>CM042319.1:10979435-11511935 GCA_023566125.1 Zingel zingel
CCCACTCCTCCATACAGAGCTTCTCCAGATCCGTCCTGTCCCCTTTGCAGAAAAGCATCCCCAAAGAATGATGTTTCCACCTCCATGCTTCACGGTTGGGATGGTGTTCTTGGGGTTGTACTCATCCTTCTTCCTCCGAACACGGCGAGTGGAGTTTAGACCAAAAAGCTCTATTTTTGTCTCATCACACCACATGACCTTCTCCCAATCCTCCTCTGGATCATCCAGATGGTCATTGGCAAGTTGGAGTCTGTTTGATTGAGTGTGTGGACAGGTGTCTTTTATACAGGTAACGAGTTCAAACAGGTGCAGTTAATACAGGTAATGAGTGGAGAACAGGAAGGCTTCCTAAAGAAAAACTAACAGGTCTGTGAGAGCCAGAATTCTTACTGGTTGGTAGGTGATCAAATACTTATATCATGCAATAAAATGCAAATTAATTATTTAAAAATCATACAATGTGATTTTCTGGATTTTTGTTTTAGATTCCGTCTCTCACAGTTGAAGTGTACCTATGATAATAATTACAGACCTCTACATGCTTTGTAAGTAGGAAAACCTGCAAAATCGGCAGTGTATCAAATACTTGTTCTCCCCACTGTATGTGTATACACACACACACACACACACACACACACACACACACACACACACACAATGAGTTAGAATTCAAAATTCAAAGTCTATCAGTGAAACAAACTACTCCAGAGTTACTCCAGCAGGGGGAATTTGTAAAATATGCACTATGTCACAAACAAACCTGGCAAGCCCTAAGACCCCTCAAGTGGTATCTTCTGTATTTTTAGTGGACGGGCAACAATTCAGTATGTACAGGGAGTGTCAAAGACAGCAAGTCGGGATGTATGGGAGCTGCTATCACCAGCACGCGAAGCATACTGGTATGTCGTTGTACTTAACAATCTCAGCAGGGGAAAGCATGGCACTCAGCTCTTGCCCTGCTTAAAGTAAACAACAATATGTTACAGTACTGAAGTAATTTTGTACCTCTGATTAAGGTTGTGAGGCTTCCATCTCGATCACTGGCAGTTAGTTGTTGGTTAAGTTTTTGCCAGCACTACACCACCAGGGGCCTGTTGCACAAAACCAGAATAAGGGATTAAGCCGGGATATTCAAGTTATCCTGGATGAATTTAGCTTTGATTTGGTTGCACAAAAGCAGGTTGAATTAAACCCAGCCAATTAACCATGGAGATTTATTCTTTGCAGCTAGCCTGCTCCAGTGCAGGCTAACAGCCAGGCTAAAATTAATCCTGGAGTCTTATGTGTTAAATCAGCTGCCGCTCTGATCCGAAATAAACGTGTTTAACAGTTATTCCGTTGTCTTCTGAATGTGTTCTGCTTTATTTTTTATTAACATGCATTAGCCTAATTGTCCCTACTGCTGTCACAAGTTTCATTTAAATCCTACTATTGCAGTTGTTTGGATGGTAAGAAATGGTTGCACTGGCACCGGAGATAAAGTGAAACAATGCGGAGGAAATGGGCTTTTCCTCCGCTGCTCTCCCCGTGAATTTGCCCCGTGCAACGTCGAGAGGCGGGGGGAGGCAGGAGGATCCTCCCACACCGTGCAGCGGACTCTAAAGGAGACTTTCAGCGTCAATAACGACGACAATGGCACCTGACCAAACGTCCGTATTTTACGAGATGGGAGTGAGAATGTGTTGGAATGCCACAAAGCTTCTTAATCTTTTCATTTGGTAATTTTCCATTAACCGCTGCTGCTCAGCGGGTTAAAGATATGCCGCACGCATCCTCTCCATTTCTGCATCAGTAAATCTGTGATCGATACCGTGGTCTATTTAAGAAAGCCGTGAACGTGCACTTATCCAAGCTATCTACACCTGGCTTGACATATCTTCACCTTCTCATCCTGGCTCGGCAAACGTGCAACCGATTAAACCGCGATGAGCGGACCACACTAAGTCAAGCTGCGCTTTTTCAGTTATCCTGGATTTCTTCATTCTACTTTTGTGCAACAGGCCCCAGGTTTCTGCGTCAGGGTTATCAACACAAACTCAAACTGCACAGCCTCCATCAGAGTAGGACAGCAGTCCAAAAACATATGCATGAATCATCACACTAACACCTGTGGGTGATATGCACACCTGCATGCACCCACAAAAACACACATGAACTAACACATAAGCACACAGTACAGTAGAAATACCAGAGGCATGAATTGGTTAGTCTAGCTGTTTGCTCATTAAATGTGTGTTCTCGTCACATAGTCGGGGGCAGGTTAAATGAATTAACACTTTATCATCAGCCTGGTTTCACACCACAGACTGTCACACAGACAGATAGTAGAAACAGAGACTGAAAAAAGGACAGAGGGATAGAAAGATGATGTAGAAAGACAGATGCCGGGTGAATAAGAGGAATAGGTTTTGTTATGGAGAGAATAAAGGATGGAGGAAACGAGAGAAGAAAAGACGAACAAGGGTAGTAGTGAGGGAGAAAGATAGACAGTCAGACATAGAGAAGAAGAAAACAAGAAACATTTATTTTAACTTAACTTTAACTCTGTATTTTAATCAACTCTGTAAACAACTCTCTAATCTTAGATTTCAAAGAGCTGAATGACCTTTCCAAATAAAAAATTCTCCTGGGAGAAGACAGGGCATGTGCTGCTGCCCAATATGTACAAACATGCCACCACCTGAGTGACAGTGAATGACTGACACGCACGCACGCACGCACGTGAAAAAAAAAGAAATATCCAGAAAGAATCCAGGTACCATTTGTGAATGCACGTTTGTCAGTAAATTATTATTTTCATTTGCAAATATACCAAAAGGTACAACAATTACTGTGTCCATCAGCACTAGGGTTGGGTACTGAAACCCGGTTCCACTATGGATCCAGTTCCTACACAAACGGTAGTATTCGGACCGGATTAGAACGCAAATTTTGGTTCCTCATTTCGGTTCCGATTGAAATATTTTCCCTCTGTCGCTCCGGACAGCGGCAGACTCTTTTTTTTTCTTTCTCCCTTTTCTGCCGAGAGGCGCACGTGCCCGCTTGCGGTGTGAAGCGCGTGTCCGCCCTATTCTCTGACATGCACTCTACTATCACTGCTTTTTGTACACGCTCTGAAACGGATGTAAAAATATCACGCTTTCTCTGTACTCTACTGTTAGCTAGCTATCGTAAATGTAGGCTACTTTTAAAATGCCATATTTTCCCTTTGGGCTCACCAAAAGAGACTTAAAAGCATATTAACCATCATTCACTGCACGTGATCGCTAGTAAACATATTACACTTGTTCTGCTAGTCTATCGTTCACGACAAGACCCTGTAGCCTGGTGGTGGGGGAGGCGGGACAGCCTCCCCAAATTGTCTGCCCTTTCAAACTCATACCTGTGTGTACAGGCCTCTTGGACACCATCTGAGAGAGGTTTCTCCTGTGCAAGACATGCCATAAGTCAGGAGAGGTGTAGTATCTTGCCAGAGAAGGCAAATATGGACATTTTTCTGCAAAAGAACTGCTAAATTTTGAAGCTGGTTGGCATACCAACTCAACAACATTTATTTTGTTGTTACTTGTTAATAGTGTAACTTCTTATTTGTTAAATTATTGTAGTTATGTGTTAGGTGACTTAGGTTTACTTATTATATATTTAAGTACTTTAAAACGTTAATATATTGTTAAATTTAAATAATTTTCAATTTAAAAAAGAAACTCCATAAAAGAGCCTTTCTTTGATGTCATTTTTCAAGAATCGGTTTAGGAATCGGAATCGTTTTAAAAGTACCGGTTCAGCATATTAGTTACAACCAGCAGAAACACAAAGTCTCATAATTATAGCCTTGATTATACTCCCAATTAGTCATCATTTACGCCACACAGACCAAACGAGACCCACGCGGATGCCGAAGGTATACATTTAGCTTGACATGCTAATGTGCACTATTTCTGTGCATCAGTAAAACGTGTTAAAAACAGATTGTTATATATTTCACAAGTGAAATGTTTAGTGTGAAAACATGCTTTCCTTACAAATACTATACCTATGTCACTTGGTAAACATGAGATACGATTCTGCATATCAAAGGTTCGTAACTTATAATCCTAAAATAAAGATCAGACATACAATCAGTAACACAAGACTGTCCACTGCCTTTATGTTTAACTGCGATATATGCAACTTAAACTACCAAACTTCTTAGCAGACGATAAATCCTATAATTTCAAAAACCTTTGACTCATACTTGGATTGTTTCAACATAAAGCCATATTTCCATATATGAGAACAAGCATCTGGGAAAAATTACTTTTCCTCTGGATAATAAGTCTTGTCCAGCTGTCTCATTACATCACGACTGCTCTCTGATAGGAGAGGTATTCCACTCCTACACATTTGTCCTTTGAACCGACAGGATTTGTGCTAGGCCCCCACTCTCTTACTGCTCTACACCGATCAAAATCTCCTCAGCCGGTGAACGCTCTGCTCGTCAGCAATTACCGTCGTTCGAGATGATGGGGGGAGTACTGTAAGCGTGTGTATATGTGCGAGTGAGTGTGATCGTGCACAAAGGGCTTAGCTGCTTTAACATGCAGAAAAGATGTCAAGTCTGTGATTACGTTTGCTGATAACAAGAGGTTTAGCCGTGTGTGAATGTGTGTGTGTCTGAATTGCTGCTGTATTTTACATTGTCAGTTTCTATAAGAAAGAAATTCAGAGAGTATATTTGTATGTGTGTGTGCCTATGTGCAACTTCACAGTATGTCACACTTGCAGACTTATAATAATAAAAAATTGAATTTGTATAGTGCTTTTCATGGACTCAAAGTCGCTTATCATGGTGAAGACCGACTCGGCCTCAACATAAACCTCTCTCACTCCACTGCCATTTCTCAACTTGTTTTACAATTCATTCATTCATTCTTCATTGATTCATCTTTCTCCTCTCTCCCTCTCCTCTGGATTCTTACACCCATTCTCTTCTCCCTCTCCCGCCCTCCGTCTTCGGCTAACAAGCAGGGTTAGCTATCTAGCCGACTGGCTGTCGAAGTCAGACATCTGAATCTATTACTATACCACGCTCAAAGTCTCTTCTCTCCGTCTTTCAGCTCCTTTCTCTTTCTCTGAGCTCTCTGACCTAATGCTTCCATGTGCTTGCTGCCCTAGCCGCTGACTGCTACCGTATATTGGTATAAAGGATTCTCAGTCCTGTTTAATAGGTGGGTCGTGGGAAAAAGAGGGATGAAGTTCAAAGCAAAAATAAATTAGTTTAATGTGTGCACAGGTAAAATGCTAGGCTGACTTACTGTAAATGCAAGTGCTTCCATAAAAATGCAGATTTTAAATTTCTCTTTTCCAAAGTCCAAGATGACGTCATCAAATGTTTGTTTTTTCGAATAAGAAAAATGCCTCAAACTGATTAATCGATTATCAAAATAGTTGCCGAAATGTAATAGTTGATAACTAATCGATTAATCTTTACAGCTGCAATTAAAAATAATTACTGCATGATGAATAGACGTTGAATGGATGCACAATGTTAAAGGGTGGCCATCTTATTGTGTTGCTACTGTGTGATTTGTATTGCTTTGTAATCTGCTCAACAACGATGCGTTATCATCTGCTGAAAAACAACGATTTCACGGTGCCATTTTAGATACACGTTGCAATGATGGGTTGAGGGGTGAAAGAAAATCCATCCAGAGATTATTTTGGCATTGGCTGAATACAGCTAAACCAACATGTCCATCTGGTGCTAGAAAGCAAACACTCAAAGCAGCTGATGTGATATGAATTGACAGATTGATGTAACCACAGGCTAGTTCAGTGAGGAGGGATGAGACGGTGGGTAGCAACAGTTGATTTGCCTTTAAATCATAGATTTTTATGTGTGATGAAGTATTTAAACATGCCAAAGATGAAAGAATACCTAGGAGTGCCTGCACTATATGTAATATTGTGAGATAAAGAAAACATAATGTTTGAAGAAATCAATTTAAGTAAGGGTATTACCTGAAACAACAGTACACAGATCTATTGTAGATAATTATATTTTGTGATCATATACAAATGTCTTGAGACAGCAGGGGAGGGGGGGGGGGGGGGGATGTGCGCTGGTTAGCGAGAACATCTTGTAACTGAAAGGCTGCATCTTCAGTGCAAAACCCAATTTCCACCCTTGTCAAGTGTCATATCCTTGTTTCTCTCCACAGCAGCAGGGCAACACTGTTAACATGTGTGGCATCATCCGCTGTGGTCCGAGTGTTTGTCATCTCAGGTCTGACTTTAATGAATGTTAGGCTTTTCACGCTGGTTTTCATCATCCTTCTTTTGGACAGTGTCAATTGCTTCACACACACACACACACACACACACACACACACACACACACACACACACACACACACACACACACACACACACACACACACACACACACACACACACACACACACACACACACACACCATCTGAGGGGTTGAAAAGAGAAAGATTAAAAAAAAAAAAAAAAGATGGGAGACAGAGGAGGAAGAATAAATGCTGGGAGAACATGTTGCCCAGGAGCACGTGTTGCTGTGCAGAGCACGCATCCATCCTGCTTTTTAACCCCCTGGCAAACATGCTTCAACAATGCCATCTACTGACTATTTAAGAGGTTACATCCTGTTTCCTCATCGTCACAAACCTCCCTCATTTAAGAACAGGACATACCAACCAATTACTCAAAATGTGCAGCCACAGGTAATACGTGGTAAAATGTGATGTGGTGAAAGCGAACTGCAAGTACTGCAACTACACAGCAAGGAAATTAAAACAAATGAAATGATACCATACTACTTCAAATTCCTACTATATAAGCACAGCCTGACATTTACCAATATACATGATGTGAAAAAAAAAAAAAAAAAAAAAAAAAAAAAACGACCTCATTTGCTGTTTAGCTGCCTACACAACAACCTGGCTAGGTTTTTAAAGGTTAAGAGGAGGTGTGAGAACAGGGACATCAGGAGTGACCAAATGGGCACATCACATCTTATCACACATTTCAGCTCAAACTGTGTAACGGACTAAATTCTCACATCGAGATATCATTATTTACAGTTTAATAGAGGATGTCGATTTCTTTTTACAAAAATGCATGCAATCAAATCTTAGATAAACTGATTTAGCTGTTTGCTTCATTTGCTTGTGTGAAATTTTGATCAGGTGGAAAATATGGCAGAGTGAAAAGCAGTGTTGACCCACTGTTTAAAAATGTTACTTTGATGATACGTTTGTGGGAGTCAAGGAAATGTCCCTCCTGGGTTTAAATATACTTAAGAAGAAGAACAAGGACCAAGGTGGTGTGACGCATGAAGAGCAACCTATTTTCCACACTGAAAATAATTTGAAAATTGCCTTCAGGTTTAATAAACTTCTAGATTGAGTAGAATAGAATGGGGGTGAGGGGAATTAAGGTGACTTCAGCTGATTCAGAGATATTCAAAATCCAAATATGAATGTAACACTAAAGCATGCATATCAACTAGAGTGCAAAACAAACTTTTAATACGATTCTTTTTAATTATCTAATAATGTTTAATCCTTTCTAGTTTTGTCATTTAAATTTCTCCACATTTCTAATACTGGTCTGAATTAAAACTTTACCCTCTAATAATGTTGCCCATCACTGGTTTTTCATTGGAGATAACAGATAAAAGCAATAGCTTTTAATATACAGGACTGAAAGCAAATCAACTGACATGTTATAAACATTCACCCGCAACCCCCAAACAGGTAGCAAAGCCTATTCTTCTCACCTACATGGGAAGGGTCTGAAATTCAATAGCTTAAAGCAGATGCTTGCTTGTTATTATCGGTGTGTGTGAATGTGCGTGAAATGCTAGGCACTGAATGCCTGTGCATACTAATAGCATTTTGTTTGCAGTAGGAATGACACCTCTGAGGAGAAGAGAATAGTCGGGGGAAGAACACAAACAGGAGGTGCTAATGAAAGAAAGGAGAGGTGAACAGACGAGGTGTTAATGTAACTTGTCGTCTCTTCTTTGCCGTCACTTAAGGTGTCTAAATGTAGTCTCAGAACAACGTAGGATGGCAGGTTAAAAAGCCAGATTGTTTACATTTTTTTTAACAGCACTTTTGTACATGGGCTGAAAAGGCAATGTGGAGCTCAAGTAGCAGTTGGCACAAACAAGGTACAGCAAATAAAATGTTGAGGGCCACATTTCCTGTTGTGTTTAATATCAGCTGTGCAAAATTAATTAAAACTGTGGAGTAAAGGTGTATGGATGTAGATTCAGCAACTCTTAGCGTTATTCAGTCCTTGCCATTGTTGCCAGAACTTGATCGTGATTTCAGTGGCACATTTTTTTTTCTCTGAGACCACAACACTCCTCCATCAACATCACTGTCAATGCAGAGATGAGCGGTACACAGACAGTGTGGCAAGTAAGAATGAGAGGAATGTAGATAAAAGTGCTTGAGAGGCTCTCCTCAAAAAAATTAAATATCAGTCCCCACTTGGCCAATCTTGCCAAAGATAAAAAAAAGCAGCTTTTAACTGCTTTCAGTCTTTCCAAACAACACCTAAGAGCAATGGTACGCATTGGCACTCAGTTGTATACTTCAATGAGCTACAGGTAGGCGTTACTACACTACAGGAAAAAACATGGCATAAAAGGAAGGAATTAACACTATCAGATGCTACAAAAGTTGTAGAATGTTGTACCAAACAGAAATGTAAATACCACATAATATGCAAGATGCTAAAAGAGTATAGTATTGACTGAACTGTGGATAAACCTTGCAAGCAGATATCCCCTACAACAAACACAAACAATTATCTGATGTAAATCAACAGAGCCTGTTTAATGCACAGGTATGCACAGACACAGATATACTGTATATACACACACAACTAGTCCCAGCGTTGGCGGTTGGCCCTGAGACAGGAGTAAATGGCTAATGTGAGTGTTTGTGACAGGCAGCCTGAGGCAGTGTGGGGAGCAGCTCAGCTCTCTGACAGGTGCTGCCTCCACACCTCCCTCACCCCTCCTCAACCCAACACTAACTAACACACAGCCTGCCTGCTAGGGAGCCAGGAGTGCACATAAGGAAATAGACTGTGGGGGTGCTCGCTATATGTGTTTCTGTATTGTGAGTCACAGCAGTGTGTGTGTGTGTGTGTGTGTGTGTGTGTGTGTGTGTGTGTGTGTGTGTGTGTGTGTGTGTGTGTGTGTGTGTGTGTGTGGGTGTGTGTGTCTCTGTCTCCCTCTCTGGGAAATAAGGCAGCCTCCAAACTACTCAAAGTGGAGCGTTTTACTGTGGAATAGGGAGAGCGAGAGAGGGGGGTGGACAGACTTTTTCTTCAAAGCATCCAGCTGTGTTGTTACCGGTGGATGCAAGGTTGATGGAAATGCAAAGAGGAGCCCACCTGCTAGACAGAGAGATTTGAAAGCGACAGATCTCTCAGATTCCCAGGTACTTTCAATCTACTCAAAAGCTGAAGCAATCCAACAAACATATAGTACAGCTTTCTTTTTGATCTCGGGGATAAATTATGCTGGATTGCGGCGCTTGTGGTGAGTTTGTTAAGTATGTGTCACATTTTAGACAGTGGAGAAATCAACCTGGGAACAATAAATGGGTTAAGACAGCTGAGCCAAAAAAAGTGAGAGTCAGAGGTGAGACCGAACCCGGACAGGTGAGAAAGAGGAAAAGGTATGACGGGAGAGGCGATGATGGCACATAAACACTCAAAGTTACATGCTGTCTAGGCTGTCTATCAACCCAGCTAAACTCCAAGCATCCTTTCAAACACAAGAAACCTTTGATCCAAGCTTTGACAAAAAAGATGCTCAAACCTGTCAAACACACCCTACTGAAATAAACCTTTAAGGTGTACTTCTGTGCACTCAAACATACATCTGCTCACAGAGACACTGACAGGCTGTATTGACTTGTCAAGTCAGAAAAAGTAGAAAACAAAGCTGTTAGGTAAGTGTTCAGTTTCACATTGCTATTCAACATCATTAAATGTTTGGAGCCATATCAGTGTAAGCTAAACCAGCGGCTTCATTCAGTGTTCATTACAGCTGGCTGGCACACCGAAAAGACACTGCAGGACAAATCAATTGGAGAGGAGAGAGAGACTGGGCTGTAGGAAATCCACATGGTTTAATATTAGCAAAGCAAGTAAAAAAACAGGGAGGGAATAAAAAACTGTATGATTGGCAACAGATCACTGTTTAACAATATATGCATGTCAGTAACATTAAAAACCGAGTTGACACACACAATTAGCAATAACCCTTCTTGCCCTCTCACACGCTGCATTGTTGGTTGAGTCATTATCAATCAGAATTTGACGGGAGCACGTGTTAAAAAAAGACACATTTTAAACTGTGACAAAGCAGAGCTATCACAGAAAGCATATGCAAACAACAATCATTGCAACCGCTTTATCTAAGTGCATACACAAAATGCATGATAACTTTCTTGTTTACATGGTGTTTTAGAAAGCAGGCTACTGCTGGAAGGCAGGGGTTAATCAGATTACGGAAGTGCATGTGAACCATGTGACTGTGATGGGAATACTGTTAACATTCATAGCAGAAGACAACATTGTTCATATTCTTGTTTCCCTTCTATATTGAATACTGTTATTATTAATATAGCCTGTTAAAATAGATGATCATACTTGTACCCCAACAGGCAAGAAGGACCATCAGGGATTCCCCTGCTCTGATAAAGTACAGATACTGTACATCTCTGCCATCACATGTTGCTCCCACACCACATACATAACCTATTCAGTGTAGAGATTCAAGGGTAGTTGTAAACAAAGGTACTGTAACAGCTGTGAAAACTCAGCATCTTAATTTTTCAATTTTTCTTGACATTGACAATTAGATCTGTCTTTTCAAGGTTAAACTGAGTGTGAACCAAGAGAAAATATACTGAGGAAACACTACGCTACATTAGTTTTAGAAAAATACTGCAATTATTGAAAAGCGCAACAGTGTGACACAGAACAAGAGGCCTCTCGACTTCAGGGTTACTAACAATTAAACAGCGAGCAGAGAATCATATATATCCTAATCACTTTCACTAAAATATTTGATAACCTGCTGTTACAAAAATGGGTTTGGTTTGGCCTCTGCAATATAGAAACCGGGGTTGTAGAGGTACATCCTAATAATATAATAATTCACCAGTGCCTCAGTGCAGAAGTGCCATTCAAAGTCTAAACAGTAGAGGGTGCTGTTGACTTATACAAAGAGTTTCTAGAGGAAAGGAAAACTACTACTACTGCTAAATAATACAAAAATGTACATGGTAAAATGTATAATTTAGTGCTGTCAAACGATTAAACTATTTAATCGCGATTAATCGCATTAATGTCATAGTTAACTTGCAATCAATCGCACATTGTTATCTTTTTTAAATGTCCCTAGATTTCTTTTTGTCCCATTATTTTTTCTCATTTTAATGCTCTTATCAACATGGAGAAGTAGATCGGCTTGCTTTGTGCTTTTGTCGCCTGGCTTGACGAGGGGGCAGAGAATTTGCATCAGCTGTGTGCTTGGTCATCAAGTGGTATTTCAGACTGGACGTGCTGCGATGATAGCTCAGTTCACAACGACGAAACGCACAGATCACTTTGGTCTTGTCAATGGAACCATTTGGCAACTTTTTAAGAGTAAACTTTCCATTCAGAATCTTATTGGCATCCATTTCGGCGTCTCCCGTTCGCCATCCACTCAAAACGTAACGTTAGCCTACTACTCTTTGGCCAGCTCGTAAGCCCAAACAAGTGTGTGCAGCGTGCCTGTAGTTTTGTTTCCGGTCTAGATAGATCCAGTGTGGTGTTGTAGTTTTTCTAACGTTACTAGTTGTTGCAACAGCATGTGAAAAAAAACAACAAAGTTTGATATGCCAATAAGAACGTTAATCTCGCGATAAAAAAATTGACGCCGTTAAAATGGGTTTGCGTTAACGCCGTTAAATAACTGACAGCACTAGTATAATTAAGTCATATTTTGATTTTAGAACATTGCTTCTGGGCCTTAACAGATACAACTCAGGATTTAAATACATATATAATGGAAGATATGGAAATTAAAATTGGCTGAAATATGTGTCTGTATGTGTTTTTATTCAAAATATTAAAATGCGTGCCTATTTCACCCCTTAATTTTAGTAAAGAACTCAACCAGCCCAAGTTAACAAACCACTGACATAAGTTGATAAGAAAGTGGGGCAAATTATAGATCATTTGAGAGGGATGGGAAATTATATTGCAAGCCATTATCTCATTGTTTTATTATTAAAATGTGTGGTATAGTTACATAAGAAATTAATTACTCCAAATATAGGCAACCACTTTAAAAAGTTATCATTGAGCAACGCTAACGTAACATTACTTTCTCATAACACTGCCAAAGTTCACTACCGCTGCCACCATGTTATATTCTGGTCTTTAACATTCATGAAGATTCCGGAATATCAGTTAAGTCACCCATTGGGCAATAGTTTATTTAACGTTCTTCTGGCAAACATACAAGTAGGCTCACACACATGGCTACTTCTAAGTGCAACCTAAAACAGTCCGTGCTGCAACACATATGCCACAAGCAATTCCTATTGTTACACGACTGATTGAACCGCGCTTATAGTTAGATAAAGTTGTAAAAAAAATAAAAATAAAAAGTACTGGGAACCAAGCAATCAGTCCTTTCAGAACAGGCACACGCTCCAAACGGGCACTGCACTAGTTTCCTTACATTGTGATGCCAAGTTTTAGCCTAATAATGCATTATTATCTTACCAAGAGAGGTTAAGTGAAATCCAGGACATTAAGTTGTAGATTAAATGTTCACATGAGCAGGGGATGGGTGCCTTTGTCTCCTGAGGCTTACAAAACGAAGGAAAGGGAAAAAGTAAATAATAATTGTTGTTTTAATAAATTTAACTGAGGAACTTCTTGGTAAAGGTGTTTTGACAAAGTATAAATTAATCAATAGTCTTGAGGGATATTCAGTACAATAAAGTAAAACTCATCAGTCCCACTAGTGGAAAGCCCAGCTCTAACTCCTCTTGGTATCGCAATAGAAGGCATTACTCACCAGTATCTTGGCCTTTTGTTGCTCTTCATGGGCCTTTCCTTTCTCGATGAGGAGGGCCGGGGTCAGCTCATCCAGGCCTGAGATTGCTCCTGTCTCTCTCTCCTTCTGGGCCAATCTGGCCAACTGCTCCTGTACCAGGGCTTGTTGATGCTCAAAGCTAGAGTAGGGGAAGATAAGAACTGTTTTTATATATCCAGGGAATGTATGCTAAACATTCAAGTTCTTGTTCACAAAGAAAACTACCCGGTGAGGTCAGAGAGATATTGGTTTCTGTTGATCAACACAAATACCAATATTTTGGGGATGAAGCATTTCAAAAGCCAATAAGACAAAAACAAACAAACAAACAGAGGCAGAGTAGAAAATGCCTAAACCAACATTTAGACTAAAGTGTGATTTATGCTTCTGCATTAAATCTACGCTGTGACTTCGTACCCTAGGTACGTGGAGACACGGACCCTATGCCGTAGCCTGACGTGCACCTCTCGAAAAATTTAACTACATGTCGCGCCAACGCACGTCACTCAGCCGTGGCTTGGTTGCGTTACATTTCCCCCTACTCATTTCCTGGTTCTCCTCCATAAACAACATGAAATCAAGGAGAGTTAACTTTTCCTGCTACAGATTTACCACTGTGGTTAGAAAGCACAGAGGAGACACTTTGTTTCTCTCACTATCACTATGCCTCTAGAGTCGGTACTCTCTCTGAACTGTCACTCTTACTCGCTCTACCACACATTCCCCACGCGCACACACATATAGCAGCCCGCTATGCTCTTGAAGAGATCGAAGCACACACCTACACACAAGTATAAACTTTAGGCCACTTACGTAGGCTACTTCAAAAGCTCTGCGTGGAGCCTCCGCAGGACCATAAATCACGCTTAAGACATGAAAACTCTTGACTGACAACGCATGGTAATTATAGCATTCTGATTAATGAATTGTTGGGTGGAATCTTATTCAAGTATTATATTAAAATCAAATTAGGTTAAGGTTTATCATGAAAACAACAGTGTAGTATTAAGTCACACTACAAATACATGAGAACACACTTAAAGGGTAACTATTAAAGGGTAAAAATAGATTAATTTTCGAATCGCGATTCAAGCTCTACCGATTCAAAATCGATTCATATTTTTTAATTTAAAAAAAAAAACAATAATACTTTTAATATTAATTTATTTTTAATTGTATGACTACTGCAATCACATGGGAAAATTAACTACATTTACATAATGTAAATCGTTTTGTTTTTGTTTTAGATCGAGAATCGTTTTTGAATCGAAAATCGATTTTGAATCGAATCTTGAGCCTGAAAATCGATATTGAATCGAATCGTGGCATTTTCTGAATCGTGCACCCCTACTATTTTCCTATGTTTTGTGTGTAAGTGACTGATCGGAACAATAATCTTTGAAATTGGTCCAGTATTAAGTGTGAATGCTATCACCGGCAGCCACAGACCAAGCTGCAATGTAACCCTATGGGGCAAATGTGCTTTGTCAATTTGGTCCACTAAAAGTATTTGTTTTTTTGCCACTGACGGGTTCAGATTATTATTCTTAGTGTCTGACAACATTAATGAAATGATCCCTACAGAGATAGGCCTTTTTACAACCTCTTTAAGACCTTTCTGTTTAACCAGAAACAGCTATGAGGTCACTAGGGCTAAACCCACCAGACTCCATTTTAAAAAAGCGATACTTTTAGCGTGTATAGAGCCAACATATTTTCACATGTAAATCGGTAAACTATGTGTTTATTTCAACCACAACTAGAGTTGTGATGGTTGGAAAAGTGGAAAGAAGACCCAAAATGGCTTTTCATAGTATTATTTTGTTTCTGTCGACTTGGAATGAAGTGTATTTTACGATCCTAAAATTACTGTTTATTTACATGGAGTCTGGTGGCTTTAGCGAACGCAATTTCGTGGATGTTTTTATGTTTAAAAAAAAGATCTTACTCTTTAACAGAAAGGTCGACCTCCTTAGAAATCCTTTCCATAATGTTGTCAGACACTAGAAAGACTCTCAGAGGTTGTTTGTGTTCGTTGTAAGAGAATATCAGTAGAAAACTGCATTTTAAATGTAACGGTAATTCAGTTTTTAGTGACGCCTTTTATTTTCACTTTAATGTTCAATTTGTTCAATGAAATAATGTTGAAAGCGAGAACACTGTAATATCTGTTTATTTATCACAAGTAATATCGTTATCACAATATTCAACAACGTTATCGCATATTTTTCTCAGATCGTGCTGCCCTATTTCAACCTCTCATATAATGCAATCCAATCTAGCAACACCATGAAATATGGTCTTAGAAATCACCATTGACTTTACTGTCACATAATCTCAACAACATCTCTCAAATAACAGTTTCAAAATGTATTGCGGTGCTATTGTATTTGGTTTCCTGAAATACTGACACACACCTGACACTAGGGCTGGGCGATAGGGAGAAAATCTCATATCACGATATTCTTGACCAAATACCTCAATATAGATATTGCGGCGATATTCTAGGGTTGACAATTGGTGCTTTAACAAAATATCTTCACACTTAGATTTTAGATAAATAATCATCAGTAATGTGGACATTATGTCTAAGTGGGGAAAAGGCAAATAACAGAACAGCTAGAACAGTCTGGTAAGTTCAGAGAAGTACATCACTTTACTGTAATGCAGCCTTTAAAACAAGGAAAAGACAACACTTATGTGATATCACCATATTATGATATCCAAAATCTAAGACGATATCTAGTCTCATATTACGATATCGATATAATATCGATATATTGCCCAGCCCTACCTGACACAACTAATATACTTACCCTAATAATGTAAACCAGTGGCATCTTGGCCAAGGGCCTATTTCGGTAAATCTCTACTTTTCTGTTAACTATATGAACCTCCATCAATAAGAACTGATTACATTACAGAGGTGTGGCACAAAAACACTGATCAAAATATAATAATATATACTGTATATTATGTCTAACAAATTTCCAGGAAACAGCATTACAGTGACATTAGGTGAGAATTGTTGGACTTGCTAACATGTAAATACTGTATATAGAGGCCCAGGATAGCATATGAGAATTCCAGCAGCATAGCAACATGCCTGCTATACTGTGAGAGTAAATCAGCACGGGCAGTGTTGACAGGTCACTTGGCATGTGTAGGTTCTCCAAAAACATTGCACATTAGCATCAAGTGTCTGCTACTTTAAACATCTGTCACCTACACTGGCCATTAGCTGCCTGTGTGGTGTCAACACAGAGGGCTCAACTTAAATATATGAAAATATATGTTAGGATCAAACATTCTGCAACAGTTGCAATAATCAATTGACATCTCAGGGAGGTATCAAATTCTAAGTTAGCCAATGCTAACGCACACATCATAATAGGTTACTTACACAGTTATAGTCCTTCACCAAATATGGCTGGATAACAATAAAAAGAGACAGTGACCTTAACGTTAGCACCTACCTTTTGCGGATTTTTTCCTGCATTTCTGTAGTGGTAGGTCCTGTTGGTTTTGGAGCTGAAAATCAAATTAAATGAAAATCAATGCCATTGGCAATTAATAAATGGATCAGTTGGCAGAACAGAGTACCAAGAGCCACAAATTACCAGTATAAGCCCCCCCCCTCCCGAGTCTCTAATGCAGTTATTACAGTAACATTTATTTGAACAACACATTGGGACAGCTCAGCTCTAATAAATGTGAGTGAATAACTGACAGAGTTTAGGTTTACTACATATATTATGTCCTTCCTATAATGAACAATCTGAATAAGTCACACAGCACTAAAATTGACCTTTATCCTGATGCTGTTGTCATCAGTCACTGTACCAATGGGAGCTGTAAGAAGGGAAAGGTCTTTGACTGGGACTTACTTGTTGGTGGTTGGTGAGCATCTGGCGGAGATGATGGTGGCTTGGTGCTGTCAGACCCCTGAGATTCCTTTATCCGCCGAAGCACATCCTCTGAGAGCTGGACAGGAATGTTATAAATAACAAATGTGCACATAAACACACAGAGAGAGAGAGAGTGTGTGTGTGTGTGTGTGTGTGTGTGTGTGTGTGTGTGTGTGTATATATATATATATATATATATATATATATAAAGAAAGAGTAGCTTTATCTGCCTATATGGCATGAAAACATTAATTTACTCTCCTACTGTAACGTTACAATTTGGATCACAGAAAACTGTCTATTTTGTTAACGTTGAAAGTACAGTAATGTAACCGTTTATTCAGCTAACGCTAACTCCTGGCTGTGAATGTGATGACAAAGCAAATCTAATGTTAGCTATAGACTGTAACAATCTAGCTAGTGTTTTTTTTATTTTTTTATTAACAGAACAAATACAATCAATGTAAAATCTTACGAGTTTACAATGCATATTTTAGAAGATCAATACATAAACAAACATAAGAACATGGGGCATGATATAGCAGACAAACCTCTTATCTTAAATTTTAACAAATACAAGAGAAAATAAATTAAAAGGGCAGTTATTCAATAAGAATGTTTATAAAAGAAGCCAGTTTCCCTGCATTCTTATTTTTAATCAATAATAAATATTTATAAAAAAGTTTCAACGCATTCCTCCAATGAGTGATATTAGGTTATCTAGCTAGTGTTAGTTGACATTTACGGGACGATGTGGATATTTTGCCAGCAAGTTAACGTTGCACATTTTTTATGCTCCACATATCTGGAACAAACTCCCAGAAAACTGCAGATCTGCCACATCTCTCTGTTCTTTTAAATCAAAGCTAAAGACCTTTTTTTTTATGTTGCCTTTCTTTAAATAACTGTTCATTTCTTATACTGAAGTTGCATTGTTGACACTGTATGACAATCTATATAAGCATATAAAGAGAAATTCCTATTTTATCTGCTTTTATATATTTAACTGTTTTAACTGCTCTTTAATGTTTAATTTCTTATACTGCACTGTAACTTTTATTCTCGTATTTTATCGGTTTTTAATTTTTTAATCTGTTTTTATGTAAAGCACTTTGAATTGCCCTGTTGCTGAAATGTGCTATACAAATAAAGCTGCCTTGCCTTGTAACGTACTGCGTTATGGCTACGTAAATGTCCTCTATAATGACATTTTACGACTAGCAAACGTCGCCGTTATAGCTATATCACGTAAGGGTCACGTTAACGTCTAACGTTAACTTAGCTAGTTTACTAACCTAAGACAGCGAGTAACGATAACGAGAGGGTATGATGACCGGGTTCATTTGAGGACATGGCACCTCAGCATTTCAGTGCACCTTGAAAAAGCCTAGCTACTAGCTAACCGTTATTAGCTTTGGTCGTTATGCCTAATAACACAAGTCAAACTTAGGCTCTAGCTAATTTGTAACAATAAGAGGAAACACGAGGTTAACGTTAGTCCTACCGTTACTCCTTCAATTACTGTGACCTTCTCGTTCTCGTCCAGTCCAAATGACACTTTCTTAGACGTGCTGCCATTACCTCCCATTTTGACCTGCTGTCGGTTGACACCGGATTAGAAAAAATAATAAAAACTGTGTAGAGACATAAATGAGGGAGCGGTAGGAGTCGGCGCCACAGTGACCGGTGGTAAAACCATGGATATTAAGGGTAAAACGCTCTAATAAAAAGGTCAAACTGGCGCTACAGTATCCTCTGAGCTCATTGGTTGGATACAAAAAAAAAATACGGACTCACTGGTTGCGTATCTGAAGTAAAGGTTGATGGGAATTGTAGTTAAACAGTGGTCTGACTAATGCGAAGTGCTTAAAGACAAACACAACATAAGGAAACAAACAGTCGTGTCGTAATCACAGGAGAAACTAAATGAAATGGGGAAAAAGCCCTTTCCCAGAGTGCAGTTACCACAAGAAACCACAAAGTGGAGTACTATCTTGAATTTGAATGCACTGCCATACCTTAACCAGCCAGGGTGTGGTGTCTTGTCCCATCCCCAAAACAAACAAATGAAAGTCCAGGGTTTATTCTGTAGGTCACGGAATGCTCAATACATTGCATTAATATGGGCTGAATATTATACAATCAATGCACTTAAATAAAAAGGCAATTTAAAGATCATTTGCAAAATGATTTAACATCGAAAATATTGTCTATCAAGAGAGAGGACTTCCATAATGACGCACCTTGTCAACTAATGTCATGAATCAGCAAACTGATTTCCCAATCACTATTCTTAACGCCAAGTTATACAGCAGTTATCAGTGGCAATCAAATTTAAATATATATATACATTTCTAGTCAGGAGGAGAATACTGTAATTTCTATGAAATTCACAACTTCCTTATTGCGTTGTTGCTTTAAAATGATGAAAAAATAAATGTATTTTCTGCATTGAGGTCACCACTATCTATAATTACTGCTAGCTTAAATACTGTAATCCATTCATACCAAACATAAAGCATTTTCATGGGGAAACACACACGCATCATATTTCCTTGGTAGGAATAAGTAAATGTGATGTGTGGTGGTTTAAAAAGAATAAAGTATGATATTTTAGTAATACTAAGAGGTATGACAAGAACTGATTTCATGATCTGAACCAAGGCAGAGCAAACAGCTCAAGCCTAAAATAGATCAGATTGAAAAATTTGCTCTGCGACAGTCCAGTTGTTTTTCCATTAACACAGTCTTAAAATCACCCATCTTTGACATACCAACTGCCTGAGCCTCTCTTAATATCTATAGAATTAAACTATATCAATATCATCATTTGATACCATAAAACTGAGCGATATTGTTTATGGTCTAATTTGAGCACTTGTAATAACATTTGTGGAAAATATGAACACAGGAAAAAAAAAAAAAAAGAAGATAGGCAGAAAAAGAAAAACTTTGCAACAACCACCCTTTTGCGCCAAGCAGAGCTGAACTAGATATGCTGACATGGAATGAGGGCATGTCTATTTGGACGCCACAAGCACATTTGTTATTCAAATCAAATTCAAACGTAATAACGCGTCCTTAATGACTATGAAGCTAACAAATGTGCTTTCAGTAGCAGGAATGATTAATCTGGTATAAGAAATTAAAGCAAAAGCCCAATATTAACAAAAGAGAGCGAGCTAATAGCTGAGACACAATTTGTGATTTGCCCTTGTGTCTCAGCCATTCCTGGCAGAGAGCGTTACATACGGTTTGTGATCTTTAGCGTGATTGCAATGCCCTTATTTAGGAGTTACTGATTTCCTTATCATATTCCAGCCACACATCACACCAACACGTTTCACTTGTTCACAGGAGGGACAGTGCCTTTTTCAGAAGACAAAGTACGCCTATCAAAATGAGTTGTTAGCACTGGTCCTTGCCCTAGAGGCATTGTGCTTCAGTAAAAAAAAATATATATATATATATATATATATATATATATATATTAGCCAGTTGGGTCGTGAATCTAATTCAAGGCAACAGATAATAAAGTCAGTTGAGAGGCTGTTACTCAAAGCGTTTAGTGGGAATGTACAGATGTTGAGTTGCCATCAAAAGAATGTTAGATCTTTAACAACTTGGTTAGTTAAAATGGGGTTAAAACTTCATTATTGAGGATTGAGCAGTTGATGCATGACGCTGGAATTACAGAAAATGAGCCTGTTGAACAGAATCAATAGTAAAGAGTTTGTCGGGGCCACAATCACAGACAGTACTCCTAGTGTGGAGCTACAGCAGCAGTGCACTCTGGCAAAAGTGTTACAAAAGCAGTTGCTAAATTCACAGTCCTCCAGATAATTGGCTAGCAAAGGTCTCTCCTTAAGTGTCCACTTGTTAACTTATCCTGGCATCAAAGCATGACCAAGATTACCCATTCATGGTGTCCAACAACTTTGTTCTGCTTTTTTTTTGGTCAACTCCTCTGATCGCCACCCTGCATTACACACTACACACGCACAACATTTAAGTCCAGCTGTATAACAACCTCTCTTCTTCATTCATTCACGCATTGATAGGTCTCCAGCGGTCAGCTTCAATGCTGTTAATGCTGCTGGACCCATAGGGTCCGGAGGCAACATCATCCAGGTATGCTCCAACCATACGAGAGCTGCCGGGACCAGAGCCATCGATCTGGGTGGAGGAGTAAAACAGGCCTTGGTCAGTCAGCTCCTTACGGCCAAGGGTCGTAGCGATGGTGGGGGGAAGGTGGACGTCACTTTCATCCGGCTCATCCACCTGTGACTTGTAGGAGAACAGGATCTTGGGCTCTGAACTGTGGAAACAAAGGAAGAAGGGAAATAAAGGAAGACACTTGGTCAACGGTCTTAAGCGCAACTATAAAGTATTCTGTATTTTTTTTGTATGATTCTTTGTACAAACCCAAAGAAGCCCTTGAGGAACGTGACATAAATGAGGGGAGCAAAGGTGGAGAAGTACAAGAAAGTGGTGACATCCACACAGCTGGTTCAGAAAAGACAAAAGAAAGGCAGGTTTCACACTGTGTCTCATTAAAAAAGTTACAGGATTATTATCAGCTTCAGACAGAACAAGCACAAAAGAAAAAAGAAAACCTGTTATGTCCTCACTCCACTCATCCCCTAGTTGAAACTCAGCCAAACAAAAACAGCCACCCAGCTCCATACTCAGGACTAGGGCTGCAACTAACGATTATTTTCATAGTCGATTAATCTGTCGATTATTTTCTCGATTAATCAATTAGTTGTTTGATCTATAAAAATGTCAAAACATGGTGAAAAATGTGGATCAGTGTTTCCCAAAGCCTAAGATGACATCCTCAAATGTCTTGTTTTGTCCAAAACTCAAAGATATTCAGTTTATTGTCACAAATGAGAGAAGATATTCACATTTAACAAGCTGGAATCAGAGAAATCTTATTTTTTTTTAATAAAAAAAATGACTCAAACAATTAATCGATTATCAAAATAGTTGGCGATTAATTTAATAGTTGACAACTAATCGATTCATTGTTGCACCTATAGTCAGGACATTTTTCTAAAAAAAAAGTGTGTGCTGCATAAACCCAACACTTTATAGTGATAGTTGCTTTGAAGCAAAACATCTATTCAACTTATAATTTTCTTCCTAAAATACTCACACAGGTCTATTTATTAAGTATAATACTCAAAAGGAGAATACTGACCAGAGTCCCTCAATGATTCCAGCACATAGCAGAGCACTTCCCAGGCCCTGGATGAGGTTCAGTAAAGACAGGATGGCAGCATACACATAGAAACTCCTCTTAGCTGGACAAAAGAAGCAAAAAAAAAAAAAAAGTAATGGGCAACAGAGGACAAATGCTTTTGATTATATGGCATCATGCAGTGTTAAAAAGCACATTTCTAAAAGTGCAGCACATCCTCGTGGATTTACATGGATTACATGATATGTAATGCTAATCCTTTAACATTTTTAAAACTAATTTACGATCTCTGCTAAAATTAAATCCGTAACTTACATGGAAGAGATATTCTTTCCCTCACTGGAGTTTTAGGCAAGATCACAATCAAAGAGTACACCTACAAAAAAAATAGGGTTACACCATCAATCAATTCAATGTCAGTTATCAGGCATCTGTCAAGTATGAGTTTTATTTTATTCCTCGTGCTGCTTCTGCTGCATAGTTACAGGTTACAGACCAGAAAGAAGAAGAAGGAGCTGGCCAACCAGAAGTGCCGTCCTCCGTGACCGTAGATGTTAAAGTCCTCAGCGGACAGGTGACTGTCTGGATACAGGATCTCTAGTGTGCCCTAGAACAATATCTCCTTTATTTAAACTGAATTCAGAAAGACAACGCACCAAAATGTCCCTTTTTTTTTTTTATAAAATCATCATTTAACCTCTTATCCTCCATCATTACCTGTGTGATTGAGTAGCCCAGAGCCAGCACTGCAGTGATAGCCAGCACTCGCTTTATACTGGACTTGCTCTCCAAGTGACCTTATAAATGAATAAAGAAAAGAGGCTCAACAGAAACAAAAAATATACAGACATTCAGTTACATTCATTATTAGAATCAGGGCTGAAAAGGATTGTTAATAATTCATCACTTGAAACAGATGTGTCATGTGAAAAAGGACACACCAAACTGGTTCACATACACCGTAAATGAGAACTGAAAGCAGTAGAGCAAACTAACCGAAAGCCAGTCCCAAGATAACAACACTGAGCTCAATAGCCAGCAAGAAGAAGCGGGTTATTTCCCACAGCACCTGAAGAGACAACAAACATCATGAGTATACACTGTGACTAGAGTAGATTGGCTGCAACGTAACACAAGTTGACCCGGAACATTTGCAAAACCTTACAAGTCAGGTCACACTCCAAAGCATTATATAATCATGTGTATGTTTTTCTTCAACAGTGCTGCCATGACAATGTGCTATGGGAACAGTAGGTTCATCACTCTGAAATCCAATGGGATCTGTCTGTTATGGGAGGAATGTTGGCCATTCCTTTCCTTTTGGACATGAAAGCCAAACAAAGTCATGCTAAAGCTCAGATCAGCCCCTCCGGGCATTCAATTAAAGGGGATATGATGACTGCTACTACAGTGTGGGTGAAAAATAATCTGGAACGTTTAGAAGGGACTTTTCTCTAGGCTGTATGTTCGACCACACAAAAAAAAAGCAGTTTCTCCTCCAAACAGACCCGGCTGCTGTAGTTTACAGTAAACATTTAAATCTTGTTTCCGTGTATGTTTTCATGAAAAGAAAAATGCTGAATAAATCTGAAAAACAAAGAGTAAAAACAACAATCCTACATATGTACCGTTAACTCTATGTCCAGCTTTTATAGCTACAAATAACCACGCACTGTGGGGCTTTGCTGAAGGTCAAAATCATATAAATCATATCATGTGCTTCCTTACTTTGTCAATGATGGTGGCAGCACTGGACGCGCTGACAGTCATGGACACTACGGCCCGGGTGATTCCAACCGCTGCTACAACAAACACCTAAGAAATACAGTAAAAAACATGTTAGACAATATTTAACACTCAATCTTTTCAACACAATAAAAACATGTCCTGCCTGGTAGTGACAAACAACATGCAGAGTTCCTTTACAGCCTTGCCAGGCATTGCGGAACGGAGATATCGTCTTTACAAGTCTTTGTTGTTATTTTACCATCACTGGAATGGTAACCTAAATAGAAGGACGCAGTACATTTTGGAAACAAAGAGTAAGTACCTTCCACAGAGAAGAAACAGATTATAAGGCAGAGCAGTAAACAAGAAAGAAACCCCTCAGCAAGTCTTTCCACAAGGTTGTTTGTCTTTGTTGTCAGACAAAAGTGAAAGGTATTAACAGGTGCATTGTCCCTTCAGACTTTTTGAACTGAACTGAAATACCTTTATTAATAGAAATCACCGTTTTGCACGATGCCAAGCTCAAGATAACTACTTTGAATACTTTATATCGGTGTTTCTGTTGTCTGTGTCCTACCAGCAAGTAAAAGGTGACAAAGATGGGGCTGGAGGTGAGTCGAATCTTTGCCCTGGCTGAGGGCAGCTTCCACATTAGGAATACAAAGAAGGCCACATTAGGCACGAGCAGTAAAATGTCCCAGAACCGTACCCTAAGACAGGGAGATGAATGTTAGGGGGATAATACAGAATTTTCTGGAAAATTCTTTCATCTGCAGTAGATATTTGTGTGGCATGTCATACATATTCAAAAGCAATGTATGCTTTACTTTGTGTTTCATAGTTTCCAACTATTTCTTCTAGAGTATGCTACTGAATACCTGGAGTCTCCAATGTCCTCGTACAGAACTTGCAAACATTTGTGAGGCTTGGTGATGTTGGCTTCAGTATCAGGTTGCCACGTTGGGAATGTTGATGTGTTCTCCAATGGTGTAGGTGAAATACTGCCATTGTATTGAGCAAACCTAACCACAGCAGTCACTGTGGCTAGCATGGTGTCGGACGCTGCGGGGAAAAAAAGCTCACGTCAGCTGAGGCGGACCTTTTACTTGTCATTCTAATTCTAAGACTTTCCTCTTTTTGGAGGATTTGCAGGTTGTGAAGTGGGCTTTGTAATGGGAAGGTCCCTTTGGTTTAATACAAAGGTGCCGAGTCCTTTTTAGGGCATATAATACGTAAATGTTTGCTAGACCCAACTCGTAGCCTAGCTATGTCATATGAGCATAGCAAAACACTTGATGAACCCAAACTTGTTGCTGCCTCAGCTAACGTTACAGAGGTTTAGGACTTTGTGTACTGTTGGATCGTTGTACCAGAAAGTACCAGTCACAGCTTTCTCCACTTTAGGCTATGTTGTTTCTCTATGTCAGCCATGTGTGGTGACATACATTTAAAGTTTCAAACGATACATAAAACTAATCTAGCTAGTTAGTCCTGTTAACATTAAAGTAGCATACCACTGACATGTTACAGTAGCTAGCCTACCGTTACAATACTTGGCTAGAGTAACGTTAAACATAAAATGACAAGAGGTCATAAATCAAGACCGCTCTTGCTGTAGCTAACTAGTTGGTTAAAGATGAGAAGCAGCTAGTTAATCATAACGTAGTTAGTTTAACGTACGATTCCTTTATCTAATTTATCATTAATACTTTCGCTTAGCGTCTGGGGGATTTCAGACGTTAGCTAGCTAGCTAATGCTGCGACTAAAGGTGCTAACAGCGGTCGGAGGATGGGCTGCTTGTAAGTTACAATTATATTCTCCGAGCTTCCGTAAGACACAAATACAATAATGACGACTATGCTGAATGTAAATAAAGCTTGCTAATTAACACTGCTTAAAAGCCGACTGGCTCAAGTTAGCATCGAAACAAACGTGTTAACGTTACTAGTGCAAGAGCAATGACGCTGACCCAACGTAACGAGAGCTTCAACTGGTCAAAAATAAAAACATCTTACCGACTCAGTAGACTCCGACTCAAGGGTACAACTGACGTAAAATATTTGACAAAGAATCTGTCTTCAGCACATGCTTTACTCGCTGTCATACACGCTGTAATCGATCAATAAACGGATCGCCGATACGGGACATTGCTGTGGATAGTTTCATACGGTTTCGTTAACAAATTTTCCCAGTGAGGTCAGCTGACACTCATCAAACAAGCAGAGTAGCTAAGTCTCGCGAGATGACATTATGGCGTATGAGGATTTTTTTTCGAAGAGGCAGGCTGTGGCAATAGCATTTTTATGTCAATGGGCAATAGCTTTATTTTTTCAGTTCTTTAGATTAATTTAAATTAAGAGGAGACATTTATTTAAATAGGGTCAACATTTTAATAGATATCATTATGAAACTTCCCTATAGTTGATTACAGACCATCATTTTATCATCAACATAAGTATTCTGAAATTGTATGTTTAAATATGCAAATGAGAAATTATCCTATTAAATATGTGCTAATTTGCATACATTTCCAGAACAGAAATGTGAAATGTGAACATTAATTAAAGCCAAAATGATTTCTTCATTTTGTTGACGTTGATATTAGAGACAAAGGTTTTTTACAGAGGGGATTTTGGATATCTATTTTATCACTCCATAAATCAGAAAATACTGTCAACACTCAATAGCCAAATGTTCACCATGTTTTCAAAATAGCCCAAAATCTCAAAATTGACCAATAAATGAAAAAGCAATATTTTTGCCTGTAATGTCTCACTTTAAGTTAAGTAAAATGAAAATTGCGGGAGAGTGACATCTCCCAAAGATGTAATAATATGAATATAATGGATATATTACCTGGGTTGGGGTTCTAGAAACCCAGTATTGTTCATGCTGGCTCACATAATGGAGCCATTGTCAATGTTACTAACACCTGTGCTTTTCCTACTATGACAAGTCAAAATGCCTGCTGTGACGGCCTATTGTGTAAGAAGTTTAGTTTATCAGATGAAAATAAAAAAAAATTAAAAAAATCATAAAACAATATTTTTTTAAATGTTTATGCCTTTTACATTGTTTATATCTTTAAACTTAAAGAGCATTACCCTAAAGCAAAACAATTAATAATTACAAAACAATGTCATTTATTGACACAACATTTTAAGCATTATGTTTCAGGCACACTGCAATGAGTAATTCAGTCACATTTATGGTTTTTATGCCTATGTAGACTTGAGAAGCAGTCATAGAATATCAGAACGAGCATCCAAAAGTGCTAGGCAAAAGTAGGTGAGTAGCCTATAGATGATCAAGAAGTGCCATCAGAATTCCTGAACTCTTTAGAACAAGTTGCCTGAGGAATAGGGAAATCAGACAACTAAGACTTGGAATTCTTTAAATCGTACAAATCAAGAAATATTATTACTTTGCTCTTTCTACTATGCAGCGCATTTGCAAAGAATATATAGTTGATAGAAATATACTTGGGATTATGAATAAAAAGTGGCACGCCCTTTGGGGTGCCCTGACATCATCCTGTAGGCCAGGTGCACTGGTTCAGTCAGGTTAGCCTTAAATGTGTACACATGAGTCTTCCCGCTGATGGGGCTGATGTTGTAGAAGCTCAGCCTGTGGGTCTTGAAACTCAGTCTGATCTCTAGCCTGTGTGAGACTGTGGTCCTCTTCAGCGGCACATCGTGACTCTGCTCAAAGGCTGTCAGTAGGTTGTTGCACCACATCAGACACCAGGAGCTCCGGCTGCTTTCCAGAGCCGAGGGCAACCCGCTACGGGCTAGCTTCCCACTGTAGCACACGCCGATGATCCACGGAGAACCTTCAAGCTCCACCTCCCAGCTATGTTCACCTTCAGAGAAGCTCTGGGTGCTGAGGACCTGGAAGAAGTTGGTGAACCTTTGAGGAGAGGATGGGTAGGGCTGTTTAGCAGCGCTGAAAGTCACCGTCTTCAAGTCCTCTGAGAGGACAAGGTTTGGGTGGGCTGTTTCTGGATCAAAGGTTACCTCTGAAGGGTTAAGGGTGTTTCGAAGGGAGCGCTGAATCTCTCCAAATCTTTCCCTCAGCTCAGCGTTCATGTCTTCCAGCTTGGGACAGGCTCGCGCAGAGTTGACTTTTGATTCAACATGGTCGTCCTCTTCTCCCACAGGCTTAGCCAGTAACTCCACAATGTGTGGTTGTAGAGTCTGAATCTCACCACTAAATGCAGTCTTATCATCTTCAGTCAGAAGGGACTCTGCTCGGAGCACAGCTTGTCTCAGCTGCTTTGTCAGCTCGGAAGCTTGGCTGACTCGTCTGCCTAGACTGGCTTCACCTGGACCAACCTCTTCTTCAATCAGCTGCATCACCTGCATGCTGTAGGTCTGTGCCAAATCTTGTATCTGCCCTAAAAGGCTGCATGCTTTCTCTCTAAGCTGACTATTAGCAGCGGTCACCTCTAACTCTCGTTCCCTCTCCTTCTTCAGCACACTCTCTGCCATCTCCAACTTGAGGCTCAACTCTGTGACTTGAGATGCCATTCTGAATTTAGGTTCATCCATTTCCATCTTGCCTTTCTTGCCATCGCTGCCATTCTTTCCCTTACACCCTGAGCTCTCCTCCCGGCTCTCCCCAGCTTTTGCTGTGTCCTGATGGTGCTTTGTGTTTGATTCTTCTGTAACAGAGCTATGATCACTCTTGATTGTTACATGGCCGACTTCAGAAGGGTTTGCAGTGGAATTGACTTTCCCAGCAGTGGCTTTGTACGTCTCTATGATGCTGCACATTTTTAAGCTTTTCACAAGGGCTTTGGTTCCCTGGTACTCTGCCTGGCACTCAGGGCAGCTGTGCTGGTCAAGGCCTTCTCCCATTGTCTGAAGGCAGGCAAAGCAGTAGATGTGACTACAGGGAAGAGAAACTGGCTCAGAGAAGAGCTGCAAGCAAATAGGGCATTTAAGCTCCAAAGCTAAAGCTTCTGGATCATCCATTTTAGAAAACTTTGCTTCAGTCTCACTCACAGACATGTTGACAAGCCCTAGAAAAACAGACAACTCAGGGTAAGACTTCAGAAATATGTAGTTTATTATATACACTTGGATGACTTATTTGACTCTGTTAAGATTGTGAACATCTGTAATGAGTTATTAAATATGTGTAAATGGCATAAGGGAAAAAGGATTTAAAGTAACAACAATGAAGTATAAAAAAACCAAAGTCATAGACAGGACTTTAGTCATAAATCCCCTCGCACTAAGAAAATAATGACCAAACACCAAATATAGTCAATTTTATATTTATTGTGTCAATTGGGAATTTTATTTCCCAACATGAATATCTGTGTACATAATAAGAATATATATTATGGTATGCCATTTTATTCAATATTTAATTAATACATAAATACATGAATAAATAAATAAACCTTTGAAATACATCACAAAATAAATAAATGAGGCAATAAATACGTAAATAATTAAATAAATGTAAATATTCATATGTAAATTAATCAATTAGTTAAATAAATATATTAAAAGGTTTTACTTTTACTTATTTCATGGTACCTTTATTTCATAAGTCTACGTTTGTTTGTTTGTATATATATATATATATATATATATATATATATATATATATATATATATATATATATATATATAGAGTCAGGAGCTTCTCCTGACTATACGGTAATTTCTCTACTGTGCGACAGAAAGTCGCATAGTTATGACACAATCGTTAGCCTATTTTTACAAAAAAACTGCTACGGGGCCATAACGTGAGATACAAGGTAATGGAGCCTTTTATATAGTATATTGTCGTGTTTCTTTAGAAATAAACAATGGACAACTAGAGTCTTTAAACGCTTCAGATGTAAAGTTATTCGCTGTCAAAGTGACGCCAAAATGAATGGCAGTCAATGAAATGCTAGCAGAAGGTGATGGCTTGTTACGCCGGCTACACACTGGCTGCGTGGCGTGAGCGTGGCGTTTCTGTTGCGTGTCAGTTGGGTGGCAGCTGCGTGGTGTTTTCTATGTCTTAGCACACCAGAAACATGTCTTACGTGGCGCTGCTGCTGCTAGCCTTGTCTGTCTGTACACATGTATGTTACCCATTGATAAACTGCACTCAAACAGTAGTATACTTCATGTTAAGCATAAATATATACTGATTTGATTACAGCAAAGACAACATTGGCAGTATTGATGGCAAAATAGGCTACAGAATATTTTGTTCTGTATTGACAGGTGCAATATTTGAAAATTTTTAAATTACATTTATATCTGCATTTATGTCACAACCTAGAGACTTTCAAACATCGTCATTTATTAAATGTATTTGTGTCAAAATGACATATAAACATATTTCCTATTCTATTTTGAATGGAAATGCTTCCAACACGCTTGCTTATCGCGTGAAAAATAGGCATATTGGTCCTATTTCTAGCATGCACGCGTTTTCGGCGCAGCTCGAGTCGCGCCTGAGACGTGCGTGTCACGCAGGCAGTGTGCAAGCTCTAACCTGTTAACATGGGAGCCAAAATAAAAACGGACACGCCACGCAGCTGACACGCTCAAGGCCAGGCATCCAGTGTGTAGCCGGCCTTAGCCTCAGAATCTCCCATAGGAGGTACGCTTTACCCCCTTGGAGCCCACCGATGTCTTCCATTATGTCCGCACTCTCACTTCGCCAGCCTTTTTTTGCCCATGGCTCTGTTCAGAACGTGAGAGATAGCCACGTCCCCTGATTTGCATATAAGAACTGGAAATAAATAGAGGGAAATCAATAAATGTGGCATTAGGAAATAAAAGTCCACGGAAATAAATAAATGTGGATTTATGAAATAAAGGTCTCTTGAAATAAATAAACGTGGACTTATGAATACAAGTACTATGAAATAAGTAAAAGTATAACCTTTTAATATATTTATTTAACTAATTAATTAATTAATATATGAATATTTATTTCATTATTATTTATTTATTTTATTATTTATGTATTTATTGCCTCATTTATTTCATGATGTATTTCAAAGTCATATTTATTTATTTATTCATTCATGAATTTATGTAGGCTATTTATTCATTTATTTTTTTTGTTGGCCTAAAAATAATCTAACTTAAATATAGGCTATTCCAGTCCAAAAACATACGGGACTCAGGGTATAAAATATCGTCATCCTGTCATCAATGACGGATATGGCCCTGAATAATATAAACATCTTTCTTGCAGGTGTATAGGAAAAAGGCCTACTGAGGAAGTTATCGATGCCCTCCGTGATTAGCACAGCACAAGGCAGCCATACAGTCCACGCATAAAAGAAACGTTATTTAAAAAAGAATCACAGGCAAAACTCTGCACAAGCTAGACCAAGTATTTATCAAATGTCTATTGTAAATGGGGCATTTTAGTCGCAGGGAGATGCTTATAACGGCTATGAATTGTCAAGAGCGAGGTCTAAAAATAGGTCAAATGTCTCTGCGTCGTCAACCAGCTCATATGTTTGCTCGTCGGTTAAGTTTCGATTTCCAGCGAGCAGGATCTCCACGCGGCCGAATCACAAGTTTCAGTTTTATAAATCACTCTTACTGTACATTGTTGTAGTTATTATGCTGCAGGGTATAGCTTTGATTTAAATTAATTTGGCTTTGCTTCCTTGAAAAATTATTCGGCTTTACATTATTCATAAGCGTCACTTAATGCGCATCACTAGCAAGCGAACTGTAATCAACTAAATAGCGATTGTCCGTCATTACAAAAAAAGTCAAAGAATGAAGTGAAAGACAAAAGTAAAAAATAAAAAAAAAAATAAAATAAAAGACTTACCTATGTGTTTTGCTTCGACTCTTCCTGTTCAGGTAGCTCAGAGTCAATAATGCACTGACGCAGAGATCAGCAGTCCGCCTTTCAAAACACTGACGCCTTCATTTGTCCCACTGGAGCTCAATCTTGAGCAGCATGTTTCCGCCTGACTTCATATGTGTTTGCCAAAACTTTACCCCACACTCTGCCCCACAATCTAATATGGTAAATGCCATGCCCTCAGAATTGGTATATCAGTATTTTAAAGGGGAACGCCGCCTAAATGAAGAATTCCAATTGGTTATTTCCATGGCCTAGGAAAGTTCAATCAATATTCGTGAACATGAGCTACTCTCTCAAAGCCAGAAACCACAGAAGTAAGTCTCAAACTTGTGATGTCATCAAGTCTAAAGTCTGGAGCTGCTCCATAGACAATGAAAGGGAGACTGCTTTTTTCTTTAGTTTTTATACCTAAATGAGCTTTATTCTGTTGTAGTGCTCGCTTTTCTGAAACAGAAATGTTCATATACTCAGAACATTCCCCTGAGTGCTCTGTGTCATATATCATTTTTTTCCCAATCCGTTGGCTATCTATTGGAGCAATTGCAGACTTTATGCTTGATGACATCAACAAATTTGAGTTTCTGGAGTCGTTCATGTTTACATGTCAATTCAGATGGATTTTGATTGTCTGTCAGTTTCTATTGTTCATCCAATTGCTCTGAAAGTGATCCCAACAATAATGTCATTATTATAGTTGTGGTGTGTACTCAACCACTTGAGTTAGAATGATTTTCAAAACTACATTTTAAAAGTTATCATTATAGTTATTGTTCTTGGTGTGGACAGCCTTTTTAGGAATAACACGTATGGGTTTTTTAAATGGGCGTAGTTCATCTTTAAGTATCACTTGTCTAGTTTTTTATTTTATTGCAAAAATATACAGAATATAGTAAGAATGCAAAAAAATATGCAGTGATAGCAACTGGGAATTTTAATTTGTCTCTTAATTAAGTACAAAAGAAAAAAAAAGTACATTGAATGTAAATATCAATCATTTCACACTGATAAAGATAACAGGTGGTGCTTTATTTTAAATTTATATTTTTTCTATACAATTGGTTTAAAAAGTAACAGCAAAATCCTCAGCTCCAATGCATTTCCACAGTTGAATGATAATATATGCAAAAAATAATAAATATGTCATAGTACAAAGGCATGGTGCCAGGCTAAACCACTACTGTTCCCCTCCAAGGTCCGTTTACACTAAATAAAAATAAAAAGTCATGTCTGCCTGGCCCACCTCCGCATTTATGTAGTGTAGAAACATTTCTTAACTTGGTATTACGGTACCTGAAAGGAAGGCATGTTGTAGTTTCACAATGATCATCTGCTCAGATCGTGTATTGCAATCCTCAAGTATTAGGAAAAAATAATGCTATTGTCCCTTACAACCAACTCATACTCCATATTCATCTGCAGGCTTTGATTTAGCAGTTACCACACCTTATATCTAGCTTCCCATTCAAAGCTCTAATTACTTATGACTCAGGTGAGTCAAATGTAATTAGAAAACACTCGTGATTGACAAAAACAGAATATAGCTCAACATTGATCAGGGTGAAATCCGGTTATCTCGTACTTATTAGGGTCAAACAGACTTTAAATAATCCAAAGCATTTTAAATACATTCTCACACCATATTTGGTTGCTTGGTACATGGAGCTATAGAAACCCTCCCTCCGTGGTCGGGTTAGCTCAGTTGGTAGAACAGGCGCGCATATATAGAGGTTCACTCCTCGACGCGGTGGCCAAGGGTTCGACTCCGACCTCTGGCCCTTTGCTGCATGTCATTCCCCTTCTCTCTCCCCTTTCAAGTCTTCATCTGTCCTGTGGAAATAAAGGCCTAAAATGCCCCGAAAAATAATCTTAAAAAAAAGAAACCCTCTCTCCACTAGTATATAAAGTATAACAGGTTGTTCTGTAACTTGTGTACTTGGGTCTATTTGAGCTTTGAGCATGAGCTCAGAGCAGTGAACTGACAATTTCCAGGTCAGTCACAGAAAACAGTAAATAGTTTTGGCATGTGCAGAATTTAGGCATCACTAATATACAATATGTATCTAATACAACTCAGTTTTTATACAAATGTGTTTTTGGTAAGTGTTTGGAGCTGAAATGTGCAACAGTGTTATACTAATACAATTCAAATTCATATTTTGGAATGACTATGATACTGGATACTACACACAATAACAAAAAACTAAAACAGTCCAAAATGCACATTTGTCAAGTTGTGTCATGTTCATTGTAGGATTTACACATGAAAATAGCTAAATATTGTGTAAACAGCCACAGTCTGTGAGCACTGAGATTAAGTACTGCATGATGTTTTTACACTTAAGTTTGAAATGTTGAGTCCATGCATATTATGACTTAATTTGGCTTTATCTTTATAAGACGGGACAGTCGCCTCTTTCTGTTACACTTTATTCATTTATTTATTGTCTTGTAAACAAGCACTACAGTTGGCAGGTCTGTCAAAGGCAGTATTCAGGCATTCTGGGAAGTCTCATGCCTTTCAGGGAAAAAAGTAAAGTAAACAAAGAGAGTATATATGCTTGCTATAAAACTTGTGTGTGGTGTTTTGGTAGATGTGGGTGTGTGTCTACAGTAGTGCATCCAGGTCCAGTTCTGGCAGAGGCTCCTTCCAATAGGAGAAACTGCTGCCCTCGGGACAGTCCAAAGCAGAGGATGTGCTGCCCTCAACAGAGAGCATGGGGAAGTCATGTTCCACCAATTCACTGAGGTGGCTGTACCTGCAAAACACACACACACATGTATTTTTGTCAGAATGTTTCAAAGCCTAAAAAGGGTGGAAAGGGTGTTTATATCTGTGTTTTGTTACACACTTACGAGGACTTGTTGACTTTATTACTCTCCTGGATGAGCTCTCCTTTTGGGTTGACGGTAAATAACCTGGTATCAGGCACCCCAACCTGCTTGTAGGCATAAGCATCCTGCAAGATGTAAGGCAGCAAAACCATACAGTTACACACAGTAGCTTCAGTAGGACTTTAACCTTTGCAGTATCTATGTAAACTAAAACGACTGTTTGGCTGTTATAGCACTCATCCATAATCATAAAGCATTAGCCAGTGTTTACTTTATATTCAACAAGCCAACACCAGACTTTAAAAGGAACACGGCGACTTATTGGGACTTTAGCTTATTCACTGTAACCCCCAGAGTTAGATAAGTCCATACATAACCTTCTCATCTCCGTGCGCGTTGTAGCTCTTTCCGACGGCCCCACTGGTAGCTTAGCCTAGCACGGATCCTGAAGGTAATTGGTTCCAACTAGCCTGCTGCTCCGAATAAGTGACAAAATGACGCCAACATGTTCCTATTTACATGTTGTGATTTGTATAGTCACCATGTGTACAAATAACAAGGTCACTTGAGACACAGCCATCTTCTAACCGTATAAATACTGGGAACTATATTCTCAGAAAGGCGAAGCACTGCTACTTCTGCTACTTGGGCGGAGTGATATGCTTGCACCTGAGAAGCACCGGACAGAGAGCTTCGCTTTTCTGAGAATATAGTTCCCAGTTTATATACGGTTAGAAGATGGCTGTGTCTCATGTGACCTTGTTATTTGTACACGCTGTGAATATACAAATCACAACATGTAAATAGGAAAATGTTGCCATTATTTTGTCACTTATTCGGAGCAGTAGGCTAGTTGGAACCAATTACCTTCAGGATCCGTGCTAGGCTAAGCTACCGGTGGGGCCGTCGGAAAGAGCTACAACGAGCACGGAGATGAGAAGGTTATGTATGGACTTATCTAACTCTGGGGGTTACAGTGAATAAGCTAAAGTCCCAATAAGTCGCCGTGTTCCTTCAATTCCACATTTTTCGCTGTAGGAGCCATTTATAGCCACCTTTTAATTAGGTTAATTTACCTATTATTTATTTTAGCCACTTGGGGGAGTATTGCACTGGGTGTGGCATGTCACTGGGTATTAGGTATACAGTGCCTTGCGAAAGTATTCGGCCCCCTTGAACTTTTCGACCTTTTGCCACATTTCAGGCTTCAAACATAAAGATATAAAACTATTTTTTTGTGAAGAATCAACAACAAGTGGGACACAATCATGAAGTGGAACGAAATTTATTGGATATTTCAAACTGTTTTAACAGATAAAAAACTGAAAAATTGGGCGTGCAAAATTATTCAGCCCCCTTAAGTTAATACTTTGTAGCGCCACCTTTTGCTGCGATTACAGCTGTAAGTCGCTTGGGGTATGTCTCTATCAGTTTTGCACATCGAGAGACTGAAATTTTTGCCCATTCCTCCTTGCAAAACAGCTGGAGCTCAGTGAGGTTGGATGGAGAGCGTTTGTGAACAGCAGTTTTCAGTTCTTTCCACAGATTCTCGATTGGATTCAGGTCTGGACTTTGACTTGGCCATTCTAACACCTGGATATGTTTATTTGTGAACCATTCCATTGTAGATTTTGCTTTATGTTTTGGATCATTGTCTTGTTGGAAGACAAATCTCCGTCCCAGTCTCAGGTCTTTTGCAGACTCCATCAGGTTTTCTTCCAGAATGGTCCTGTATTTGGCTCCGTCCATCTTCCCATCAATTTTAACCATCTTCCCTGTCCCTGCTGAAGAAAAGCAGGCCCAAACCATGATGCTGCCACCACCATGTTTGACAGTGGGGATGGTGTGTTCAGGGTGATGAGCTGTGTTTACGCCAAACATAACATTTTGCATTGTTGCCAAAAAGTTAGATTTTGGTTTCATCTGACCAGAGCACCTTCTTCCACATGTTTGGTGTGTCTCCCAGGTGGCTTGTGGCAAACTTTAAACGACACTTTTTATGGATATCTTTAAGAAATGGCTTTCTTCTTGCCACTCTTCCATAAAGGCCAGATTTGTGCAGTATACGACTGATTGTTGTCCTATGGACAGAGTCTCCCACCTCAGCTGTAGATCTCTGCAGTTCATCCAGAGTGATCATGGGCCTCTTGGCTGCATCTCTGATCAGTCTTCTCCTTGTATGAGCTGAAAGTTTAGAGGGACGGCCGGGTCTTCATAGATTTGCAGTGGTCTGATACTCCTTCCATTTCAATATTATCGCTTGCACAGTGCTCCTTGGGGTGTTTAAAGCTTGGGAAATCTTTTTGTATCCAAATCCGGCTTTAAACTTCTCCACAACAGTATCTCGGACCTGCCTGGTGTGTTCCTTGTTCTTCATGATGCTCTCTGCTCTTTAAACGGACCTCTGAGACTATCACAGAGCAGGTGCATTTATACGGAGACTTGATAACACACAGGTGGATTCTATTTTTCATCATTAGTCATTTAGGTCAACATTGGATCATTCAGAGATCCTCACTGAACTGGAGAGAGTTTGCTGCACTGAAAGTAAAAGGGGCTGAATAATTTTGCACGCCCAATTTTTCAGTTTTTTATCTGTTAAAAAAGTTTGAAATATCCAATACATTTCGTTCCACTTTATGATTGTGTCCCACTTGTTGTTGATTCTTCACAAAAAATTACAGTTTTATATCTTTACGTTTGAAGCCTGAAATGTGGCAAAAGGTCGAAAAGTTCAAGGGGGCCGAATACTTTCGCAAGACACTGTATTTACAGGTGTGACAATCAGTGAGGGGAAGGTGTGGATGGCGGATCTAATCGTAGCCATGAGCACCCACTCTACCGACAGCAAGCCACAGCACTTTATTAATCAGCACTTGGTGAAGTACTATTTTATGTAAAATACCATTTTCTACTTTTATAATAAACGGGAACACCACCCAAAGAGAATCAATGCCTGGACCTAAGATCTTTTCTGCTACGCATTGAGAACACCATGCCATCCATGCTGAGCTTATAGGATAGCCTCAACACTCACACTTCATTTCTACCTGCTGGAGTGCATAACAGAAAGTGTATATTGAAAATAATATGTAAAAACATCTCAAACCCATGGGTGTGTTGCCATTGCCTTTTAACAGGCATGATCTCTCTGTGATTATGTACACACAGGTTTGTGCCAGAGGCTAAAATCATTGCAAACCTGGAATAGCTTGACTGAAAACACTTGTTGCTGAAGGTTATGGCTGTATTAAGAGCTAGTCTGCAGTGTTGCTTACGTTAGTCTTGTTGCCAAAAGCTGCGTAGAAGGGCTGTCTCTGTGGGTTGAACAGGTCCTTGATGTCACTGAGACAGGCAATTTTAAATACCTCCGGCTTCTTCTCAATAACCTCTCTGCACAGGTCAGGACATAGTCAAAAAGTCAAAATGGACATCTGTATTATTAAAGTGTTTGTCTCCACACACACACACACACACACACACACACACACACACACACACACACACACACACACACACACACACACACACACACACACACACACACACACACACACACACACACACACACACACACACACACACACACACACACACACACCAGTGTATTAGTAGGAAACTATTTGTAAAGTTGTAGTAGTAGTATTTGTTACCTGTGGAGTGCTGAAAAGAAGCTGCTTGGGGCCAACAGTACAGGGCCTTGAGGGAGGACAATGCCTTTGTCATTGACACACTGAAGGTAGTCCTTAGTGATGGCAGCCATACCTATGGCCCGTGCTGAACAATACAGGAACTTATAGCCATTTCTGCAGTGAAAGGAGTGACCGTATTAGCATTTTAGTTTCATAACATATAAGAAGAATGTGGAGTTTTCCACATTTACTGCGTGTAATTGAGTTGACCTACAGCATTAAGCCACCGAACACTTGCATTAATACTTTCCACAACACATATGTAATGTATATCCTATTTCTCTGGATTTGTGTAACAGAAGATTAGCATTTCAAATAGAATCCAATCCTTATTCAATTAACTGAACAACTGAGCTCGTTTGAAAAGCACAACATAAGGCATATGAAAATGGAGACAAACAGGGAAACATCTGGCAATGCAGATTAGCGACTGGGCTGCAACTAATATTACATCAGAATGAAATCATCAGCAGTGGATCTGATCTGCTTTTGCTTGTTAAGGTGCGAGTAATGTGTATAAAAGTTCAGTAAAAAAGGAAAAAACGTTGATGGTTTTTGCTCTTTGACTGCTAATATTTTCCGAACAAGTCATTTTACATACTGATGTATTTTGTGGTAGAGTTTGGCGATGCCTTTGTGTGTCCAGTCTTTTCCAAACTGAGGTAGAATCTGACCCAGAGCATCAGACCTGCAGCAGACAGACAGTGAAGACTCATAATACTGTAACTATGTAGGTTCAAACAATATCCCACTGTACATCTTTAATAGTGATAGGAACTATTAATTTCTTTGGATCCGATGGTCTATTGGGCTATATACACCATAGCGCACAAGGAAACAGTTGTCTTTACTTAGTGATGGTGCCGTCTATGTCTGATATGATGACGCGATCGTCCCACTTCCACAGGTAGATGGCAGCCTCACAGCGGCAGGTGCCCTGGTGTTGTGTGGTCACACTGAACACCACCTTGTTGGCTCCCTCACGCAGGTTTAACTGCTCCTGGTTATGAGAAATGAGAGTTAGCTAAAGTGGACAGAGTGGTCATCCTCTACATACATTAAAAATGTATGTGGGCATCTGAATGCGTGTGTGTGTGTGTGTGTGTATATATATATATATATATATATATCTCTTACTATCTGATTAGATGTCAGACGTAGTGATTTGCGGTACATCTGGGTGATACACTGAGTGGCGCTGAGGGTTTCTGTTGATAGGCTGGAAGTAATCATGGCTTTTTGGCCGAGGCCCGCCACTTCATCACTGTCGATGTCATCCAATGTGGCTCTGGAGAAACAACACACAAGTCAATTAACACTTTGTGTTGGGCTTAGATTTCTCTGTCACAGCGTATTTATTGATAAGTGATAAACTCCAAAAAAAATGATTAAGTGACCTGTGCATGACAAATGCATAAAATGCATAAAATAAAAAAGACACTTGACATGGTGATCTGTATTAGAGCCCGACCGATATTATCGGCCGATATTAGGCATTTTCCAAACTATCGGTACCGGCATTTATAATGGATGATAAATTAATATTAAATAAATAAAATAAAAATGGACGAAACACCCTTCAACCATGCACTCTACAACGTCCCTGTTGGCAACACTTGTGTTAAACCCTTTAAGTTTCATATCTTAAGTTTGTATTTTTATACATTTTATTTATCAGAACTTTGATATATTTTGATGTTCCTCTGTTCTGTTGTGACAATAAAACACATGTTTATTTTTAAACTGCATTATGATATTATTTTAGTGAGGACTCATAAATAACGTTGAAATAACTAATGTTAGGGAAACCTGTTTGTGTTTTGTTACATGTTTCTGGATTCTTTTAAAAATATATAAATCGGCCGATATATCGGAATATCAGATTTTTAAATCACCAAATATTTGTATCGATATCGGCCTTAAAAATCCTTTAGTGGTCGGGCTCTAATCTGTATCACTGATTGGCTGTCACATATCTTAACCTTTAGTTTTGTCAAACGCTGACGTAGCTGCTCATCATGACAACTGAATATAGGATAGAATATTTATTGACTAATGCACTATATGGACAGAGTTTGAGCACACTCTGGTGGTGTAAAGGTAAACTACATATTGACAGTTTGAATTGATACACAAAATGTCTTAAAAAAAAAAGGATACAAATAATTATGCCCCAATTATCAGTTCTTGTGTTGTGGTGCATATGTGAGGAGACTCTGCAGCTATGTAGAGGATCCATCTAAAGTTGGCATGCACCTCCTCAAAAATGTAACTACATAACTACAAGTACAAGCTATGAGAAGTTTGCAGAGCGCAACAACTGTGACTGGTTTACTTGGGCTGCTTTGTCTTTTCTTCTTCTGTGTTTGTCCATAGGACAAAGTAATTCTCTTCTCTCAGGTGAGTATCAGATCCAGATCCGGTGATGGAGGATCCCTCAGGGGTTTCTTCGATCTCCTCAGGGACCTCAAGAGGAATTGGGGAGGTGCACAGATGGGCTGGGACCTGGAACTGAGGGGGATAACAAAGAAACGTTTATAATGATGGAAACAGATAACAGACTGCCCAAATGAAGTTACCAAAGACATTTTGGTCCTCTTACCTCCTTGATTTCATTTTCCTCCACAAAAAAAGCTTCTCCATTGTCACCCAGCTTCATGTGCAGGTCAACTGATTCTCCATTGATCTCAATGTCCACCTAAAATCACAGTGACGCATGTATGTGTCAAAGAAAAAAAAGCAGAGAGATAGAACTGTAGTAGAATTGTAGTTAAAATCATTGAATGAGACAGAGAAACACTGACAATCTTCTCCTTGGAACGCAGCACACCCAGCTTGCCAAAGCGGACGTGAAAGGGGGAACACTGGAACGATCCATCAGGCTGTCGCACCACAATGACATCGATCCCTCCGGTGAGAGTGGCGGGGTTAAGGCCACGGTACAGCTCCTTTGCCGTCACAAACACCGTCTCCGCAAACTGGCCCACAATATTCATGGTTTTTGACTGGAAACAAAAAAAACAACAAGTGAGAACAGTGAGGCCAATTTTCACGAAAAAGGAACAAAAAGTGTCTGCATTCAGTATTGTCTGTTGTCTGCGGTTTGATCCTTGTAACTTTTTTCACAATTTCAGCAGCACTCAACAACAATGTCATTCCTTGATAGTAAATATAGAAGCCGCTATTATAGAATTATAACTTCTCATAACAATAGTCATCCAATTAACCAAACTAAAAAGCAGGTGACATTCAAGAAATCATATTAAGCATGTACTAGGCTACATTAAGTATGTGTTTTATGCTTAATATGGCAATCCTGTTATATAACCCAACAACATTCACATATTACAATTTTTTTTTAGGCCAAGTAACCTGTTTAAAACAGAAGGGTGTCACTTGAATGATTAGAAGGGAGGCATTACTAATGTATTGACTAATCATATCAACCTTTGGAATCGGATCTCGATCATGACTAATGAGCAAACGGCCGGGGGAGATAAGGTCGAGATCAATTAAAGACACTTATCTACAGGTTTACTACTATAAGACAACATAAACTACTGAAGTTATTATCTTGGTCTGAACATATCAATGTTTTTGGAGGAAGAAGATTTATCAGGCTGTGGTTTGGGTCTTTAATGGGATTTATTGATTAAAAAATAAAGATAATCACCAGCCTTAACTTTTAATCAATTAGTAGTTTTTTTAAAAGACAGAAAATACAGATTACTTTGTTGCTGCATTATGACATCACTATCACTATATTTGACTACAATATCCATAAACGCATGTTTTGGGTGTATTTATATCACTATGGGGGTAATACTCAGGTGTCCACTTGTATATAAATTATGTGAAAATGTACCCCAGCACATACAGTAATGCTATGCGACGTCCCAAACTGGACACATCTGAGAGTAACTTTTTTAATGTAAAATGTGAATATTTCAATGGATATTCCAAATATATTTAAGACCTAGCCTATAATCAAGTATGTGTGACACACACACACACACACACACACACACACACACACACACACACACACACACACACACACACACACACACACACACACACACACACACACACACACACACACACACACACACACACACACACACACACACACACACACACACACACACACACACACACACACACACACACACACACACACACACACACACACACACACACACACACACACACACACACACACACACACACGAATCCTAATGAACTATATGGACAGAGTTTGAGCACACTCTGGTGGTGCAAAGGTAAACTACATATTGACAGTTTGAATTGATACACAAAATGTCTTAAAAAAAGGATATAAATAATTTTGCCCCAATTATCAGTTCTTGTGTTGTGGTGCATATGTGAGGAGACTGCAGCTATGTAGAGGATCCATCTAAAGGTGACATGCACCGCCTCAAAAATGTAACTACATAACTACAAGTACAAGCTATGAGAAGTTTGCAGAGCGCAACAACTGTGACTGGTTTACTTGGGCTGCTTTGTCTTTTCTTCTTCTGTGTTTGTCCATGGTCAAATGGACAAAGTAATTCTCTTCTCTCAGGTGAATATCAGAACCAGATCCGGTGATGGAGGATCCCTCAGGGGTTTCTTCGATCTCCTCAGGGACCTCAAGAGGAATTGGGGAGGTGCACAGATGGGCTGGGACCTGGAACTGAGGGGGATAACAAAGAAACGTTTATAATGATGGAAACAGATAACAGACTTCCCAAATGAAGTTACCAAAGAATTGAGAAATGGCCCAATGTAACAGGGTAAGAGAGACAGAGTAAAGATGGAAAGCTCCTGAAGCTTAGTTCCATATAAATGCACGGATAATTCGTTGTTTTGTCGTTAGTGAAAAAAAATATTGACCTTGTAGTTGAAAAAGGAGCCTCGTATAAGATTGACATTTTCCTCCTATGGAGCCCATTCATTCGCATTCGGAGATCGACACTTTATGACATGGCAAGAGACGTGCATATCACGCTGGCAATGTTCAAGCTCTAACTCATTAACATGGGAGCCAAAATAAAAAAAGACACGCTACGCAGCGTCAATAGTAGTGCCCCTAGCACTTCCATTCAAAAGGCCATTTGACCGAAAACTAAAATACGGTCAATCTTAGAAGTGGCACTTCTATCCCAATTATCCTTTTAAATTAAAGTTTGACTCGGTTACATTCACAAAAAGACCCTAGGTTGCATTTTGACGAGAGTTACGCTTATACTTGAGGACATTACAAATTTGAGTTTTAGCACTAGTTTTTGGATTTAAGAGAGTTGTTCATTTTAAGTAAAATGTTTCGACTGTCTAGACCAGTGGTTCCCAACCTTTTTTCCTTGGCGCCCCCCCCTACTCATGTCTAAGAAAAGCTGAGCCCCCCACGAAACCGAAGTTGAGGTAACTCTCGAGATAGAGCCTTACTTTCTTTTTTGATACAGAAGAGTTATCAGAACTTTTACGTTTCTCCGCCATGTTTCATTCATAAAATAGTGATGCTGTGGCGGCAGGAAAACCGATGATAGCAGCTAGCAGCTGACCTGATGACAGCAAGGGCCACAGGTTAAGAGGTCCCGGGGGTTTGGCCTACTAAGTAGCCTGCCTACAATTTTAAGCAAGAACCAAAATATATAGTTTTCATACAGACTTTTGTATACATTATATATTCTAGTGTATTATCATAATTTGTTTAACATGTGCAAATATATATATATTTTTTTTTACCTCAACCTCAAACCAGATAAACACTTGCGCCCCCCTGTGATCTTTGCCGCCCCCCTGAGGGGTCCCCAGACCCCAGGTTGGGAACCACTGGAATAACAACAATATTGAAAATTTTGGGCGCAGTTTCCTTCTAAATGCCTTAAAGCCAAATCAAATAGGCTATCAAAATATTACAACTGTTTCAGCACTGGCTGGCACACTAAATGTAATCAGTCATTCACAGACTATTCCAAACGTGCCTTAGGTATACCAGTTTCCCAATGTTAAGAACCGGCCAAGAGTGGAGAAAGAGTAGTCTGTTCTTTACTGACCTTTGCCTCTAAGGAGACACAGACACAAAGATTTAGTATCTGCCACCTTCTCTTGACTACGGAGCCCCCCCCCTGCAAACATGTCCAGTTGGGGCCCACATGGGCTTTGGCTGGGCATGGGCTCAGAGTGGGCTTTGTTGTTGGGCCCCACATGGGCAGTAGATGGGCTAAACTAATTGGGCTCCAGCTGGGCTCCACTCCTAAGATATTCAAAATTGATTATGTCAGAGTCAGACATGGATGCTATTTTTAACAATAGCCACTGGGCTGGAGCCACTTTTTACACAAATTTTATTAGGCTATTTAGGTATTTAGAAGGGCAGCCGTAGCAATTTAACAGTGGTCTTAAGCACTATACGACTCCTTTCAACAGACAAATTTGCTAACAGTTTCCCCACAAAATGTTCAAACACTAAAGTAAGCAGCGCGCACTCCACTGCGCAGCGCACATCTGAAAAGTTCCCCTTTAAGGATCCTTGTACGTTCAAGACTGTGTCATGTGGACAAAAGGCAAGTAAGAATCTGCCTCTATGTATAATAAACAGGGAATTATTTTTACCGCATGATGTTAACCAAATTGAGATATATATATATATATATATATATATATATATATATATATATATATATATATATATATATATATATATATAAATTGGTAATTGAGCTAAAGTAAACAGCTGTTAAGTATTTTTACATAAATTGTGATGGGCCCACCAGACCTGGGAACATTGCTGTGTAACAAAAATATGAACACCTTACAAGGGTTAAAGAACTATATGGGCTGACTGTAAAAGTAGCACCAAAAATTAATTTGTTAGCCCATAATAATAATGGTTATTACCCTTATGGGTAGAATAGCAGGGACCCATAATCAGCCCACATGGGGCCCAGCTAGTGTGGACCCCAGATGGGAGAAACCTGGGTTGCCCATGTGGGTTTTAGCTAGGGCCCATGTGAAGCCCACCTTCAGCCCATCTGGACTTGCCTACATGGGGCCACCATCGAACCCCCGGACAAAATTAGCCCAGATGGGGCACACTCACCAGCCCATATGGGCCCCACATGGGTGTGAGGGTACATGAGCAAAAAAAAAATATCTAAAGTTTAGTTTTATTAAACTTTTTTGTGCGAGCACGCAAAACTTTTGTGTGAGCACATGAAAGCCATATATTGATGTAGCCTGGGCCATACTGGAGACAGTGACAGCTAGAGAAATGACTACAGTACTGGAGTTAGTTGCACTATATTTTAATCTAGGTCTTCATTATAAGAAGTATTGGTATTGGAGTCTATGACTGTACCAAGCTGTACTGACACACTGACGAGGCACTTACGCAAATAACGTAAGCTCATAGAAGACTAAAGACATATGAACGGGCTACTAAAGAAATTAACTACTTACTGAAATTCAAATGCAGATCTATTTACTGAAATTATAACGCACAGTTAGCATAATATAGTCTATTTTCATCGACAAACAACCATTTCTGCAGAGTTACAGTGGGGTAACATCATTTGACAGTTCGCCTATCAAAATATGTGAGTTTGCCTATCAAAATATGTGATCTGCCCTGCTGAAGTCCACCTGTTCACAGGAGTGATGAAAGCAGTTTGGTTAAACATGGGGCAGTAAGATGAGTCACCTGAGATGGTTTTGTGTGTATTTCTGCAGCTGGTAACATAATTTGACAGTAGGCTTACCAAAATATGTGACCGATCTGTTTGAAGTAACAGTGAACTACGTATTGAGGGAGTCCACCTGTTTACTGGAGTGATGAGAGCTGTTTGGAGTCATCTGATGGTTTGTTGTGTCCTAACCTTCCCAAGTTCACCTGTTGATTGGGCAGCTGTTTGGTTGCAGTCTCCTATAGCAATTATGTTCTCGCATTCGAATTATAGTAAGTAGTTCATTTCTTTAGTAGCCCGTTCATATGTCTTGAGTCTTCTATGAGCTTACGTTATTTGCCTAAGTGCCTCGTCAGTGTGTCAGTACAGCTCAGTACAGTCATAGACTCCAATACAACGGCGCCCTCTAGAGTCAATTAAAGTAAAGTCAAAGTAAATTCGACAGGTCACAGAATTTGGTGTTATTACTTTCATTTATGAACAGTCACAAACATCTCGCCAACTCCACGGATATAGGTGGTCGGTGGATGTACACAAAATGCAAGGAGAATGGATTAAACATAAGGAAAGAGGATGTTCGATTAATTCTACGAGAACTAGATCCAAGGGGTGTCAAACTCAGAGTGAGGAGACGGCTCCGTCGCCGAAACTACTTTGCTAAAAAGGGCCTAATTATATGAAAACAAATCTAGAGTTTAGTTTCATGTGCTCACGCTAAACTTTCATGTGCGCACATGAAAGTTTCACGTGAGCACATGAAACTAAACTTTAGATTTGTTTTGTTCATGTCCCCTTAGGGGCTCCGTACACATCACTAGCAAGCGAACTGTATTCAACTAAATATTGTCCGTCATTACAAAAAAAGTCAAAGAATGAAGTGAAAGACAAAAGTAAAAAAAAAAAAAAAAAAAAAAAAAAAAAGACTTACCTATGTGTTTTGCTTCGACTCTTCCTGTTCAGGTAGCTCAGAGTCAATAATGCACTGACGCAGAGATCAGCAGTCCGCCTTTCAAAACACTGACGCCTTCATTTGTCCCACTGGAGCTCAATCTTAAGCAGCATGTTTCCGCCTGACTTCATATGTGTTTGCCAAAACTTTACCCACTCTGTCCCACAATCTAATATGGTAAATGCCATGCCCTCAGAATTGTTATATCAGTATTTAAAGGGGAACACCGCCTAAATGAAGAATTCCAATTGGTTATTTCCATGGCCTAGGAAAGTTCAATCAATATTCGTGAACATGAGCTACTCTCTCAAAGCCAGAAACCACAGAAGCAATGTAATGGCGCGTTCATGCCACCTCGGAATGACAGGGACCGCCCCCGTGATTACGTTGTTTTTCCGACTACCAGCGTTCACATGTCGGGATACGTGTTGTTCTTCTTCTGTTATATTGGCGTTTGGCATAACAACTTGTTGCATGATTTCCACCAACTGATGGGCGTAGCCTAGAGCATCAGGTGTGTGAAAAAATGGAGGCCACAATAATTTGCTGCTGTTTTCTTATGCGAGCATACAAACAGCACATCGTCAGGTGTTTGTGTTATCTGCAGGACAACGAACGGTAAACTAAAGGACACGGATAAGGTGTTTTTTTTTTTTTATATATATATATACATAGGCCTATTTATGAATAATTTGAAACATGTTATGTATGTTTCTCAGCAGAGGCGTTTGTCCACAATAAATACGTTTATTGTCATTGAAATATGTTCAGTGAACCAAAGTCGCCTCCATCAAACGTCAGTTGTCAACAACGCGTCACCAACTGGGAAACTCGGTTAGCAAAATCTGGCCCGAGTTTCCCACCTCTGATTCCCACAGGAAGGGACGTGATGATGACGTTTTGGTTTTCACTCGGAAAAATGTTTTTCCGATGTCCATGAACGCACGGTCAGTCTCAAACTTGTGATGTCATCAAGTCTAAAGTCTGGAGCTGCTCCATAGACAATGAAAGGGAGACTGCTTTTTTCTTTAGTTTTTATACCTAAATGAGCTTTATTCTGTTGTAGTGCTCGCTTTTCTGAAACAGAAATGTTCATATACTCAGAACATTCCCCTGAGTGCTCTGTGTCATATATCATTTTTTTCCCAATCCGTTGGCTATCTATTGGAGCAATTGCAGACTTTATGCTTGATGACATCACAAATTTTAGTTTCTGGAGTCGTTCATGTTTACATGTCAATTCAGATGGATTTTGATTGTCTGTCAGTTTCTATTGTTCATCCAATTGCTCTGAAAGTGATCCCAACAATAATGTCATTATTATAGTTGTGGTGTGTACTCAACCACTTGAGTTAGAATGATTTTTAAAACTACATTTTCAAATTATCATTATTGTTCTTGGTGTGGACAGCCTTTTTATATGCAGTGATAGCAACTGGGAATTTTAATTTGTCTCTTAATTAAGTACAAAAGAAAAAAAAAGTACATTGAATGTAAATATCAATCATTTCACACTGATAAAGATAACAGGTGGTGCTTTATTTTAAATTTATATTTTTTCTATACAATTGGTTTAAAAAGTAACAGCAAAATCCTCAGCTCCAATGCATTTCCACAGTTGAATGATAATATATGCAAAAAATAATAAATATGTCATTATAGTACAAAGGCATGGTGCCAGGCTAAACCACTACTGTTCCCCTCCAAGGTCCGTTTACACTAAATAAAAATAAAAAGTCATGTCTGCCTGGCCCACCTCCGCATTTATGTAGTGTAGAAACATTTCTTAACTTGGTATTACGGTACCTGAAAGGAAGGCATGTTGTAGTTTCACAATGATCATCTGCTCAGATCGTGTATTGCAATCCTCAATTATTAGGAAAAAATAATGCTATTGTCCCTTACAACCAACTCATACTCCATATTCATCTGCAGGCTTTGATTTAGCAGTTACCACACCTTATATCTAGCTTCCCATTCAAAGCTCTAATTACTTATGACTCAGGTGAGTCAAATGTAATTAGAAAACACTCGTGATTGACAAAAACAGAATATAGCTCAACATTGATCAGGGTGAAATCCGGTTATCTCGTACTTATTAGGGTCAAACAGACTTTAAATAATCCAAAGCATTTTAAATACATTCTCACAACTCTCCCTCCACTAAACACAATCTAAACTGAATGAAGTATAACAGGTTGTTCTGTAACTTGTGTACCTGGGTCTATTTGAGCTTTGAGCATGAGCTCAGAGCAGTGAACTGACAATTTCCAGGTCAGTCACAGAAAACAGTCAATAGTTTTGGCATGTGCAGAATTTAGGCATCACTAATATACAATATGTATCTAATACAACTCAGTTTTTATACAAATGTGTTTTTGGTAAGTGTTTGGAGCTGAAATGTGCAACAGTGTTATACTAATACAATTCAAATTCATATTTTGGAATGACTATGATACTGGATACTACACACAATAACAAAAAACTAAAACAGTCCAAAATGCACATTTGTCAAGTTGTGTCATGTTCATTGTAGGATTTACACATGAAAATAGCTAAATATTGTGTAAACAGCCACAGTCTGTGAGCACTGAGATTAAAGGAACACGCCAACCTATTGGGACTTTAGCTTATTCACCATATACCCCAGAGTTACATAAGTGCATACATACCCTTCTCATCTCCGTGCGTGTCGTATCTCTGTCTGACGCCCCCATCGCTAGCCTCGCTTAGCACAGATCCTGGAGGTAACTGACTCCATCTAGCCTACTGCTCCCAATAAGTGACAAAATAACGCCAACATTTTCCTATTTACATGTTGTGATTTGTGTAGTTACAGCGTGTACAAATAACAACGTCACATGAGACACAGCCATCTTCTAACCGTATAAATACTGGGAACTATATTCTCAGAAATTGTAGGACTGCTACTTGGGCGGAGTGATTTGCACACAGCACCTGAGAAGCGCTGTGGTGAGAAGGAGAGAGTAACAACGGTGCTTCTCAGGTGTTGCGCTAATCACTCCGCCCAAATAGCAGTCCTTCGCCTTCTGAGAATATAGTTACCAGTATACATATGACACGCACGGAGATGAGGAGGGTATGTATGGACTTATCTAACTCCGGGGGATACGGTGAATAAGCTAAAGTACCAATAAGTCGGTGTATTCCTTTAAGTACTGCATGATGTTTTTACACTTAAGTTTGAAATGTTGAGTCCATGCATATTATGACTTATTTTGGCTCTATCTTTATAATGCTGTTTTTCCATTACATGGTACCTGCTCAACTTGTCTCGACTGACGTGAAAACCTGCAGACTACTGATTGGTCCGAGAGAATAGTCACTAATCACTGCGTCATCATTGCTAGCGACAGACGGGGGTGTCCTGAACAAACCCGCCGTTTTTAAATTGTTTAGCCAGCGGAGTTTTTTTTGCTGACTCCAGCTTCTTTTGAAACAAAATGTGTCTTCTGGCTGTGGCAACAGACACAGGCTGAGAATCAACACCGACGTTCTGTGTGTGTGTCGCGTTAGGTCACGGCAGTTTCCTGCAGCGTCGCTATGACGACCAGCCACGCTCGCCTCACGCATGAGACAGTACTAAATCTGCAATAGAAAAAGGAGTACGGGGCACCGCGGCCAAATTGAGTCGAGCCGAGCCAAGTCGAGCAGGTACCATGTAATGGAAAAAAGGCATAAGACGGGACAGTCGCCTCTTTCTGTTCCAGTTTATTCAGTGTCAAGTGTAAACAGGCACTACAGTTGGCAGGTCTATCAAAGGCAGTATTCAGGCATTCTGGGAAGTCTCATGCCTTTCAGGAAAAAAATAGTAAACAAAGAGAGTATATATATGCTTGCTATAAAACTTGTGTGTGGTTATTTGGTAGATGTGGGTGTGTGTCTACAGTAGTGCATCCAGGTCCAGTTCTGGCAGAGGCTCCTTCCAATAGGAGAAACTGCTGTACTCGGGACAGTCCAAAGCAGAGGATGTGCTGCCCTCAACAGAGAGCATGGGGAAGAAATGTTCCACCAATTCACTGAGGTGGCTGTACCTGCAAAACGCACACACAAATGTATTTTTGTCAGAATTTTTCAAAGCCTAAAAACGGTGGAAAGGGTGTTTATATCTGTGTTCTGTTGCACACTTACGAGGACTTGTTGACTTTACTCCTCTCCTGGATGAGCTCTCCTTTTGGGTTGACGGTAAATAACCTGGTATCAGGCACCCCAACCTGCTTGTAGGCATAAGCATCCTGCAAGATGTAAGGCAGCAAAACCATACAGTTACACACAGTAGCTTCAGTAGGACTTTAACCTTTGTAGTATCTATGTAAACTAAAACGACTGTTTGGCTGTTACAGCACTCATCCATAATCATAAAGCATTAGCCAGTGTTTACTTTATATTCAACAAGTAAACCAACCCCCTGCTGGAATGCATAACAGGAAGTGTATATCGAAAATAATAATATTTAAAAACATCTAAAACCCATGGGTATGTTCTTTGCCCAGAGGCATGATCTCTCTGTGATTATGTACGCAAAGGCTAAAATCATTGCCGACCTGGGGCCTGTTTAACTAAACCAAGATAAGGGATTAAGCTGGGATTACTTTTTAGAGGAAAAGTACACTGCTAAGCAGTTCTAAGAACTCTCTCCTCCAAAATCTTTTTTCCGTTTGCATTATCACTGGCCAAGTGGCCATAGGGATTGGTACTCGGAACAGACCCCGCCTCTGCCTGCTGCGCTGTGTGTGTGTGTGTGTGTGTGTGTGTGTGTGTGTGTGTGTGTGTGTGTGTGTGTGTGTGTGTGTGTGTGTGTGTGTGTGTGTGTGTGTGTGTGTGTGTGTGTGTGTGTGTGACGGCCGGCGAGCCGCAGGACACGCTTGTGGAGTTTAACTCCGAAAAGACAGTTAACCACAGGTTCCCGTTGATCTTATGATGGACATGTGTTGTGCTATTTAAACAAACAAACCGTCAACGGCAAAATAAAAGCCTCTTATTTACGAGAGCGGTCTGAGAGACCTCCAGCTTATAGCGAGGTGTCTGAGCATGACTGGCCGAGCGACGAGCTAGCGGCCGGGGCAGGCGCTTGATGGCTGTCGCCTCACTTCATGTAGCTCCGAACTTTTAAGCAAATTGTCAATCCGGCATCAATTTTCGCAAGACTGCCTATATTCAAAATCTAAACAGTTAATTTCTTGCCTAAAACGTTGTCAGAAGTGAATTTAATGATGAATAAGATGGTGAAAATTGTTAAAAATGTCCCGTTGTTGGTTGTTGCTCTGTCTGCAAGTTCCGAGTTGGCAGTGGGCGTGACTTATAAAGTTCGACCAATCAAGTACACCTAGGAAAAGGGAAAAGACCCTGCTCTGAAGTAGGAGCTAAAAAAGTACGCTACTGCGGCCAGAGGAACTTAAAAATCCCCAAATTTTTCCTGTCGGAACACGATGAAAAAAAGTGTTCTAGGAACGTTTAGTTCTAAGAACTGCAAAAATCCCTCCGGTCGGAAAGCCCCTTGACTCGGTTTCACGAAAGTGGAGGCACATAAATCACCATGGAGATTTATTCTGGACAGCTAGCCTGCTCCCGACCAGGCTAACAGACAGGCTAACAGCTAGCCTGCTCCCGACCAGGCTAACAGCCAGGCTAACAGCTAGCCTGCTCCCGACCAGGGTAACAGCCAGGATTTATTTAATCCTGGAGCCTTTTCTGATCACCCAGCAGTGGTTTTACCCTATTATTATCAGCCTGGATTAAAATACAACAGGTGCATATTGCTGTTCATTTAAGTACTGTTATTATTTAAAGTTGTGACCATTATTTTTTAAAAATAATTATTCATGTGACAGTCATTGTTACTGTTATATTGCTGTATGAAGACTGCTGTTCATATTGTTAGAAGTTTGATGAATGTATTATGACAGTTGAGATAATTAGAAAAGGCTGATAACATTTAAAATGTGTTTTAAATAAAGTCTGTTACTAAGGGCAATACATACAATGCTGTACATTTCAATAGTTGACCAATGCATCTTGAATTATTTTAGTTACATTTTTTTTTTAATTCTTTAACAATAAGGATCATGTTTGTTCAGCTTCCATGTGCATTGTATTTGGCATTCTTAGCACACACTTTGTGTTGTCCATTAAACTGGGACTATAATTTGGGAGGACTGTACAATTTAAAGAACATATCCTAATTGTACAATCCTCCCAAATTATAGGACAAGTAACTATCTAGTGATGTAGGCTAATGTACATTCATGTAACAACAGGGAGAGGGATGAAGAGAAATGGTTTTTGACCTTATATTTTGCTGGGGGGGAAATAACTGATGAATATACTCTGTTCCATTCATGTTTACAGTGTGCATGGAATTTATCACTTAATTATTTTTATAGTTTCTAGATTTTAGAGTCCAATTTCTTCAGTGTCTTTATTTTCTATGTCCATATATACACAAGGGAGCAAGGCATATAATATGTAGAGAAGGAAACTCATCCTCTATAAAAATTAAAAATAAAAGAAACGCGAGAAAAAGTGTGGCAGATAACAGGCTAGCGGACAGACTGAATGATAGTCTAAAAATATACATTTATGAATTACTGCTCTTAACTGAAACCATTCAATGAGTCACTTGTCATTTGCAAAAACAAACAGTTGTACACTTTGCATTAAAAGCGAGCAGTGGAAGTTAATATGACTTAGGAAATTTATATTTTAGCCCATGAGAGAGAGGGAGGAACAGAGTGAAAGAGATATTTACACATCATATTCTAGCCTAGAAAATTGATCTTCATGGTAAATTTCCTGAGTAACATTATCTTCTGCTTACTTTTAAGGCAAAGAGTACAACTGTTAATTTGTGCAAATGATTATTAGCCTAATCGTTGAATGGAATGATTATGACGGTTTCAATTCAGAGCAGCGGTCAGTTAATGTATATATTTAGGCTAGTTACACGGTCGGTCCGCGGTCGGTCCGCGATCGGTCCGCGATCGTCTGCTACGCTTTCTCTCGCTGTTTCATTACAGCGGTCGTGTTTCTTTTCGTTTTATACAAATAATGTGTTTCACGTCATCATACTTCCACAAGAAGCTGCTGCTCACTCTGTATAAAGTATGTACAATGCGTATTCTCCATTTTGGCATCAGTAAATCTGTGATCGACCTCGCGGTCTTTTGAGGAAAGCCGTGGACGCGCATCTATCTGAATTACTTCATCCTGACTCAACCTAGTCGCTCCTCCTCAGCCTGGCTTAGCCTTCGTGAAACGCACCAAGCCAGGATGCACAGATTAGACTAGGTCAAGCCTCGCTTTATCAGTTATCCTGGATTTATATATTCTGCTTTTGTGAAACAGGCCCCTGGAATAGCTTGACTGAAAACACTTGTTGCTGAAGGTTATGGCTGTATTAAGAGCTAGTCTGCAGTGTTACTTACGTTAGTCCTGTTGCCAAAGGCTGCGTAGAAGGGCTGTCTCTGTGGGTTGAACAGGTCCTTGATGTCACTGAGACAGGCAATTTTAAATACCTCCGGCTTCTTCTCAATAACCTCTCTGCACAGGTCAGGACATAGTCAAAAAGTCCAAATGGACATCTGTATTATTAAAGTGTTTGTCTCCTTGCATACATTTATGTATTTCATACAGTAGAGTGGCCACACACACACACACACACACACACACACACACACACACACACACACACACACACACACACACACACACACACACACACACACACACACACACACACACACACACACACACACACACACACACACACACACACACACACACACACGTGCATTCAGTTGACGCTACAGTGTATTAGTAGGAAACTATTTGTAAAGTTGTAGTAGTAGTATTTGTTACCTGTGGAGTGCTGAAAAGAGGCTGCTTGGGGCCAACAGTACAGGGCCTTGAGGGAGGACAATGCCTTTGTCATTGACCCACTGAAGGTAGTCCTTAGTGATGGCAGCCATACCTATGGCCCGTGCTGAACAATACAGGAACTTATAGCCATTTCTGCAGTGAAAGGAGTGACCGTATTAGCAATTTAGTTTCATAACATGGAATAAGAAGAATGTGGAGTTTTCCACTTCTACTGCTTTCCAGAACACTTGCATCAATACTTTCCACAACACATATGTAATGTATAACCTATTTCTCCGGATTTGTGTAACAGAAGATTAGCATTTCAAATAGAATCCAATCTTTTTTCAATTAACTGAACAACTGAGCTCGTTTGAAAAGCACAACATAAGGCATATGAAAATGGAGACAAACAGGGAAACATCTGGCAATGCAGATTAGCGACTGGGCTGCAACTAATATTACATCAGAATGAAATCATCAGCAGTGGATCTGATCTGCTTTTGCTTGTTAAGGTGCGAGTAATGTGTGTAAAAGTTCAGTAAAAAAGGAAAAAACGTTGATGGTTTTTGCTCTTTGACTGCTAATAATATTTTCCGAACAAGTCATTTTACATACTGATGTATTTTGTGGTAGAGTTTGGCGATGCCTTTGTGTGTCCAGTCTTTTCCAAACTGAGGTAGAATGTGACCCAGAGCATCAGACCTGCAGCAGACAGACAGTGAAGACTCATAATACTGTAACTATGTAGGTTCAAACAATATTCCACTGTACATCTTTAATAGTGATAGGAACTATTAATTTCTTTGGATCCGATGGTCTATTGGGCTATATACACCATAGCGCACAAGGAAACAGTTGTCTTTACTTAGTGATGGTGCCGTCTATGTCTGATATGATGACGCGATCGTCCCACTTCCACAGGTAGATGGCAGCCTCACAGCGGCAGGTGCCCTGGTATTGTGTGGTCACACTGAACACCACCTTGTTGGCTCCCTCACGCAGGTTTAACTGCTCCTGGTTATGAGAAATGAGAGTTAGCTAAAGTGGACAGAGTGGTCATCCTCTACATACATTAAAAATGTATGTGGGCATCTGAATGCGTGTGTGTGTATATATATATCTCTTACTATCTGATTAGATGTCAGACGTAGTGATTTGCGGTACATCTGGGTGATACACTGAGTGGCGCTGAGGGTTTCTGTTGATAGGCTGGAAGTAATCATGGCTTTTTGGCCGAGGCCCGCCACTTCATCACTGTCGATGTCATCCAATGTGGCTCTGGAGAAACAACACACAAGTCAATTAACACTTTGTGTTGGGCTTAGATTTCTCTGTCACAGCGTATTTATTGATAAGTGATAAACTCCACAACACTTACAAATAATAAAAAAAAAAAAAAAACACTCAACATGGTGATCTGTATCACTGATTGGCTGTCACATATCTTAAACTTTAGTTTTGTCATGACAACTGAATATAGGATAGAATATTTATTGACTAATGCACTATATGGACAGAGTTTGAGCACACTCTGGTGGTGCAAAAGTAAACTATATATTGACAGTTCGAATTGATACACAAAATGTCTTAAAAAAAAAAAAAAGGATACAAATAATTATGCCCCAATTATCAGTTCTTGTGTTGTGGTGCATATGTGAGGAGACTCTGCAGCTATGTAGAGGATCCATCTAAAGTTGGCATGCACCTCCTCAAAAATGTAACTACATAACTACAAGTACAAGCTATGAGAAGTTTGCAGAGCGCAACAACTGTGATTGGTTTACTTGGGCTGCTTTGTCTTTTCTTCTTTTGTGTTTGTCCATAGGACATACTGTAGAGATTAAAGTAATTCAGTAGAAAGTGATACAAGTACCTACAAAATTATAAATCTGACATTTGGATGAAACTAATGGAAGCAGACAAGGCCTATGGTATAATAGTCACAATTTCTAGATGTACAATTATCTTCTGCTGCTGCTGCTTGTGGCTATATTTAATACCTGCTTTTAATTCTTTCTTTTTATTTTTTTTATTACATCTGCCTGGTGAGCTACAGACAAAAGCCAGTATTTCTGGCCAAAATGTTGGCTTTTATTTACAGAATTGTTCAATTATGTGCATTATATGTTGTTATTAATATAATATATATATATATATATATATATATATATATATATATATATATATATATATATATATATATATATATATATATATATATTATGTACAACCAAAAAAAATAAATAAAGATGAATAAACATGTACTGGCAGTCATTGTATTAGTCTTTCCAGCAATACATTTGAATGTCCTTAAGTAAACTCAAACATTACAAAAGAAAGCTGTAGATCAGCGGGACCAGATTCCAACTGAAACACAGCATGTAAGCTTCCTTAACTTGTGTTAGGTGATTTGCTTAGTGAGGCCACTTACTTTACTGTGGAAGACAAAATTGCCAGCGGCTCCTCTTGCTCCTCCTTTAAGTTCTTTTGCTGAAAAACAAGAAGATTACATAATCAGGTACATTCTAACCCAGTGTTTCTCAAATGGGGGTACGTGTACCCCTGGGGGTACTTTGGAGGACTACAGGGGGTATGTGAGATATTTAACAAAATGTTTAATGGTTACAAGGCTGTTGTCCAGAACATTGTTCCTCTTTATGTACTTTTTTTTTTCCTACCAAAAATGTGACCTTTGTGTCGCCTTCTTTGGACCTAATCTTGCCTTCCTTCCTTCTACTGTCCTTCTATTTTTTACAAGTTTCTCGTTTTTTTCTTCTTATGTCACTGTTTTTGATACTATTTTGACTTATTTTTGCCTTACTTCCTTCCTTCTTTCTACCATCTTTTTCCAAGTTTTTGTCTTTTTTACAGTTTTTGTCTCTTTTTCTCATTAGCATTTAAATGTTTTTTTTTTCAGTTACAAGGCTGTTGTTTAGTAAATCTATCGCTGACAGCGCTGTACTGTTCCTGTTTATATACACTTTTTTTCTACCGAAAATGATTAGCGCTGGTCAGGGGGTAATTGGCTTAAAGAAACAATTCAAAATGGGTACATTATTGAAAAAAGTTTGAGAACCACTGTTCTAACCAACAACAATGTCAACAATGGTGTTGTTTTTTTTGTTTTTTTACAAACAGACCAGTTGCTTCTTCCTGTACCTAACCCTTCAATCACTTTGCATAAAACCAACCTAAGTTATGCAATGGAGATTATTGCATGTAACAATTCCTTTCTTGCAGGTACACCATCGTAACTCAATGAATAACCATTAGCAGGAATTTCTAAGAATGTACCTGGTTATTGTCCATGTCTCTTCTCCTCCAGAACCACCAGCGTCCAGACTTTTTGGGCATCTTGTCCTTCACCAGCCGCTCTATCGTACTCTATATGAGTAACACACACAAAAAGAAGGCAACGAATATATGAATCCTGTCAACATAACTACGATCTTACCTGCCTTGTGTTATTAACTCGTGAATCAATAACAAAAATAACTTGGGGATCAGTTTGATTAATGATTGTAACTGAACATGAAGGAAGCCTAATTAATTAACATGATTGAGGTTGAGGTGCATAAGTGTTGAAACAATAAAATACCTTGGGAAGGCTTTTCTGGAACGTTGTCATTGACAAGATCATTGGAGCAGCCACTGCCCAATTATAATAGCTGTGAAAGATGAAAGCCAGCATGAACACTTAGACAACATTTTGTAATGCATTGCAATTATATAAATAAACAAATCCCAATCTTACTTGGAGTTGATGCAGATTACTAGGCTTGGATCCTCAATGATTCCTGGATTGTTGGCAAAATCCTGGTATGTCACAATGTGCTCCATAAACTTTTCTGGATTAACGGCAAAAGCAACATGACAACTTGATTTGGCTCCACTGGGAGAACCTGTCCAATCCTTCATGTCCCAGTACATATTGCAGACACAGACCAGCAGCAGGCATTCACTCTCACTTACCTTTAGTGATTTGGCTTGTGTCGCCTTCTTGTCCGCAGAGGGACATGCTGACGTCCATGTTGTAGGAGGTGGAATCTGACAGGTACTCTGTACCGCTGTCCATGGTCCCGCTGCCCACTGATTGAGGCGACTGGCTCCCTGAGCAGGAGCCCTGCTCTGCCCCGTGCTGAGAAGCTCCCTCTGTTTCACTGCCAGGGACAACAGACACTCAAGTTTTCCAACACTTCATAGACAGCACAGCACGCTTATTGGAGTGGTTTTAATGGTAATCCGTCACTATGGAGATTACCACCTATTTTAAAGTGCTCATATTATACTAATTTTCAGGTTCATAATTGTATTTAGAGGTTGTACCAGAATAGGTTTATGTGGTTTAATTTTGAGAAAACACCATATATTTGTTGTACTTCACATTGCTGCAGCTCCTCTTTTCACCCTGTGTGTTGAGCTCTCTGTTTTAGCTACAGAGTGAGGCATCACACTTCTGTTCCATCTTTGTTGGGAGTCACACATGCGCAGTAAGTACTGCTAGCTAGTCAGTTGCAGAGTATGAGGGAGTGCTATGCTAGCAGCTAGGCGAGCATTATAACGTGTGTTACAAAGTGACGCATGTTCGTCACGGAAGTAAAAGCTGGACTACAATAGAGCTGTTTGGAGCAGTTTGTGAACAGTGTTTTCTCTGGAAGATGTTAAGTCCCTTTGGGGTGGACTTTGGGCTTTTTCACTTTGTAAACCTATAACGTGTACAAAAAAAGATATATAACACAATAAAGGAAAGGGAAAAAGCCAAAAAGCATAATATGAGCACTTTAAGTGTTTAACCATCGCACACATTTTTGTTTGTCATTCTAAGATGGGGATTTCATATATAAATTAAAAATGAGCCACTTCTTATGTGTCTTTTTACCTCTTGGGGAAGTAGAGTGCAGCCACCTCAGGGTCCAACGTGGTCAGATCATCTAAGTAAATATCTGTTGGTCCTAGATGGTGATTACGTTTACCTGCAACATAAATTACACATTAACCCAACTGGTGAACACTGAGATAAACTGATTTTTTTTTTTTTAAACACAAAAGGTCTAGAATGAGACTTTGAACACACCTTTAGTTTAAGGACACAAGCTAAAAAGTAACTAGGCTTAGTAGCTTAGTAACTGAGCTTAGAAATATACTTCACCTTTCTTCTTGTCCTGTTGCTCTACTTTAGAGGATGCCTCAGAAGGGTTTCCTAACCCCTCTGTTTTGTTGGTTAGTGAGCCTCCCGCTGACCCTTCAGTCCCTCCTGGTCCACTGTCCTCCTCCCCTACCTCAGCACAGGGATCTATCCCAGTGTCCCCCTCGCTGATAGGGGCACTACTGGTGGAACCCTGTTCACTTTGCACCGATAAGGCACCCTGCTGTTGTGGATTTGATAACTCTGTACTACTTGGACTTGTTGCAGTGACTGTGCAGTCTTTGCTCTCATTAATGAGTTTTATTTGTACGTTGTTTGGTTTGGTCACACTGTCAGTCACAGTGCTATTATGAACAACACTGATCGTGCTTTCTTTGCTAGCAAGAGAATCTGTAATTCCGTTAATTAGATTAGCTGAATACGAAGAGGATTCTCTGTTCTCCTCTTCCCCGAATGTGAATTCAAGTGCCTGTGATGAGTCCACATTAGTCTCTGCTGAAGAATTGGAGAGGTCAGTGGGAGATGAATGGGTAGTGTAAGAGTTTTCATCCATATATAATGGGGTGGTTTGCATAGTGTCGCTATCTAGGTCTGGGGAATGAGTCCTGGGCTGTGGCCGGACCACTGTTACACTGCCCATTCTGCCACAGCTGATCACAGGCTTATAGTCCTCGTCAAAGGAGTCCTGTCTCTTAATGGTGCGGAAATGAGAACTGTCGGAAGGGGAGATATGTTGTAACTCCACTGGTGTCCTTTCAGATTGACACAGCTGTGAGGTGGAGAGCAGAGAGAGCAATTTTAAACAGTGTGTCAGCATGATATTCTCAAAATCTACAGCAAAACCTGGGTAGGCAGTAAAAGCACATCTGTGTGTGTGTGTGTGTGTGTGTGTTGCCATACCATGGGAAAACCTCCCCAGTTCCACTGCATCTGAGGCCCAGACGACTCTTGGGGTCTAACCAGGAGCTCGGAGTCGCTCTTAGGAGAGGATGGCCGGCTGTAGAACACACTGCTGTGAAGGAGAAATAGATAAGTGAGATGAAGCGAAAAAGGTTCAATTAACTGAATAAATCAATAGGACTTTATCTCTTTCTCAAACTGCCTCAGTGACGCTGCTCAGTGCACACAAATGAATCAATCAATAAATGAATTGTATGAACCATCATCACCTTTCCATGGGTGACTGCTCTCCATCCGAGTGTGGATGAGTGCCTCTGGTCTGTGTGGTCCCCAGCATCTCATTTGGCTCCTCAGATAGTGAGTAGTACACTGATTTACTATAACACACGCAGGAAGATATTTTTAAACTACGGTTGTTACCTTTTGAAGGTTTAAACATTGATCCACATGACTCCCTGTAAAAGGTTACTAGTATTGACAATCCCAGTGAGAACCGATATTCCAGTATGTAGCTTTCAGCTGCTTTCTGCTCGTTGTTTTGTTCTGGAGAATCTAATAGTGACGAAAATGGTGAAATACTATGCCACCTTTACCCAAATTTAACAATGTCAGTCAAATACAATTTTATTTCAAGTTCACCTATTTCAAGTGTGCGTTGTAAAAGCAAAAGCATTGTCATTTCAGCAAGCCTTAGAAATTATTTGCCGATAAAGCTTTTTCCTCTTTTTTTAAAATCACTGACCTGAGTTGCAGTGGTGTGACGGGCTCTTCTTTAGCAGGACTTTCCTGCCCGGCCTGATCACTTTCTCTCTCCCACTCCTTCTCTCTTTCTCTCTCATCTGATGAGGAGCTGGCCTCTTCTCTCAGGTGAGTATCAGAACGCATGCGTTTGCGGCGGCGTTTCTTCCTGCGGGCGCCAGATCCGGTGATGGAGGATCCCTCAGGGGTTTCTTCGATCTCCTCAGGGACCTCAAGAGGAATTGGGGAGGTGCACAGATGGGCTGGGACCTGGGATTGACAGGGATAACAAAGAAATGTTTATAATGATGGAAACAGATAACAGACCAAATGAAGTTACCAAAGAATTGAGAAATGGCCCATGGCCATCAAATGTTGGTCCTCTTACCTCCTTGTTTTCATTTTCTTCCACAAAAAAAGCTTCTCCATTGTCACCCAGCTTCATGTGCAGGTCAACTGATTCTCCATTGATCTCAATGTCCACCTAAAATCACAGTGTATGTGTCAAAGAAAAAAGCAGAGAGATAGAACTGTAGTAGAATTGTAGTTAAAATCATTGAATGAGACAGAGAAACACTGACAATCTTCTCCTTGGAACGCAGCACACCCAGCTTGCCAAAGCGGACGTGAAAGGGGGAACACTGGAACGATCCATCAGGCTGTCGCACCACAATGACATCGATCCCTCCGGTGAGAGTGGCGGGGTTAAGGCCACGGTACAGCTCCTTCACTGTCACAAACACTGTCTCTGCAAACTGGCCCACAATATTCATGGTTTGGGACTGGAAACAAAAAAAACAACAAGTGAGAACAGTGAGGCCAAGTTTCACGAAAAAGGAACAAAAAGTGTCTGCATTCAGTATTTTCTGTTGTCTGCGGTTTGATCCTTGAAACTTTTTTCACAATTTCAGCAGCACTCAACAACAATGTCATTCCTTGATAGTAAATATAGAAGCCGCTATTATAGAATTACAACTTCTCATAACAATAGTCATCCAATTAACCAAACTAAAAAGCAGGTGACATTCAAGAAATCATATTAAGCATGTACTAGGCTACATTAAGTATGTGTTTTATGCTTAATATGGCACAATTGCCTATCAGAAAACAGAGTTCCTGGTATATAACCCAACAACATTCACATATTGCAACATTTTTCAGGCCAAGTAACCTGTTTAAACAGAAGGGTGTCACCTGAATGATTACAAGGGAGGCATTACTAATGTATTGACTAATCATATCAACCTTTGGAATCGGATCTCGATCATGACTAATGGACTAAAGGTCTGGGGAGATAGGGTCGAGATCAATCAAAGACACTTATCTACAGGTTTACTACTTTAAGACAACATAAACTATTGAAGTTATTATCTTGGACTGGCATGATGATTATGTGGAAAGAAGTTCACTATGAGGAGTACCAACTAGGGCTGGGAGATGTGGAGAAAATCAAAGTTGACCAAATACCTCAATATCCATATCGCAACGATATTGTAGTGTTGACTATTGGTGCTTTCACAAAATATTTACACAATGAGATTTTTGGTAAATAATCATCAGTAATGTTGATATAATGACTAAGTGGGTAAAGGCAAATATCAGAACAGCTAGAACAGTCTGGTAAGTTCAGAAAATGACATCACTTTACTCTAATGCAGCCTTTAAAACCAGGAAAAGACAACACTTATGCCATATTACAATATTATGATATCCTAAGACGATATCTAGTCTCATATCACAATATCGTTATATCGCCCAGCTCTAGTTCCAACGCAGATAGACACAGTGTCAAGTCAAGAAGTCAAACGTTGCCAAATGCTACTGAAAACATCACATTTGGCCTTGTTTAAACCTGTATCAACATTGCAGGACCGAGAAAGTAGCGGGGCTTGTTAGGTCACATCTAGGCAATGCTTCTTTAAATAAATACTATCATAGCCTATTACCTGGTTATTCTATTTTAAATTTAAATCAAATTTTTTTTTTAAAGATGATTTTTTTTGGGGGCTTTTATGGCCTTTAATTGATAGGATAGCTTGAAGACAGGAAAGGGGAGAGAGGGGGGAGACGACATGCAGCAAAGGGCCGCGGGTCGGTTTCGAACCCGGGCCACTGCCAAGGACTTAGCCTACATGGGACGCACACTCTACTGGGTGAGCTAGAGATCGCCCCAAATTTATACCAAAATTAACCTGAAGTGAATTCTTTCATTCTGCAACAAACTGAAGCCACAAACTGGAGACCATATTGGGAATTTACAATTAAATGCAATACAAACATAATGTTCGAGAAATCAATACCACAGCTCGGCAATTAATTCTACCTTTGCAAAGCTTATAATGTTAAGATTTTTGTTGACACAACTTGGTTACCAAACTGATCACAAGAGACAAGACACAGAACTACCAACATGGTCTGAACAACCCAACCAATAATCCAGTTTAGTTCTGAAAACATAAAGAGTGACTCACACACACCTACGCAATGAATCAGACATGTCTACAACATCACCTATCCAAAGTCCACATTATGATCTCATGTCTTACCCAGAGTGAAGGATGCAGATGTCCCTTCCCAACCAGGCTGTGTTCCCTTGACCTCCCTTCTGCCATACGACACCACAATAATAGCTTTTTTCCACCACTGGAACTCAGGAAAAGTCTCAAGAAACTTTACCTCCATTGCCACCAGAGGAACCTTTCATCCGCATTCCCCAGAATGCTTGGCCACCTCTTAAGGCTAGGGTCACTTAACCCCTCCATATCGATCTGGAGACGTAGGGCTACATTTTGTTAGCTTTGACAACCGAGATGAGATACAAAAGTTGGTGCAGTTGAACTGCTAAGCTAAATATAACTTTCCACTTGATCAGTGGTCATCAGAGATGACAGCGCTCTAGTCCTTTCTGTTCTGAGCAAGGATGCAAAATATAGCAATCTATGAGAGAGTCCTAGTATATTCAGTCACACACTGATGCTTCCTCTATCTCACACTATTTCACAAGCACAAACAATATCCTGTCACACTGAATTCATACTTCCCCACTTGTACTGCACATGACAGCCAGACCAGCAGTTTCTGAAAGGCTCGGACAGGCTATTCAAACACGCTTGGCATGAAAACGCACACACACAAACTGTTCGACTACACAGTTTCTGGGCTTGACCACAGCTCTCTGGGCCATCAAAGATGAGGGGACTCTCTAGTGGTCATGCTTTACCAACACTGATAAATCCTTCATAGGCCTAGCTTATTTGGGAGGAAGTCAAGCAAATAACTTGCAAATTGGAAAGATATCACTGACTGTGCTGCAGTTGGAAGGGGACACGACAGAAAGGTAGGCCTAAGATGGAAAACAATGTCTAACAAAAGAGCTGTCATTAGAGGTGATGTAACAAATAAGCCTTGCTGTGCAGGTAAAAAAAAACACTGGCCCGTCATGTAACGGACCCAACAGTACGAATGTAAAATATGAGTGCAGCTCATGGCCTTCTGTTGAGAATGACCTCTTTCTGTGTCCATTCAGGCTACTCTATCTGTATTTGATATAAAGTGATACTTGACTGGAACTGCCAAGTCAGCTGTATGTAAAAAGTGGGAAGAACAAAAGCCTGCGGTAGACAATGCCAGGCAGCGAGAGACAGCAAAACGTAGGGCAGCAGACGGATGACAGAAGCGAAAGACGAGGGGGTTAATAACTGATGTACAAGGATCAAAGCTTTTATCTGTAGCAGCATGTTGTTTCTAATGTATTGAACATATCCCTATACTTATCCCTCGTGTGTACACTGGCATAAATCCAAGCATCACTGTCTTAATTCAAACTGATCATGTTGACACTAGGACTGCAACTAGGCCTGACCATCGTTTACATTAGTGTGTAGATTCTTTTTTTTTTTTTTATTCCATGATTACTTGTTTTGTCTATAAAATGTCAAAAAATAGTTTAACATTCACAAGTTCTGAAAGCCCAATGTGACATTATCAAATGTCTTGCTATGTCTGACCAACAGTCCAAGACTAAAATATATTCATTTTAAAATGACATGAAATTCTTCACGCAGATCTGAATGGTGAAAAAGCAAATCTTTGATGTTTTTTGTTATATTAAAAAGGAGAACCCCACCTAAATGAAGAATTACAATAAGCTATTTCCATGGCTTAGGAAAGTTAAATCAATATTTGTGAACATGAGCCAGAAACCAGAGAAGTAAGTCTCAAACTTGTGATGCCATCAAGTATAAAGTCTGGAGCTGCTCCAAAGACAATGGATGGGATACTGATGTTGTGGACCCACAGAAGGTTTGTCTTCTTTTTATAAAACAGGTAGCTCAAATCAAGCAATCTGATTGGTTCATAGCCGTGATATAATAGCCATATACAACAGCAACAACCTCTTATTCCTGCACAATAAGTATCACTCTGCTCTGAGAAACGAACGACTAAAAAACTGATAGTTGGTGCCACGGAGGGAAGCGTTCCATCTGCAAACGGGTCAAAGACGTGGCATGTCAATTCTGGTGTCCAAAGCATATTCATAATTTTTAAAATAAATTTTAAAAATGTGCATTATATTGCTTAGGGTTAGGGTTAGTTTTGGAGGGTCAGGGAAAATTGTGCTTTTGTCCTTCCTGGATAACGGAGATTTTCTGTTACCCAGGACATGTCCTCTGTTATCCAGATTGGACATGTTGATGAATAAAGCTTTGTTATGAATATTTATCACTTCTTAAGCATGAAGTTGACATTGTTATATTATATTTATTACATACTTTTTATTTCATTTTTTATCTTTTATGGCATTTTTATTTATTTAAATATTTATTTATTTTTAATTTCATTATAGAAACACAGGTCATTATTATTGTCTAGATAATGAACAAATAATCATGGTATAATCTAATATTTAAGGTTTTATAAGTTTGGTATTAGTTAGTGCTTGCGTGTGCCTGTGCAGTGTGTCTGCCTTACAAAAGTTTTCATGTGTCATGTTCACTTCTGTCCTTCCAGATGCCCTTGTCAAATAAAGAGAGGCAGAAACTGTTTAGGGCCAGGAAGAATGCAGATCCCCAAACTAGGGCTGAGTTTCTTGAGCAAAAGAGGGAAAGGTATTATGATTTAGTAGTAAAGGCAGATTAGTAAAAGTGAGAAATTGAAAGATCCATCAATAGGTTTACACTCATTTGCTAAAAGGACTAGATGTTTAAGTTAAGCAATGTGTAAGATTGTTTTTTTGGGGGGTGGGGGCATTTCTCATGCAATTTTGATCAAGATAGTCTAATTAAAAATATAATATGTTGTTGTCAGTGATCTATCCCTTTTAAATTATTGGAAAATCTGTGATTGCAGTCTATATCTAATACTCATTCTTTTTGTGACTAGCTACTACAAATACAAGGACAGATCAAAGCCTAAAACCCCTGTAAGGATGATGACTCCCTCTGCCACCAGGAAGAAAAGGGATCAGTGGAGACTAAACAAACGGAATCAGAGGGAAAAATTGAAGCAGACTAGATGAATGACACCTCCAGTCAATGAATAAATCCAATCTTGAAGATCCACAACGTGAATCCCCACTCAGGGAGCCAAATGAACATGAAAATGCTCAGCCACCTGATTCATCTACATCATCTTGCACGGTCACATAAGAAATCAGAAAAATTACAAAAAAGTCTTAAAAAAGGCCAATAAAACAAAAGTTGTCAGTAAGAACCACAGCCCACAGAAGTCAAGAAGCTTGCTGCACAGAAGAGGACACAGGTTACACACTTCCTGTGTAGGAATGAAAATAGACTGCTTCCAGGAAAAAAAGACACAGTAACCAAATACAATCAGAAGGTACAGAGAAGAGTCCTCCAGAAAACACTAAAATAGCTCCATGTGTTGTTTTGTTTTGTTCTTTTTTTGTAATCCTCCCCCCCCCCCCCCCTTCCTGTAAAGCGACTTTGAGTCTTTGAAAAGCGCTATATAAAGTCAATTAATAATAATAATAATTATTATTATTATTATTATTATTTGCAACAAAGAAACAATAAAAAGGAACTTACAATGTCATATATAGGCTAGACAGTTTTTAAGATTTAACCCTTGTGTTGACTTCGGGTCACGTTGGCCCGTTTTAAATTTTTGTTTTATAATCAGAAAATATTGGACGTAGAAATAAGCGCTGAAAATGTGTAGAAGAAAAATTTTAAAATTTAAAACATTGGAAAAAGCAAAAACAAATTGTGAAAAAAGACGTCACAAATGTCAGGGAAAAAAAGTGTTTTTTTCAAGGTTGAAACGAAGACAACACAAGGGTTAAGATAGTCCGTTCTGTTACAAAACCAATAACAAGTGATTGTGACACTTGTGCATGCATAGACCATGAAAATGTCCAGATCATTGCAGAGAAACTAGCCCAAAGTGGCTTGTTGACATCAGCAAGGGTGTCAGAGATGCTGGCTGCTATAGTGTGCGATCCTAAAAGAAAGGATTGCATGTATTGTGTGTGTGTGAACTGCACAAAGAAATTGAAATGGATCTTCAAGAAGAGAGCAATATCACCACATGGCAACAGTGGGAAAGAGTGAAGACCAAGTGCAGCGACAAGGAATTCCCAAATTTCCTTAAAAAGACAGAAGACGGTACATGGCAAGACCTACGGAGAATTGGCTCCACCAAGTTGAGCAGTGCAGAAAACTTAAAGACACCATTAGTGACACTGAAGTAGTGTTTCACAGGGACTTCTCTGAAAATTATGCTTGCAAACTTCACACAGAAATCCAAGCTTTCCATTTTGGTGGAAGTCGTAAACAGGCTACCATGAGCTTTATTCGGGGCGGCCTCTAGCTTAACCAGTAAGAGCGTGCGCCCCATGTAGTCTGAGTCGTTGGTTCGAATCCTGCGGCCCTTTGCTGCGTATCATCCCCTCTCTAGTCTCACTTTGCCAGAACCTCCTCCAAAGCTCGCTAAAGGAGAGTCTGGCTACTCCACACAGCATTCGGGGATGGGAGGAATACATGCTCTGGTTTAATGGCAGTTCTTTAAACCAGTCAGAATAGTCATGGGCGGTGCCAAACTCTGCACAGAGCTGCTGCAAAAGTCGCGCGAGAGAAAACTCAGATTAGACAGATAGTCTAGCTAGCTGTCTCAATTTACTATGCAGAGATCTGAGGAGCAGTCAACAATACTCCTCATAAATCCACCGAATTTAAAATTCCAACACAAATAAAGCGGAAGGAAATGGAAAATACATGCATCCGGCGGAATTTCCTGCAGCACCGGAGCAATCCCAGAAGTGGAACGCAAAGGATATAGACTATCGCATTTCTTTCTCTTCCTCTGTCCCGTCTATTCACTGTCACTATCGAATAAAGGGAAATGTTTGGACCGTCTTAGACCATAGAATAACATGCATGAATATTGAAAATTTTGGGTGCAGTTTCCCTTTAAATCCCTTAAATCCAAATCAAGTAGGCTATCACAATTTTACAACTGTTTCAGCACTGGTTGGCACACTAAATGTAATCAGTCATTCACAGACTAGCTATTCCAAACGTGCCTTAGATATACCAGTTTCCCAATGTTAAGAACCGGCCAAGAGTGGAGAAAGAGTAGTCTGTTCTTTACTGACCTTTGCCTCTAAGGAGACACATACACAAAGATTTAGTATCTGCCTCCTTCTCTTGACCGCTGTTGCTTTAAAATGTCTGTTTCATCATATCTATCCCCATCACTCACTTACATCACTGAGAAAGGCAGTCCCTCAGGGTGCACGAGAGCTCAGTTAAATAACTAAATGAAAAACGGCAATTTCCTACGAGATTTCTTAAAAAAGGAAATAAGGCTTTAAATAGTTTTATTTAAAATAAGTTACCCATGTGTTGCCAAATAATGCAGACTTACAACTAGAGATAAACCACAAACTCAAACAACTTCCGCAACGGTTTTAATGTCACCGTATGGCGCAGTCCACTGTTAGCCACTGAAACTCTCGACACTTTAGCACATTAGCACATTAGCAAAAAAACACATTTGTTTTTCCGTTAATTCAAACGTTTTAAAACTAGCTAGATACACGTCCCATTTATGACACAGCTAGAGCCACGTATTCACCCTTCAGAACTTGTCTTAAAATGTGTAAGTTACAGTAAGAAAAAATGATCTTAAAAATGGACATAACTCTGATAACTCTACCTAGTTAACATCTTCCACGACTGCTAAATATGTTACGGACAGTTTATCCTTTCTACGTTGATGCTGAGAGAGTGTAGACAACAGCTTACCTTTCAGGTCGCTTTTCTGACTGAGCAAACAGCAAACAACAGCCATCCAGAACGCATCCTAGTATACTGCGCCTGCGCGCAACACAAGTCAATTACTCAAATAGCCAATGAGCAAACTGGAAAAGAAAAGATGACCCGCCTCTAACGTTAATTGTAAACAAAAGCGTTAAATGTGTCATGGTAATATAAGATAAGGAATACACAGGAATTGTATTTTACAATTAATACAATCAATTAATACAATCTATAAAGATGTTATTAACATATTGTAACTTTTGGCTGTTAAGGCACTATTTCTGCTGGGAGCAGAGCCTCTTAGTTAAATTAAAACAAATCAGTTACAAAACCTTGGAAACTGATGTGTAAAGTTTAACTCGAAGACTTATATAAACAAACAAAAAACTCTGCATACAGCATGTTGCTGGCTGACAAATTCTACTTTAAATGAAAGACTTTTAATATATATATTATATCCAGTGATGCAATGGTATTGTTACAGAAGTTATTTGAAACACAGATACAGTTACTCTTACATTAAACATGTCTTGCTATTACATTTTAAAGTATATGTTACTACTAGAGGAAAGTGAAATAAATGGGCAGTTATTGTAGATTATGGGCTAAAATCTTTGGGCTTTTTTAAAGTTTTTTTGGGGGTGGCATTTCAGCCTTTAATGGAAAGGACAGCCAGATATGAAAGGGGAGAGAGAGTGGGAAGACATGCAGGTCAGACTTAAACCCTGGACCTTCTGCATCGAGGCATACACCTCTATATATGTGCACCTGCTCTACCAACTGAGTTAGCCCGGCCACATGCTGGTACATCTTTAACAGCTCAATCAAACACAGACACAGACAACAGTGGTTGACTAAAGTGCTCCTCTGCTCTAAGTGGATTCAGATGACGTTGTTGAGCAAATTTCAGTCTCTGGGTGGAAGCTTTTCTATCCGCCCTGCAAAAATAACATATTTTCCTTAGGTAGTGACAGACACATGCAGACCCAATTTGGGTCAACAGAAAATGCATTGTGTAAAACTGTGTATATAAAATATCTCTCTATATATTTTCCTGTATGAGCACATGCTGAACTGTGGAAATCATTTGCATACCCACCACATGTGTCCCTCACAACCTAATATGTTTACATTTAGACCAGCCCTCCCACATTATGTTTGTCGTCATCAACATTCATTGACTGGTTTTTAGTATTTCAGAAATGACAATGACAGTGTGGCCCAGCAGAGGGCATCACTGCACCTGCACAGAGCCTCTTTAAACAGAGATGCCTCCTTTAGCCTGAACGCTTCTATTTATGCTCCGTATCTATTTTTCCAAACTTTAATCTCACTGGAAGAAAAATATTCTACTGTCTATATGCTATTCTGAATTGTTGTACTAAAAATGTGTGTATGCTGAATTTCAACAAATTAAAACAGATGATGTGCTGTTTCAATGATAAAATAAACATATTTATTTTGGAATATTCCTAGAATACACACTCAATATAATGAAAAACAGATAAAAGACACAATCATAGAGATATGTTGAAAATTTCAATCTGTAAATCAAATGTTCAATGTGCAGACGGTTGGGCACTTCAAATCATTCTTCGTACTTCAAAGCATCAAATCATTACAGCAACAATGAAAAGATTAAATGATCATTTTACTTTTAAATAGACACATATTTAATTTATTGTACCCATATAATGGACCAATAAAGAAGATGAAGATCTTACACATACATTTATTCTAACAAGACTGTAGGTATTTAATACATTGACAATATCTTGACAGAAACACTGGCTTAATATTTCTTTGTAAACAGCAGAGTAAATAGCTGCCAAAAAATCCCCAGAGCACATTTTCTTACTGTGAATAGTTATCAAGAAGGTTTGTGCTTCTTTAATAAAACACAGTGAGACCAATCACAGCCACAAAACAGATGCTACCTCCATGACATCATTTAGGTGTTCCCTATACTTTCAGGCCCCAGTGATGGCCAACTGCCTATTTAAGGAAAGCCATAGCCTTACAACAGAAACAATGGCTTTCAAAACTGATCTGCATCTGCTCACAACTTTCTCTCCCCCATGTTTCCATACTCAACCATACACAGAGCCTCTCCTCTAAATGTTTGGGCCCTTTTCTCTAAATAAGGTAGCCTTATCGTAGTTCCTGTCATTTCTGCCTTTTCCCCAAACATCCCGAGCAGCGTCTGTGGCAGTAGCAAGCTGCAGCCTGTGCATTCTTTTGCCTTGTATGGAGAAATGGTCTGGCCTGAGATGTCTTTGAATGGAACAGGCCGCCCTCTCCATTGGCCGGGGCAGAAAGGGGAGGGACCCACCAGGAGTCTTGATTCTTTAAACAAACTTTCCAGTAGGACTGCCTGCTTCCTTTCACACTGCTGTGTTGGAGCCAGACAATAGGAGTTTGAGGGACTTCCACATATTTCTACCTGAAGCAAAGGTAAGAAAGAAAGCTGATTTTACCACTGGGTTGCATATTATGTATACAGTGTTAAAAAGCTAATCTTTTATGCGTTTTAGAGGGGACTGCATGTGTAAATGAGTTCAGTGGTACAATGCTCGTATGTCAGTGCTGAGAGTGAAGGGATAGAGTTACAAAGAGCCTGAGTGGATCTTTGATTAAAGTTACCAGATAAGCTACAATAGAGCTTTTTCATCTGTTGATCAAGATGAGAGAGACCTGTAGATCGTTTTCAACTTAGAGTCTGTGTATATGTTTGTGTATGCAGTATAACTGTACTGTATATGTGTGTTTACTTCCATCTCATCACTACGGCACATTAGACAGGGGCATTTCTGAATGCAGCTGACCCATATAGATCTCTCACACACACACACACGCACACGCACACACACTCTTAAACACATGGACATAAACACCTCTGATGATGTCTTTTTATAGGCGTTGAGAGCTTAACTTCCACTTTACTCTGTTTGTTTTTGGAATTCCTGACCGTTGGCCTTTTATTCTTTACTTGAGCAGTGGTGGCCTACTACAAGACCTGCAATGAGGGGGGAGAGATGACAGCCTGACTGTTTGGTGTTATCAGTGTGTGTGTTCTTGCTGGGCGAAGGAGACAGAGGAGCTTTGTCATCCCACTGGATGAAAGGGTTCACAGAGGAGCTGTGTGGACAGAGAACAAATACGATTGTCAGTACAAGCCAAGATGAGGCATGTCAGCCAAATGCTTACGTCGCTGAAATCCCAAGGTGTTCTCAGCCTTTTTGTGAGTCATTGTTGATTCACTCTGTGTGCAGAATGCAGAATACTTCATTGAAAATGTAAGTTGTGAAATAATCACAATAGTCGAAGTATCTATCTTATTGATTGCTTGAAACAGACATGGAGTTAAACACCAATCTGCTTCTCTCAGGAGACCGTACCCTACTGTATCAGTGGAAGCACACAAGAATGTGATTGTGGAATTCCTCTGTTCCCTGAAACCTTAAATTGGAGCTAGACGCTGTTTTGTTTCCAGCTTCCTCTGCGACTGTTAGATGGAGAGTGGAAGGGCTTTGGGCCAGCAGCACACATCTTCCAGATTTCTTCTTTTTTTTGGCACATAAAGTTATAGAAGCAGTCAAACAGTAGTGAAATGAAAGGAGAGACTGATCTAACATGTGTCTGCAGTGTAAGAAAGAAAAGACTGAAACTACTGCTGGCAAAAAGTGTGTGTGTGTGTGTGTGTGTGTGTGTGTGTGTGTGTGTGTGTGTGTGTGTGTGTGTGTGTGTGTGTGTGTGTGTGTGTGTGTGTGTGTGTGTGTGTGTGTGTGTGTGTGTGTGTGTGTGTGTGTGTGTGTGTGTGTGTGTGTGTGTGTGTGTGTGTGTGTGTGTGTGTGTGTGTGTGTGTGTGTGTGTGTGTGTGTGTGTGTGTGTGTGTGTGTGTGTGTGTGTGTGTGTGTGTGTGTGATCAAGTTAACTACAAGTACATGAATTTCCTTCCTGTAACATTGTATACTGAGAACTGAAACACACACATCCATTTTTGGATGTAATGTCCTTATGTGAATGCTACTGCGGACAATCAAGTTATTCAAACTCTGGACAGAACTGGCTGGCCATAGTTTATTTGCATGGACAATACAAGTTATAATTCTGCCATAGTGATACAGTAACATTCATTTGTATAGAGATCAACAGAGGAAGAAACTTATATGTACTCAACAGAGATAAAGAGACAAAGCTGCTCAACTCTTCAACCCTTCACTAGCTTTCTGAGTGCAATCATACACATAACAGAGACTACAGAGCAGAGCAGACACAAAACTTCAGGACTACTCTAGCCCATTAAATATGATGACAGACCGTGTCACACAGGTAGTGTCTGGAGACAGAGATGTGGTGAATATAGGACAGCAAAGAGCTATTTATAAGTGTTGGAGTACACTGCTGTATAGCCATTACTGTAATGTGTAATAAAATACATCAATGTAGATGCGTATTTTGCTGTAATAAAAAAATAAGGTAATAAAATACAGAAATGTGTTTAAATGTTGTTGATAACCAGAATAACTTCTTTTTAAATATAGTATTTATATTCATATATATATATATATATATATATATATATATATATATATATATATATATATATATATATATATATATATATATATATATATATATATATATATATATATATATATATATATATATATATATATATATATATGTGTATGTTTGTTTATATACTGCATCATGTGCTTTATTTGTGGTAAATGTGTGATACCTATTCCAACACAGACAGGATGGCATGTTGCGGCAATTTTGGTCCGTTTATTTATTGAAGTTATTGGAAATGAATTCACCTGGTCCCTCCTATCTGTCCAGCCTGTCCCTCTGTCAGCTATTGCCCTCTAGGTAACACACACACACACACACACACACACACACACACACACACACACACACACACACACACACACACACACACACACACACACACACACACACGACAAATCCTTGCAGACCTAAACATGAGTGACAGTTCTAATTCTGGAAGGATCTGAAGTTAGCTGCAGCGTGCACTTTGGAGACATGTAATTTTCACACCCATCACTGTACCTGACATTCAGGGAGAGTGTGATTCTCTCTCTAGAGGAAACGAGAGAAAAATATTCTCCTGCTTGGGGCAAATGAAATAGAAAATATAAAAAGAGCTACATGGATGCAGTGCTCCAGTTTTGTGTATGTATTTAAATTCTACTCATCTTTTCAAATGGATGCTGAAATCAGTATTCATGTCAAGATGTGTTTAACAAGCAATATACCCAAGCCATGTTATCCCCAATGGTGCAGGATTATTACAATCTAATCCATGAATCGTTCCTTTTAAATGTGCCCAGGCCCAGATCTAACCGCCACCATGTCGAGCAAGCGTGCCAAGGGAAAGACCACCAAGAAGCGTCCCCAGAGGGCCACCTCCAACGTCTTCGCCATGTTCGACCAGTCTCAGATCCAAGAGTTCAAAGAGGCGTTCAACATGATCGACCAGAACAGAGACGGTTTCATAGACAAGGAGGATCTACATGACATGCTGGCTTCTCTGGGTACGTTGGCAAGTTCTCACTACACTTTTTGGCAAGTGTAGTTTGGAAAGCAGAAACATGACACTGCCTTTAAAGGGCCACTCCACCTATTTTACATTTGAAGTTTAGTTCGCTTGTCATGAGGAGTACTAACTCAACCTGTGAACAGTTCTTCTGTAACTCCAGCAAGACCTCACTAAAGTCTGGGGAAAAAATGAGATCATCCTGATGACATCATCAGGGTCATCTTAGTTTGGGCTCTACTTCCCCTACTACACATTCATAACAGAAAGCCTTTATTACAAGCTAGGAACGAGGCATTTTAAAGACGTGGGCATTTATCAGGGGTGTAACGAAAGACGCTATAGAACTGCATAATGGGAAATGTATGATCCAGTGTTATTGGAGCTAAATGTGAGGATATCTTGGCTGGTGCTGCTATAATTCTGACCACTTTTTTATCTCTCCAAAGTTACAGATAAACTTCTGCACACTGTCCAACTTGCAAAGATAAATTTAATAGCTGGCAAAGTTTTGCATGATGAAGGTCGAGTACTGAAATGTTGCCAGCTATTGCATTTACACTACTGGTCAGAAGTTTGGGGTCACTTAGACATTTCCATTCCACTCCATTATAGACAGAATACCAGCTGAGAACAGTTGCATTGTTTTTTTTAATCAGGGCAGCAGTTTTCAGATTACATTATGTGCTTACATAATTGCAAAAGGGTTCTCCAATGTTTTCTCAGTTAGCCTTTTAAAATGATATCAGATTAGTAAAGAGAATGTGCCTTAGAAACATTGGATGAGTGGTTGCTGATAATGGGCAATGTAGATATTGCATTAAAGATCAGCCACTTCTTTCTACAACAGTCGAGAACCCTTTTGCCATTATGTAAGCACATAATGTAATCTGAAAACTGCTGCCCTGGTTAAAAAAACTCTCATCTGGTATTCTGTCTGTAATGAGGTGGAATGGAAATTTCTAAGTGACCCCAAATTTTTGACCAGTAGTGTATCTTTGCAAGTTAGACAGTGTGCAGGAGTCTCTTTGCAATTTTTGACCTACTCGTCCCTCTCCAAAGCACCTGTCTCATGTTATAGATGTGCAAAGTATTTTTCTGTTCTGAGTCTCTCCAAAGTTACCAACTTTGTTAAAGTGCAATGACTAGATGAACACTTGAATAGCCTACTGTTTATAGTAACAGGGTTATTCTACTGTTTAAGCATAAGGAAACACGTACTGGTTTTGTGCAAGGTTGTGTGTATTCCCAAAAAAAAAAATTTGATCCACGTAACATTGTTGTTTGTCCTCAGGTAAGAACCCTTCTGATGAATACCTAGAGGGGATGATGAGTGAAGCACCAGGGCCAATCAACTTCACCATGTTCCTCACCATGTTTGGAGAGAGACTCAACGGAACAGACCCCGAGGATGTCATCCGCAATGCCTTTGCCTGTTTTGATGAGGAGGGATCTGGTAAATCACAAAAAAAAAAAAAAAATAGGCCAATTGTATACACAGATTATGGCACTTTCACTGTCAGTGTTTAGAACTTAATGGGTGTTATCTGTATCCAAGGTGTGATTCACGAGGACCATTTGAGAGAGCTGCTGACCACCATGGGCGATCGCTTCACAGATGAAGAGGTGGACGAGCTGTTCCGTGAGGCGCCCATTGACAAGAAGGGCAACTTCAACTACGCAGAGTTCACCCGCATTCTCAAACACGGCGCAAAAGACAAGGATGACGAGTAGAGGGAGACACAGACTGCCTCGGGGGCCCCGCACACATACTGCACCACAAATCAATTCCTAGTTCCTACCTTTATGGACTTAGTTTTAGAGAAATTTAATAGGAAAAAATAAAAGTATATTATAAAATGGCAGAAGTGGTCATTGTTACAATTATTCAGATTTAAACATGTCTATGAAAGGTCTGAGCTTGGGATTCATTTGGGATCCAAAGAAATATTTAGCATCATCATTGAAGGTTACCATTAAGAAAGGTGTATTTGCATCTCATAGCTACAAGTATACTGCGGCCTCAGCCACTTGGACGTTTAAGATGCATCAAAAACGTGTGGGGGTGTTTTTGGACTGTAAGATTCAGTGCCACGTATAGTACCAGCAATGTTTACCTCTTCCTGCCAATTAGCTACAGCAGCTGCACAAGCACTGCAACAAGTCTATAGCTGTAATATTTGTATCCATGTATGTTAAAAATTGATTTAAAAAACATTGTGTTTATTAAAAGTGCTCAATACTTGTGCTTGATGAAATGGTTAAGAGCTTTTAATCTAAACTCTTTCTTGCGTCAGCTGGTTGTGTGTATTTCCTGAAGGATCAGAATTGTTTGGGCTGTTGAAGGAATTCAGTCTTTAATTGTTGCTCAGGCAAATAAAGTACACTGTACTTTACACTGCTGCACTTTGTAGTTTGAGCTGTATACATGAGCATGAACGCACTAACTTGGATATTTTAGTTTTTTAACCCGTCAGTTAACGTAACTAAATATTCATGACTGCAAGTTGTGATGAACTGAAGACAACTCATTTATCAATTTGTGGAATGAAAACATGTTTGAAAGTAATATGAACACAATTTTAAGTAAATTGGCTAAAACATGCACCATTAGCTCAGTCCTATTATATAAAGCAAGTCAGTTATATTTCCTGTGGCCAGTGCAACTTTGTTACTTTAATAAGGTAAACTGCTTTCATGTAATATGTTGAACATACAATATCTTTCCAAGAAAACACACATTCCACTTCTGATAATCAAATATAGCTGCTTTAAAAATAAAATAAATACAACTCCCATTAAATTTTCATGACCAAGTGTTTTTGAAATACTGAGTGTAACACTCCAAAACTTACTCCCCTGGAGAAACGTGCAGACAAAGACAAATATATAAATCTTCTGTGAAATAACCAAAACTGATCCGTGAGGTAATGTTGTGGCCCCTTAGGCCTATTTCACAGCACACATTTTGACTTCTTATAGTAGAAAAAGGACAGTTGCCATTAACACTGCCTCTTTTCTATGAAAGTGTCCCAGTAATCGGTGAATGTGAGCCAGTAGGCACAATACTAGGAACCTACGATGACTAAATGTTTCCCATGATAAAAGGCTATTGTAAGTAGGTAATTGGGAAACATGTTTTCATGATGACGCAATTTGGTCAATCTCACAAAATAAAACTTTAGGCAACACAAGACTAGAATAAATGGCATTTATAAAAAAAATGAACTTTTATTTCTTTGAAATGCTTATACAAAAACACACATTTAAAGTTTAAGGCATATATTGCACAGACTATTGAGAAGTTTTTTTTTTTTTTTTTTTTTTTTATATAAAAAAAAGGGACATATCCCTCAGTCGTAGGTTTAAGGCACAGCAGCCAGTCATACTGCCAACGGTCGTCATGATTCTAAACATGAAAACATTTTTTGAATGCATTTGGCTGTAAATAAACCGTTTGAGATAAGTTCATGCCAATAGAAACAAAAAAAAAAAAAAAAAAAAAAAAAAATGACCTTGAAAATATTTACAAGCATCATCACAATGTCTGATAGGAGCATCATTTTGCAATAAAAAAAAAATAAAAATAAAAAAATACACACAAACCTTGCTATAAAATACCTGCCTGCCTAATCTTTAGCCAGCCATTTCCAGTATCTCAACCGATAAGGTGTTGTCACAGTGGCATGATGTAGTATGAACAATAAAAATTATTACTTTAATACTTAGTATTCTACAAATGACCCAAGTCTGACATGACTTGTGTAAATTGAGGTATAAATGCATATTTGTCTAGTGATGCAATGTCTAGTCTACCTGTAACCAAATAAAACTCCTCCGACATCCACATAGCATTACTGGCAGTGGGACAAAAAGAGAAGTGAAAATACAAGAGGACAGTTTATATCTGCCATTAACAAGAATGTTTTTCTGGGGATGGATCAGTGCTCTGACCTCAGACTTTTGCCCGTCTTCTCCAACTTCTTGCACATGTAAAATGTAACCGTTTTGAACTACACACAGCTCAATGACACTGGTAAACATGACAGTACTGAAGATTTGATGCACAATCCTGCTGTAGTATCATTCACACAGGAACCTTTCCACATACTGTTAATAGATGCCTAGATGGCATTGAGCCATATACTGTGGTTTATGCTACGACAGTTTCATGGAAACTACAGCTTCGTGCAGGATTAGACACCCTACAGAAACCATTTCTAAACACAGGCGGAAAGCACTGATGAGGGGGGAGGGGGGAGGAGAAGAGCGGGAAAAAAAAACAAAAAAAAAAATACAAAAAAAAAATAAAAAATTTGGTATGCCATTGTACCCCCCTGGGTAGAAAACCCCCAGCAAATGCCAGCCATTTCAGTACATTGGCAACATTTGCTTTGCAGAGACACTATACACATCATTTAATATTTCCACTAGGAAGAGGTTTGAAATGAATTTTCCAAATCATAAAGGCCCCAAGTCAGGATAATTTATCTATCCCCCAAATCGGAGGATCCAATGTTTAAAGTGTTTTGCACCAAAGATAAGGCGCCAAGCCTCACGGGAAGTGTAATGTTTCAGTCCAGGCGCGGCAAGAGCTTGAGGTCATATCACCTAGCTGCTCAACTCTCCACTGAAATTGATTTCTGTAACAGATACAATGTGATCCTCTCCCCTTCGTCCTATATCCACTGCCCTCCTGTTCAACAATCACTGAAAAAAAAAAATAAAATAAATAAAAAAAATAAAAATCACACAACTGATCAAGGTCACAAAGTAACGACATTACTGCTTTCAGCAAAAACAAGAAAATACAGTTTGTTTTTATAGATTGGAAATTGCAAACAAAGAAACGTGTGGTACTTGACAGCATGTGTTGAGTGGTTGAGATGAAAATTCACGAGGGCCAATGAATCCCCTTAGCTATAAAAAGACAGGAAGAAGGGGGTGGGGGGGGTGAGGGAGACAGACACATTGAGGAGAGTCATTCAGTCAGACTTGCTGCAGTACAATCAATTTCCCCGTCAGCTCATCTCCAAGGAAACTAAAAAGGGGGGAAATGTAGTGTAGTAAAGAACAGACTAAATTCTTAAAAAAAATAAATAAAAAAAAAAAATCCGTTATTACTAGGACTTGACATTGTTGCTGTGCGTGGGACAAACAAACCCATGTCCTCCTTTATAGCCTGAAGGGAAATGGATGATAGCCAGCCTAGCCAATCATATCAATGTCTTTTGTACATTCAATAAAGTCCAGTACTGCTACTGAAGATGCCAACTGCTGGTCCTGAAAATGACAGATTGACATTTTGTACAATTAAGGGATATTTCCTCCTCATTTCATAAAATTGTAACGTGGAAAGATATTTGAAATTGGCATCAAAAGCTTTGTACAATACATTTACTCTGCACTGAGGAAAGGTTCCTTCTAGAAAAGACATCAAATTGTTCCTACCGGCAGGTGCCTCCATCAAGAACAGCATATTTAACAATAAAAAGTTGCTTGAAACAGCAAGTCTTTAACACCGCATGTTTGATAGTTTACTTTGTCCCAGTTCATACAGCTGATCTCCTTCCCTGTATTCTGCAGGCACAGGCGTTAATGATAAAAGGGGACTGGTGACGAAGATAAATTCTCCTATATACAGTGTTGTCCAGCCAACAGCAATGTTTGGCCCCTCTCCTCCCCAGATATACATATATATTTAAAAAAAAAAAAAAAAAACCACCAACTTCCAGCTCTTAGTTCACAGTTTCACTCACTGTGTGCAGGCTGTGCTGCGGGCCCCACACTGTGGTGATGGGGGCCTTTACCACTTGAAGAGAACTGGTTTGCCTGGTATCAGCATGGACCATGCTCCAAACACTGGGCACCACTGCTAAATTCCTCTGTGCACTAGTAATACTGCTACTGCTGGTGGAGGAAGGCTGAAGAGAAGCAGTGAGGTGGGACGCTAGGCCAAGAAGAGGTGTAATTGTTGGCGTAGAAGAGGATGTTGGGGCTGAAGCTGGGCGAGGAGTTGGAGTTTGGGCAAAGGAAAAGACTGGGTTGTGAACAGGGGATGGAGAAGAAACGGGTGATAGACATGGAACTGTGACTGGGATTATGGGGGATTTGTTGAATGGCAGGTAAAGTGGGACTCCTCTGGGGTCTGTGAAAGAGGCGACGGCTGGAGAAGGAGCAGCTTGATAAAGCGCTACAGTGTGGGATGAAGCCTGGCTTGGGGCAGTGACAGAAGCGGGACTTGTGGTCGAGACGAAGACCGGTGATGGCAGCGAGACCGGCCTTGTAGCTGCAACGGAGCTGGAGGCTGGAGCTGATGACAAAGCTGGGGTGATGACTGGAGCAGCAGCTGGTTTCTGAGAATTTGGCTGTCCTAAAACTGAGGCAGACAGTGGCACTGCGGTTGGCAGATGGGCTGGGATGAGCGGAGGCTGGTTTGGGCTGGAGGCTCTGGCAGTGTCCTTCTCCAAGGGGCTCCAGATTACTTTATTCATCAGGAGAGGAGACAGCCTCAGGGCTGAGACCAAGGCGGGAGCGGTGACTGGTACAGAGGCTGCTAAAGACAAAGGCACTGGAGTATTTACTGAAGTTACAGCAGACACTTGAACAGCCATAGCCTTCTCCATCAGACTCTGCACCCGGGAAGGATCCATGACTTGTTGGCTGTCCTCTGGAGGCGGCGTGGGTCCTATGTCACTGCTATACGTGCTGCACTGCGCCTCCACTAGTTCAGCCTTTCCATCTTCTGTAGGTCTGTTCTGGCTCTCCTGGAGCCTCTTCAGGTTATCCTGCTCTGCTGCCCTCTGCAGAGCAGCGTCGACCAGGAGCCTCAAGTCGCTGAAGTCCTGGGTGGGGAACAGCTCGGGAGGAGTTGGGGGAGGTGTGTTGAAGAGGCCACTGGTGGGGCTAGCTGCCATTGTTGTGCTAGTGAGACAGACTATATTTGCCCCCTGTTCCTCCGCTTCCCTCAGCAGACTTTGTGTGTCCAGCTTCATCAGCGCCTGGACCGACCCTTCCTTACCAGGGTAGCCTGCTCCTGTCAGAATAGCAGTCGCCGTGCTCCCAAGAAGGCTGAGGTCCAATGTAGGGGCAGAGCGGATGACAGATGGGCGTTGCTGAGATGAGGTGGTGGAAGAGTTGCTTTCTGGAGAGCTGGCTCCACCTCCATTAGATGAGTGGCCTTCACTTTTACCACCAACCTTCCGGGAGATGGTGAACTTGGTGGGATCTTTGCCATCCTTGCGAAGCAGGTCAGGGAGGAGGCGGCGACGTGCATTGATGAACCAGTTACATATCTGGGAAAAGAGGAAGAAATTCTGGCATAAACAGAACAAATACATTTCGTTGTTTACATTGAGGTTTTACTTGGATTTCTTTTGAGGGGGTGCGTTGATATTACTGCAACATTTTGCCTCGGACACCGTTCTACTCGACAGCCTCAGATACTGTTAGCTGGATTCATAATTCAACCCTGGCATCACAGTCGAGATCTAAAAATTATCTGAGGCCTGTGATTTACAACCACCTACACATCATCTGCATGAGGCCTTACTTACCCCCTCTAGTGGTACAGCTTCCCACACAAGGAAGAAAGAGTCAGACAGATGAGAGCCCTCAAACAGCTGGCAATAATGAAGGTCTGAGCTCAAATATGCTGAGCCACAGAGAAGCCAGCCAAAGGCATTCCAGTCAACTGACTAAATTAGAAACTCTGCTGCCTCATGCTGATTTCTAATGTATTCTCTAATGCTGACTGTTTGGGCTAGGGATGCCACGGGGAGGAAGTCTTCCCATGAGTTAAACCCAGGACAACACCAGTATTACCAATTACACCATAAACGCACCAGGGCCGTGTCTGGCCTCTGATCAAGCTTTTGCTGCGCAGCTCATTTTGGTAGCCCACTGGTTGAGACAGGAGGTGGAAGCACCACAAAGCACTGCCCGCTTCCCTTCCGCACCCATGCTAACCATTGACGGTATATAAATGTGAGGTTTACAATTCAGCTATTCAGACAGTGACAGAGCTCCGCAGTTGCCTCGTTGTCAGTTTGTTGCAAGCAAATCTGGCAATAAAACACACCGATTCAATCCATTTGGACTAGCCGATGTCAGCCACTACCAAGATGGGGATTACGAGAGCCACCAGGAGCCCTATGGGTGACGTCAGAGACTACGTCCATTACATTACTACAGTCCACTTTTTTTTAAATCTATGAGCAGAGCAGACATTTGGGGCCACTGATAACACACAAATGAACTAAATGGAGTTTCCTTCTATAAAACGCAAGAAGACCACGAAAATTACAAGAAATGTAATTGGGGCATGTCCGACTACCGCAGCAAGCCTTAATTTGTGCGTGCCTGTGTGTTGAGAGGCAAAGGGGAAATGTCTACTACTGATGCAATGAAGCGAAAAGGGAAGCCTGGGAAAGTCTCATTCTCAGTGTGGTGATACCATCTGATTGTCGTTTTGCTTTCACTTGTTCACTGTGTTGGTTGGGCTGCTGGTGAAAAGTGTTGGTTTTAAAAAAAAAAAAAAAAAAAAAAAAAAAAAAAAAATCACAAAAGCAGATACCACAAGAGTAAGAATCATGTAAAAGTTATTATGCCTGTACACCTTTGTGTGCAGCATTAGACTTTATATTGTGGTGAAAAAAAAAAAAAAAAAAAAAAAAAAAAAGATACAGCATAGTATTGTGCCATTTTCCGTGGCAATACTGTATTGATACACAGACGCCAAGTATCGATGTTTTATTATACGTCTTGGTCAGTTTATCTGCTTGTCAATCCCATTTTGCAGCAATACAATTGAAGTGAGATAAAACAAAGTTATCTTTTTAGATAGAAACATGTTGACAAAGTTTCCTTTTGGAGACAATTTTAAATTGGGAAAAATTTGAAGTTGGAAAATAGGGAATAATTGCAATATACTGCAGAATATTGCTATATGTTTAAAATCGCAATAAAATCATATTGTGACAAGTATCGTGAGGATATCGTATCGTGAGGCCTCTGGGGATTCCCACCTGTAATTTATATTGAGTCTGATGTGCAGGTCTCAGTCAGCCTTTTGTGCTACAAGACAAAATGTAATGATTTGATCTGCGTATGGGCATTACAAACAGTAGTTTAATATTCAGTGTCAAAGCAACCTTTATGAAATTTACACCACTGCTTGTTACAATAATGTCAAAAAAAGAAATGACCAAAACATAAAAAAATAAATTATATAAAAATCCAGAATGCGCAGAAACAACTGTGTAAAAGTGCAAGTGCAGCACGTTTCTGGAAAAAGAAAAAAAATGAATAAAAAATGTACTCCTCACCTGCAGCACAGAGAGGTCGGTCTGGCCTGACAGACTGAGTTTCTCCTGCTCTGACGGGTAGGCGTTGAAGCGGTGCTCGTACAGCCAGCTCCGCAGAATCTGCACCGCCTCCTTGGGAAGGTTGCCGCGGCGACGGCGCTTCCCAAAGAGCCCCCTTCCTGACAGGTCGAGCGGGGAGCCGTCATCACTGTCCGAGACAGCCGAGGAGTGCTCATTCTCCAGGCGATGCTCTTCTTCTAGAGCTGAAGAGGGGAAGCACAGTTGGCAGTCACGTACACCATTAGGCAGTTGGCCAACGTGTTTACATAAAATCTGCTAGTCATTTGGTATATGTGGTGTCCTTACTTTGCCATATATGAAGTATGAGGAAGGGAGAAGATAATATTTAGTGAATTTCTATACATTCGCCTGAGATTCTGCAGAAAATAGTTTGATCCACTTTTATGCACAAAATGAAATTTAAACTACTCCTTCACGATCCTAGAAGCCATGTTAGCAGACTGGGCAAAAGAAGTGGTCTGCACAAATGGCTCTGAGCAGTGGAACAAGTGCACAAACCTCAGTTACTTTTAATCTCCCAATTTTACCCAATTTAAAAGTGAGGATCACAAAAGCATCGTGGTCTGAACATGTAAACAACAGCTTAGAGGTTTAAACTTTGATGTGGGATTTTTGTCAGTCTATGGTTGGCCACTGGAGAGAATCTCCCCTCAAAATGGAGCATGGCTGATCCCAGGGGTGGGACACAGAATGCAGTAAATGTCTTTCTCTGGGGCTGGCTGAAACCTGACCCCCGGGGCAGCGCCTGTCTTCACAAAGAAGATTGTGTGCATATCAACATCACAGTAGCCAGTGGCCCAGGAACCTATTGACCATGCAAAAGAGGTAGTTTTCACCTCATGCCACTTTGGCTCAAGACTGCTAGAGTAGCTGACAAAATTCTGCATTCTTGACAATGAGGGAAGTCCTAAACCAAGTAAGAAAAGTGTGAGTGTGTGTGTGTGTGTGTGCGCGTGTTGGACAAAAAAAAAAAAAAAAAAAAAAAAAAAAAAAATTACAAATTCAGTGCATTTTCACCACAATTTCTCTAAATGAGCTTCTACTAGCACCTAAAATATTGTGTTACAGCAGGCCTGGACATTGAACTACCCCTTTTGCTTGGAACCGTATGATATTTGTCACAATTTATCCCTTTTGGTCAATTTTGTGGTCCCAATTAAATGATTCAAACCAGTCTCCCATTCATTAGCTAGCCACATGCATGCTTGACAGACATCTCAGGTTATCCTACTTCTAATAAACAAAGTTGCGTTCCCTTAACTCCACGGAATCACTGAACAGACATTTGAAGATTTGCCATGGGCTTTTTAAACACCGTCAATGTGGGGGTTCAAACAGCCAAGACAGAACATGTTAGCTTAGTGCATTAACGTTATGTCACATAAGCAACAGCTCACTAGGCAGTCAAACTGACCCAGCTTTGTTTACCAAATGTCTCCTCTACATACAAGTTGATAAATATGTGCCCCTGGGAAAGTGGTGCTAGTATTTAATATTCTTTAAAATAATTGGGCCAAATGGTCGGTCCTCCGGGTAAAGTTTGAAAACTCAGTGAACTAGCTAACTTCACAACACACTCCAAGGTAAGGATTTGAATCTGACCGTTGGTAAAGCGTTACACACCAAACATCAACTTGGGAGACCAGCTCGCTTTGTCAAAGTGATACCGTCATTACGTTACTGTAAGATGATACACACTAAAAAGCATCTAGAATAATGCTAAATGTTACATTCAAACAAGACAAACAGAGGAGCTACTCGATAAATTAGCCATCTGGAGCGCACAAAGGAGACAGGCAGGAAAGCACAGCGTCCCGCATGTCACGCCGCCAGATGGACACCATGCCTGCCTCCAGAGATAACTAGCTGGCTAGCTGTCCCTCCAAATTTGAGCACAAACACACGCTACATTTGCTCGCAACAAAAAGCCTGCATACCAGACAAAACCAACAGCAAAGACACTGGCTCACAGACAGACACTTTGTGGGTTATAAACGTGTATGGCAAGGATATAAAACACGACGCGAGTGCCGCTCACCTCGTTTGAATGCTTTCATTCTTTGTTGATGGTTTGCCTGAAAACACGCAGCTGTCCAAGTTGTTTGCTGTACAAAGCGTGCCCGGGAGCCAAACGATGGTTGACACAGCGGTACTTTCTTCCAAGAAGCTGAAGGTGTTGCGCTTTCTCATCGACTTAAATACCTCGAGAGAGAGTCCGTTTCCATCGCACTCCTCGCTTTCTGCCAAGATAAATGTTTTCTGTTTTGTGTGGCTTGTTCCTTTTACCTGCACGCAGCAGCGCCAGCTCTTTGCCAATCTTGACAGTCGCAGCTGAAATGATCCCGCCTTATCAACAGCTGTCAGCCAATCATGGACCTCTATTGCGCGCCGTTAGCCAATCACGGCGCTCCGCCAGACAACAGACGGGCTACGTGACTGACGGGAGAACCATTTCATTCAGAGCAGTCATTGAAACAAAATGTTATTTTCTCGACGTGGTTGAAACCACAGTGTTACGTCGACACAAGCATATATATATATTTAGCCGTAGATATCTTTCATAACCTTTGTGGTCGTCTTTATTTTTGTGTGCGTGGGACAGCTACATTGTAGAGAGCGTTTACGTAACGTTCAGCAAAATGTTCTTGTTACGTAAATCATAAGCGTCGACTGGAAACCGCATTGACTATTACGTAACACAATAACCAAGTTATTTCGACTTACACTGAATAGTCATAAAATTATGTGAAATGTAGGCTACACACTCATATTCTACAGTTGGTTTGTCTCCAGGCGTGTGAGGCTATGATGAAAGCTTTTTGATTCCTCAGTCTCTGGGAGATTCTCCAGGCCAAATGAGCGGGAGAGTTCAGATTTTAAGGCAAGATAGCATCATTCAAAACTGCAATCTACCTGTTGTAAGCAACCTTGAGTGTTAAATGTCAACAAATAGCGTTACTTTACGTTACTGTCTCAGCCCTGAGGCTGAAAAGACGGCAAAGCAAAAGCAAAAATGTGCATATTGACACAGATTTGAAGTGATAATTCGAAACCAGCAGGTTTTGAAAACAATAACAAACAATATGCATTGTTGTATCTCTGAAAATAGCCTTTGAAAGAAAATTGACAGCCACGGAATCATCTTGTCTTATAGGTCAGCAAACAGCTTCAAAACATTAAGCAAATACAGCCATGATGAACTTTTTGAGAAAGTATTGTGTGCATTTTATTGAATGTTACATCTCTCTATTATACATTTGAACAACCTTGAAATAGTATAAATAGATCTACAGCATTGTAAAAGATGAAGATTTTCAGTCTGGTCTATTTACAGAAGAACATAGCGGGAGAAATGCAAGATTATTAGTTTTAATTTATAATATGAAAGAACCAGAATCAAAGAATCAAACCTTTTTCCCCTCAGTCCTGGAATGCAGAAAAATACATAAAACAATCTTAAAGGGTAGCTAAATTGTATATAATGTGTGATGTAAAACCCATTTTTAAAGGAAGAAAGTAAAAACCGAAAAGGTACATTAGTATCACAGAACATATAGTACAATTTGGACCATAGCCACATTGTAAATATTTTTTTTTTTCTTGCTTAACATTACATTTTTTTCTCCGCATTTATGGATGATAAGATATTCTACCAACTTCACTATTGTGGTTGAAGGAGGCACACTAAAGAGTGCAGCTGAATAAAAGCTTGACCAAAAACAGACCGCTGCTTAAGCAAATGCTGATAGAATGACAGTTTTGACTTAGGCAAAATCCTTCAAACCTATATGGGGGACCATTATCACCCTCTAATCAATGGTTTTACAGCAACGAACCCCCCACAGTGCAGCTTTTTGGATCATGGATAACCATACTCAGGAAATAGACCTAGGTGTGCCCAAGTGAAATCTGTGTATTGGAGGCAAGCCTTGTTTAAATGTATGATCTCTTGGCATTTTACACATCCAAGTTTAAGCGGGCTGGAAAAGCATTGCCTTTCAGTTTGTGAAGGTTAGATCATAGAACAACTTTCTCTGTGTTCATGCCCTCCTTCCCTCAGCATACTTGCGATGCCACATTGTGTTTGATGTGTTCAAGTCAGGCAGACCTTCGGTTTTGTGTGAGCAGGGTTCGGGCCTAAACATGTGTCAAATGGAAAAAAAGGAAATTATATGTTATGGAATTGTTTTAAATGTTTAAAATATTCTGACAGTGGTTGCATGTGGGAAAGAGATTTAAATCTAATTTTTGCAATATATCGCCTTCAAGCTACGCTGTTTACACAAGAATCTTCCTCTTGAGACTTGTTAATTCTTAAGATTGAATATTCAATATCCCTGAAAGAGATAATACAAAATGTGTCAATAACAATCTGTCTGAAAACTGGTAGACACCTTAAAACAACTTGTCAGACACAACTTTTTCCTGGCAGTCAGAAATCAAATCAAGCCAACGACTGAGTTCAAGTCACATAAAAGGCCTTCAGGTGTTAACGATGCTATCCACCCCACTAAAAATAGGGGGGTGGGGGCATTGACAGCCACCAGGGAACCGACTATTGACACCCCTGAGCCATTTTCTATGCTGAGAGTCATCCCCAGCCGGCAAACACAACAGGCAAACAAAAGGCCCGCCATCAAGAGAAAGCTCTTGTCAAGATAGAGAGAGAATGGTGGTCATCAGGCTTTTCTAATTCAAAGCCTCAGTCTGCATTTTTGGGTCACAGTGGGTGTGAAAGAGGCATTGCAGCAGCCAAAGCAATGCTCTTGTAATAGTTTACATAACTAATTAGGAAGGGGAAGTTAGATTTGCTTAGAATTCGGAAGAAACCAAGGCAAGCAACTGTGGTTGATGTAAGCATGTCAGGGTTGACTTTGTGGTTGGATGTGTACTTCTAGAGTGAAATCCTAAAGTGTGTCTACGTGAATGACTCATAAACCAAGAGGCCTCTTTGTTTTGGGAAATGGCTCCAAACAACAGAGGAGTCTGCAAATATGTGTAATCCCCACAATGGATCCTCTTAATGCAAAACAGGGCAGGACTGAACATCGTCCTATAATGTTAATGCCCCTTTCATTGCATGCATACAGCATACTACAATGCACTGTATCTTGGATTGAAAATTAACCACAGTTGCCCTCTAGAGGTCAGAAATTAAACATTTCACGATGTCAGTTCCCAGGCTGAGAAGGGGAGGGGTCCAGGCCGTGAAGCTCCTAAGCAATTATTACGTTGTAGTGACGGGCAGTTCTGGTTAAGCTTCTGGGCATGTGCATATCCAAATGTTAAACCTGTGATACATGCGGTGCTGTGGCTACACTCCACTCTATTTTCACAGTAAGCGCTGTTACTGTTGAGCTCCCTGCTGCTGACATTTAAATTTGTCAGATGAATTTGAAACGGTGAATCCATCTTATTCAGTCTTCCATAAAAAAAACAAAAACAAAAGCAAGAATAATTTAATAAATGATGAAAACACATTGACTAATGTATGTAATGCTTTAATTAAATATCTTTTCTTTGATTAAAAAAGTGCAGGTACTTCAATGAGGGGAAACAATAATGGTTTCAAAGAACTAAGATTGATTTTGTTGAGTGATGGTAAGCAAAATAAATAAAAAATAATTACAAACCTAGTAAAAAATGACAGCAAGACATGTCCTAATGTGTGTCTCCACAAACAATAACGCAATATTATCCAGCTTGCTGCTGAGCTGCTTCAATAAAAGCCCTAGATTCATTCGAGATGTATGAGTACTACTAATACTAAGTGAGGTTAATAAAAGCACTTAAAGAAGCATTAAACAGATGGAACAAAAATCCTGACTGAAATATCCACACGTCTGCAGTTAGAGCACAAACATGAAAAGCAAAGTTAATGGGACAGAGAGAAGCAAGAGATTTCAAAAGGGTTGAGTTTTTCCTCCCAAAGAAAATTATATTCAGTAATATTGTGGCCACTGACATTCTGACTGAAAGAGAGATCCTCATGCTGTCATCATTAATATTATCCATTCTCATTAAAAATAATTAAGAAACTAAACTTTAAAGATTCTCACTAGCGTTTAAAATCTTTGACACAAGAACATTTTGTAGGACACACAATTGTTAGGAACTATATAAATACCCCTTCAAATCTGACTTTCAATTTCATCATTCCAAAAATATTCATAATAACTAGATCTAAATGGATTTTTATACAAAACAAAGGATGAGTAAACAAATAAATACAAGGAAGACATACGTAGGTGTGAGTTTGTAGTGTGTGAGTGCAGTGCTTGTGGCCACAAGGCGGTGTTGTGCAAAGCTACAAGATGGCCAATGATCTGGGAAAAGAGGATGACGATGGGAGACAGAAGAGCATTAATGTTTGCCTTCTGTCCACTAAATAGATCTTATAGCCAAGATAGAGGAACGTTTAAAACAGTCTTCGTATAGATAATTTAAGATATAATTGTCATAATAACAATACTTTAAATAGCAATTTTATATCAGGAGTAATAACAAGAAATGACAAAGTTTATCAACTGAGGTTTTCAATGGCAGCCTCAAATGAGGAGTCTCCTGCTTCATAGTCTGTAGAGTCTACAAAAGGTCAATTTTTCATTTTCAGTTTTGTTAAATAAGTGTTTGATGCCACCAGGACCAGCCTATAACTGTAAGAGTGTGTGAAAAATGCCCAAATCTACTCCCGCCCCAATCTCTGGGAATTTGATGTCTCCTCCCCCATCCATCCATCTTTACTCAGCAGTAGTAGCTCATTCGTATTGCAAAAGTTTTCCTCTCTTTCCCCCCCAGGTATTCAATTGACACCTATCTGTCCTTTGAGCCGATCCTATTTCCTTTCCTCTCAGTGTCTCTCTCAGAGGCGAGTCTGGGCCTCAGGGACATAGATTTCGATGCTGTCCGCGCTCTCTGTGGCGGAGTTCTGGCGAAACGAGGCAGCCTTTTTAGCAGCCAGTAGACGCTTGCGTGCCTCGTGTCTCTGCTTCTCTGCTGAGGCCGAAGAAGAGGTGGATGAGGAGTCTGCACTCTTCTCGCGGCCCAGCGATGGTCGTCCCTTACCGGGCTTCTTTGGCGCTGGAGCGGCCTCCTTCTCCCCGTCCTGCAGTGTTAAGAGTGACGGAACATGACAGACAGAGGAGGAGAGAGGGAGAGAGCAATGTGTGAAAGGAGGAGAAAACACAGATACAAGACAGTGAGACAGTGTAATATGGAAACTGTCTTCAAGACGTTCTATTGGTCTAGGCAGCTTTGGCAGACAGGACTTTGACAAAGACATTATGACACTGCCGATTGTTTTCGTTACCGCTTGGTTAACACCTTATAATAAGCATCACTAATACATGGTAAATTGATAGTTAAATAGACTTTAGTTAAGATATTTTACTGTTAACAATGGCATAATAATTCATGTTTCCTAAATATTAGTAATTTTATAATTTCGTTATTTTAAAAGCTTATTATTGCACACATTACATTTTATACATTATATTAAGTATTTGTTAATGGTTACCAACTTATTGTAAACCTTTAAGAAATAAACATGATTTGCATGGCTATTACAAAGTTGCAACTGATGATTATAATACCTTGGGAATGGTTAATAAATACTTGTAAAGTTTGTACTTTAAACATTTGGATAGCTATTATCAGTGCACAAATAATCATCTATTTTATAGATCACCAAAAAGAGATATAATGGGGCCAAAATAATGACACTTGATGGTTTATAAACCAGTTATTAATTAATTATAAGTTTTGGTTGCAACTTTATAATAGCCATCCAAATGCTGCTTATAGATGGTTTACAAAACAATTATTAATGACTGACAAAGTATTAACTATCTAAATTTTACATTACACTAAATTAATGACACTAACTCTAATTTTTTATTAATAGTAAAACAACGAATCATTATTAAGTTTAATTAACTATCAATTTTCAATTTATTAATAATGTTATTATAAAGTGTTACCAAAGCGGTAAATAACATTTAGTGGTTTTGGGTGATAAACACAAAAACACTGACAAATAGACAACTGGAAAAACAAACATTAAGAAAAAAAAAAACCCAGTCATTTATATGACAATTTTTGAAGACATGAAATGGTTACATGAATTGATGGCCAGATTATTAAAGCACAATAAAGGGATCACAAGACACACAGTCAATGCATTAGCATTGCAGAACAACATACTGTAAAGCAAGAGCACCTCAGCTACAACACACACACACACACACACACACACACACACACACACACACACACACACACACACACACACACACACACACACACACACACACACACACACACACACACACACACACACACACACACACACACACACACACACACACACACACACACACACACACACACACACACACACACACACACACACACTTTGTTACATGAGCCAGTGCATCATATTAGCCATGCTCCACTGCAACCAGCACATCAGTAAGTAACACATGCATGCTCAAAGCAGGGCTTTACATTTAAAAACACACCAACGACAGCCCTCTTTGAGATGAATTGTTTCATGCATGCCTAAGGGGATCTCTCTGGGCCCTTTGTATTTAACAGGGAGACCCTATTAGAGTTCATCCCACGCAGGGGAAGAAGGTTTAAAAAAAAAAAAAAAAAAAAAAAAAAAAAAAAAAGAGTGGGAGAAATGGTGGTGGTGGTGGTGGGAGGAGAGAGGCCGGTTTCGGCGGCTTTCCTACCCCAGCCAGGGCACTGGGCAGCAGGGGTGGGAAGTACCTTCCGCTCAGGGGGCGACTGGGCAGCCGCAGACGGCATTGGCTGCCAGTCATTGGACTTGAGATGGTAAAGCTCATCGAACTTGAGGCTGATGTCCTCAATGGAGAGCTGCAGCAGGTCCCAGAAACCTGCCAGGTCCTGGGCTGTGGCCCGTGGGTTGGCATTCACATTCTGACCAAAAGAGGAAGAGGGGAATGAAAATGAAAGAACAATCAAAGAATGGTGAGGCGAGAGGACACAGTCAGTGTTGTAGTGTAGAATGTATGAAATACATATGTATGATTTCATGAAAACTGAACTAAACTAAGTTCACACAAGCCAGTATGTAGTGCAAACTAATGCCTTATCTTTGAAACTGAACTGTGTTATAATGGCCTTTTTATTCTGCTCTTTCTATTTGTTGGGTTTGGTGTAGGTCGTCCTTTTTTGTCCAGCATTACATCCAGCTGTGAATAAACTAGTCAGAGCCAATTACCCCACAACACAACTTTTTTTTTTTTTTTTTTTTTTTTTTTTTTTTTACTTCTTGTTATGGGCTACCACGTGTTGCTTATCTTTCAAGGTGCTGATGTGACAAGGACATTTAATGCTCAGCACATGGGTTATTGCTTCTGACAAGTCATCTTTTAAAAAGGGCGTTTGGCCTTTGGTGAAGTAGCAGGAAAAAACTAAATACAGAAATGACATGCGTTCAATGCATCCATGGTCATCAGTGGCAGAGATGGATCAGGTACTTCATAAAAAATAAAATAAAAATTAGCACCCAATATATAAAATTCTACTCAACTTTATTTGAGAAGTTTTGGCAATGAAAACTAGGCTATATTTGTAAAAAATACTTTTGTCCTAGATGTGTCCACAATGTAAGAATCAGGGCGGTGGGTGGGGTATCTGTGGGTCAGCTTTTGTGGGTCACCAACAGTAAAATTCTCCATCCCAGTTTTTGGTGGTCCTGATTTGAAAATAGTGTTGTTTCTCATCTTCACATCCAAACTTAAGCAGCAGAGCCTATGTGAAAAGGTTGGTGCCACTGCAGACAGAGAAGCTAAAACCAGGCCAACAGTGACTGGGTACTGATTTCATTCTATTCAAAGTTGTTCAGGTACCAATATCGAAAATTCCTCCGATACTGCCTAAAATGCTGGTATTAGTATTGGCAAGTATGCAAGTCTATGCAAGATCCGATACCACTTAATTTAGCCCTGAAAAAAACAACAACATACTTTTAAGTAGTTTATTTATGTGCTTTTTCTGTTATGACTGACAAACTAGATAATAAAAGACTGTTCTATGACATTCATTCTCTGTATGTACAGTATTTGTTTATGTTTTACAAAGGGTTTAACCTAAGCCAGGCCATACAACAATGATAGCAATTATATCACATTCATACAGGGTTATCGGGAAGGAAGAAAATTGTATCGGAACAGCTCTAATCTTATTGTAAATAAATTGTGTCAAAATGTCACTGCAGAATTGTGTTATTTTGTTTAAACAATTTGTGTGCCTTGGTTCCACTTACAGTATATTTTCCTTGTTTATAAGGTATTGCATGTTTTTCTTGTTTTTCCCCCTTTGCTTTAGGTGAGATTAGAGTGATTTCTGGTGGTTCTGGTGCAATGTAACTGTCTCTGTTTTATGCCTTTTGACAGTAGAGATGGCAGGAAACGAGTAGAGAGAGATAGGGAACAACATGAGACAACATTCCCAAGGCCAGACTCAAACCAGGGAAGTTGGAGTTCATGATCGGCACCTCACATCCCCAGACCATCAGAGCGCCCCCGGGCAGCTTATTACTGTATTACACTTCTGAACTACAAATACTTACATAGTGTACCTGTCATTAAGTACTGCTCTTTCCATATTCATCACTAGAGGGAGCCATTTTACAGCTCAATTCTTTTGTCTAGCTGAATTCCAGAAGAAAATAAAATGATCACAACAGAGCTTTGTCCTTTTCAAAAACATGAACCGGAAAATGCTATAAATGCTTCACATAGCCACGTAAAATAAGCCTGCACGTTGAGCCAGAGAAATACAAAAGGGACATTACCTTTTGGACAATGTCAACAAAAAGAAATACAATCATTCAGGATCCAGTCTCACATAAAGATTAAAACTAACACTAAACACCTCACTTGTTTACGACCAGCTGCCTCTATGTTTATCAATTGTGCAAAACACAGATTGGAAAACTGATATCAAGTAAATCCTGCTCTGACTTTTATTCCCTCCGACACAGCCACAGTTTGTAATGCTCCAGGCAGACGGGCTTTTGTTTGTACAGGCTCCACGCTATTGTTCACATTTACAGGAGGGCTATCCAATATACATTGCGCAAAATATTATTACAAGATGTTTAATCATTGCAAAAACAGCAAGGGAAATTACACACCGATACAGATAAGAAGGCTTCGTCAGGAGACAGTATATGGAACAGTGATATCAATGCATATGCAGCATTGATTGTTGATTTGCTTAACTACGGCTAAATCATTTATTTACAGTGAAACCTCTATTGTGTGACTAGAACTGTATTAATGACAGCATTTAACTTTAGCTGAAAGGAGACAGTTAATGTTGCTTTCCGAATCCTCTTGCGATATGTCCTGTGGCGTTTTTTTGCTACCTGACCCGAACATAATGGGGCCTGACAAAGTATCAGGCTCCATGTCAGGATTGGATTAACCCTAACCCATTTTGTCATGTACAGCTTTGGGCTCGGTTTGATTACCTTAAAATACAATCTATTTAGAAATGTCTCTCTTTCCATGATGGCAGCTTCTTAAGACCATTATGACATTGTATATTGCTAAATTGTACTTGCAGATGTTGCAGCTACAGCATGTTACGTTAAATGTTTTGCATGTACTGTTCTGGATTTTTTTTTTTTTTTTTTTTAACAGTCAAGTTCAGTCAAGCTGACAAGTAAGTTCTTAAATTTACCAGCCATAATCATCTGGCCAATATTTGGGAAGTTCATATCAACCAACAAGTTTAAACAGATTACAGGCTTATTCATTTGAGATGCTATAGTGTTATGTGCTGGTAGTTGGCTACAATGTGTATAACACCATTTCCAGTAAAATTAGTCACCAGAGAGGAATGGTTTATTGGCTTATTATAAGCTCCTTGCATTTTGTGCTGGTGGGCCACCACGCTTTATTCTGTGTAGGCCTACTATGCCGTGTATCATGGCTGTTCCCAGATTAGTCAGTTTTCATCTGTGTGAAAGCCTTTACGTGTATCGAGGCAAGCATATCATGCAAAAGATAAAATAACAAAAATATAACATTGGTTTTGGTTCGACCTTAAAAAAAAACCCAAAAAAACATATACACACACCAAGTTTTGTTCACACAGTCCCCGAAACTGTTGGAACTTCTGGGACATAAGGAGCTGGGCACATCCTACTGCACTGCGAACCTTCCCCAGCACTGTAGAGAGAACAAAAAGCAACACAGATCCATTTTGACAACACACATTCATTTGTGACAATTGTTTCTCTCAGAGGCATCCTGTTATTCCAGCTATGGATGACACAAACCCAGACTTCTCTGCTATAGTGGTGTACAACACAACCTACGATTATATCAAAGGTAAAGCAACAGCCTCAACTCCACCAAGTGTATCGCATCAAACCAGAGTTATTGGTTTGCAGTGTTTATACATTTAGGTGTGCTTTGCCCAACCAACTCCACAGGATCATGAAGTATTGGACAATAGTATCCTATACATTATTTTAGGGCTGTCTTAATCGCTGAATTTCAATAGTTAATAGCGATTAGCCGCATGTTTTATCACGATTAAAATACAATTATTTTGCATTTCATAACCGTTTTTATGTCTGTATTATCAATGTAAACCAATTCTTACCAGTGTATCTTGATTGGGAATCAAATTAATGCAAAGAAGGTTACTTTATGAACTTGACTTTTAGATTTATTTGATTATTTCAAATCAAAGGATGTGCAACGAGACTGAGGTAACACAATCAATGTCTTCAGAAATATAGCTTGCCTTAAGCTTGCTTTTTAAAAATGTAAAAATAAAATTATACAGCAAAAGTGCACGCACGAGATGTCAAGATGGTCTGCAGTTAGTTGCCACCCATTTCGAAAGTGCTTCAGTTAATTTCTTCGATTTGGTTTCATCCACAGGTCTGTGGCGACTTGCACTCTCCAAAATAGTGCTTTGCCTGAGTCCGCTGATTAGCCGTACTAGCTACATGCTTAGCTCGTAGATGGTAGCTTAAACTTGAAGTACTTCGGTGATATTTAAGTTCCATTTCACACAAGGTGCGTATTGCTTTTGACTTGTCGACGGAGCCGTCTGGGAGTTTTTTTAAAGTAAAACGCGCCATTTGGAACTGTGTTGTTCATCTCCATGGCTGTAGCAGGAGGTCGGAAGGGTCTGTGGCAGCTTGACAACAAGTAAAGGTGCCTCAAAGGGTCAAAATAGTAGCAGCCAAAGATTAGAGCGTAGCAATTCTTCGTGGCAAAGATTATTTGGTAACAGTACCAGTGACGGTGTAAAATAAAGAATCTTTGGTGTACACGATTAACGTGATGAACACAATTATAACAAGTTATGCTCTGTCTTTAATCTCGTCGCAATTATCGCATTATATTATATATTAGGGCTGTCAATCGATTAAAAAATGTAATGTAATTAATTACATACTCTGTGATTAATTGTGATTAATTAATTAATATATATATATATATATATATATATATATATATATATATATATATATATATATATATATATATATATATATATATATATATATATATATATATATATATATATATATAATGTACTCTAGCCTGCTGTCTGTCAGTGCCTGTCTGACAGACAGGCACTGACAGACAGCAGGCTAGAGTACATTATATATATATATATATATATATATATATATATATATATATATATATATATATATATATATATATATATATATATATATATATATATATATATATATATATATATATATATATATATATATATATATATATATATATATATATATATATATATATATATATATATATATATATATATATAATGTACTCTAGCCTGCTGTCTGTCAGTGCCTGTCTGACAGACAGGCACTGACAGACAGGACAAACATCTGCCCTTACAAAATTAGGAGTCCTATCGGATTACTGGATTGCAAAGTTATGGCAATGTGATTATAGTTTAGTGAGACCCAGCTCTAGAGTGCAGACTACTTTATTGTAAAAAGGTCACACACATTTATTTAGAATAAAAAAACAAATAAAAAAAAAAAAACATATGGGCTCAAAAAGACACAAAGAGCCTTGTTCATAGAGTGCTGTGCTTCTGATATGAACTGAACATCCAAAGCCTTCCTACTGTTTGTTTGTATGCGTGTACATAAAGTGTATATTTGTGTGCGTGTGCTCACTTGCTGATGTTGGAGCACTAATCTTATCTGGAGGTTTAATCAGTTGCAGAGTAGATTTGTGTAATTCTGGGGATTACAGGCCTGCTTGTGTGTGGTAACCCCAGGTATTACCGCCTCATCTCCTCCATGCTGAGTATGTCTGATAGAGTGATTGATCTAGGGCCTGAGGCAGATCCCTATATGAGAGCTCTGAACCACATGGTGAGGTCAGACAGCAACTAGTCTCGCTTTTCCAGACCATCCTCCATACACTGCGGAGGAGGGTCTGGCTAGTCCACACAGCATTCCGGGATGGGAGAAAAACGTGCTCTGGTTTACTGGCATTTCTTTTTTTTAAAACCAATCACAATCGTCATGGGCGGCACCAAGCTCCGCACGGAGCCGCTGCAAAACAGCCTCGGGAAGGAACTGGTTTTGGTGGAACGTGTACGTTCTTGTTTTAGTCGTGCAACAGAAAACTCAGATTGGACAGATAGTCTAGCTAGCTGTCTCAATTTACCATGCAGAGATCTGAGGATCAGTTAACCGTAGTCCTCATAAATCCACCAGAGTGGCTGGAAGGAAATGGACATCGGCAAAAAGAGATGCATCCGGCGGAATTTTCTGTGGCACCAGAGCAATCCCGGAAGTGGAACGTTGTGGATATAGACTAGACAGCAACAGACCTCAACAGAGTCAGAGTGACGGGCTCAGGATGCACGGATCATTTCAGAGGGCCTGAACATGTTGCTGCAATGCTTTGATTGTAGATTTGGCTTTGTTCTGCCATTTCTGAGGCCAAATAATTTAGCTCAATTTAAGAGGTGGACATTTATGCCTACCCAAGAGTAAACCTTTAGGGTGTAATTGGATAAATCATTGAAATAGAAACGGATCACACCATTACCGTTTTTGTTGCTCTAGCAGCTAATTAAATATCTACTCATAATTCAATATCCTTTTGGTTATGTCATAACCAAGTCTTCCTTGCATGAGCATTAGGCATGGGAACAAAAAGGATTGGATTGTGCAATGGTTACCACAGTGTGCAAGTTGGCCAGATGAACTTGTCAAAACCTTGCCTGGAGTTGGAAATTTGAGGCAATTTAACAAAAAGACCTGGGGTTGGAACAAGTACCCTAGCATCCTTACCCTCTTCTGAGAGCTGGTTGTCTTTGGTCTCCTGCTCCATCTGCTGGCACCAGCCTTCCATGCGTCCCGTCTCGGCTTGCAGCAGCTTTAGGAACCAGTGGCCGTCTCTCCGGCACAGTGTTCCCGCTCCTCCGCTTTGGGGACAATTGCTGTTACTCCCATTGCCACTCTCCAGCCAAGGGTCTGGAGGTGGTAGGGATGAGGGGTCCAGCGCTGGGTCCAGACTTTCTGAGAAGGAGGAAGAGCTACTTCGTGTGGTGGAACGGTTGAGGATCTGCCTGGGCGGTGGAGGTGAAGAGTTGACACCAGTAGTGTCTCCGTTGTCTAAATATTCTTGTCCGGGAGGGGAGCTCATGGATTGGCTGGCACTATTGACCATGACTTTCTTCTCAAAGTGTTTAGCGTTATTGATATGGGAGGTGACGGGGATGTCTTGTGTGTCTGAGTCGGTTTCTTGTTTTGAGGCCATGCTACTGGAGCGACTGAGCCTGAAACAAAAGGGTGAGACTGTTAAAAATTGACCTTTTCCATTTGAACAATTTTGTTTTCTTTGTTCACTGTTATGTGCACAACAGTGGACAAAGAAAACAATACATTATTTAAGAAAAATGTTTAATTACTGGAACAAACACACAATGCTTAGGTTCGACACTAAGTCTCTTCTGCTGGTCAATGTAGATATAAATAAACAGGATCGATCAGAGACTGGGCTTTGATAATAGTGCACTCAGACTGGTATCAACTGATTTCTTATCAGTGGGAGTCTAGGTTCTTGTTTTCATATGGCAAATGTAAGAATAGGCTGAACATGAATGCTCTCTGACTCAACATTATTTCCATTTCTTGTTATTACCCAGGAAATGCTTACAAGTTGTGATTCAGTCAGATAATGAAATATAATGAGCGCTTGACCAAAAATCTTAACCCAATATTAGAGGAGGACAAGAACAGCAGAAGACTGGAAAAGCACTGGTTAAGCAGCGTAGGGATTGTCACATAGCACAAATGTGTATACAACATCGATAAAACAACAATAGCTCACGCCAGGAATCGGACCAATTAGGGGTGTAACGGTACACAAAATTCACGGTTTGATATATACACACACACCTCGGTTTTGGGGTGACGGTTCAGTATTTTTTTCAGTCAACAGGGAAAATAAAAAAAGTGCAGAAAAAAAATAAATAAAATAATTTATTTAATTATTATTTATTCATTTAATTTATTTGAAAAGTACAGTGGCTCATTGGCCATAATTAATGTAACAGTTAAGGCACTCAAATGCTGGCATATAGTCAAAAATAGTAAAAATAACACTGTATGTCAGTAATGCTCCAACATAAGACTCAGACCTGGTGATAATTCCTGAACTGGGCTGCAGCTTGCGCTCTTTTATACAGGGCAGGGACAATGATCTGAAGAAAATGCACTCAAGCTCTGCAGCAATATATAGCATTAGTTATTACTTTGGCACGGTCTGAATCTGCTTTGGGAGGCTGCCTGAACGCTGTGGGGAGAAGGACTTGCCTTCCAGTCAGTTTTAGTTTTGTTCCGCTAATCGACACATTCGGGTGATGCCGTCGTAAATGGAATGTTTCAAGTGTTTTCACAGACGGAGCCGACTTCAGCTGAACAATGTCGGCATACAGTTGGAAACAATTGGCTGTCAATTGAGCTTGACTAACCCGGCAAACCGGGCTAAGTCGACTAGCATGCTACAGCTGACACAACAACTAATTTGCTGCCAAAACTTTCAGCTACTTTCTATTCCGTGTGTGCGAGTAGTCAACGTAAATAGAAATTGTTGATGCGTTTGGGTCACAGGGAGTACTGAACCAATGTTGCATTTGCATACCGAGCTGAACGTCTTGTACCGAAACGGTTTGGGACGAATACACGTATACCGTTACAGCCCTACCACCAAAAGACACAAGGATAGTTTTCAGACCAAAACATTCACGTTGCTTTCACATGTACATGGCTTCTGTAAAGGGAAAGAATAGTCAGAGCATTGTGTGTGTGGCTATAATATAAATTCCTCACGTTGTTACAAGGACAGGAAGAGGACTTACTGCCACCCGTCCTCCACCTGTACTCCGATTGACTGAAATTTGGCCAATGGCGGGGTCTCCTCTCGTGGAACTTCCTGAATACAGTCGACCTTAGAACAAATAAATAGTGAAATGAAAAAAACATAATCACCGACCAAGTAAAAATTACAAACATTAACTCTGAAACAAAAATCTTGGTATGAATGATTTCATAGACCTCTAATTCTAGCTAGTTTTAAGTACAGTTATGCAGGGTTTTTAATTTCCCAAGGGATAAACCCAATCATCAGAACAAGTCAAAGAAAATCTTTATTATTTTGTGCATGGTTTATTAAGTGTCACAATTGTTGACTGAGTTCTGTTAATGTGCAGGGTCAGCAAAATGTAGAATATTTGGGAAGTTGAGCTTCATAAATTAATGTTGAGTGGGAATGCAAACTTTACGCATTTTCTCCCTTCTAACTACAGTATACAGACAGCTCTAATGATAGAGGGATGTTCACCCTATGAGACCTTTAGCTTGCAAGCACATTTTTGGGCTTGAGGTGACACCCTCAGACATAGCCATAAACCACTGAGGATTACTGTTAATAGGAAAAATATTTTTTCCTGGATTCAAGCTCAATGGGCAGAACAAGCTACACCAGAAGTCTTGACTAGGCTCTATCTTGTTTGTATGCATTAAGTAAGGCTCGGGCCACATTATCCCGATTATTACGCGGCTACTCATACAGAGGTAACCCACTAATGACACTTGTGTCCCGGTCGGGGCAGTTAACTTCTTCTCCCGCGGAAGCCAGGTCATCCCAGTGAGTGAGCTAAACATGGCGCTAACTAACGCTCTGTTTGCACTGTTGACATTAGCGCTTTACCGCTCCATACTCTCTCTCCCGTTGTGATCTGCAGATCAGCGGTATGAGCTCCATGTGAGCACAAATATTGATTTATGAACAAAAATTTTATTGATTTAAAAATGGTCCTCCAGAGTCTATGATCAGAACTCTGTGCATGGCAATGGTCTGTTATACAGAAATAATGAATAATCAGAAATGAGCACTCCACCAAGTCATATAATATGTGGTAACAGCACTGATTCAACTGTACCAGCCCTGGATAGTGCAACAGTCCTGTTGCCTACCTGTATGCCAATGGAGGACAGTTTCCGCCTGGGTACTGGTGCTACTAGGGGCTCCTCTGCCACTAGATTTCCTTTGTTTAATCCTGATTTCAGTGATTCATGCTGGACTACTGAGTCACTTGTCTCAGTGGAAGCATTAGTGGTGGTGGGCGCGATTGGCTCTCTGGGGATGGCGATGGGAGTGGGGATGATGTGTGGAGGGCGGGGAATACCCCGTGCCAGGCTGTTGGCACGGGTGCTGTCAAGGCTGTCAGAGGAGTTGCTGTGAGCGTGGCTTGACTGGCTGTTGACCTCTGACCTCCGGTCCTGCTGGTCTAGGTAGTTGTCTTGGGCAGACTCAGTGCTGCTCTGTACTGTCACAGAGATGTAGGGCTTGGAGGTTGTACGGGGTGGCACTGGAGGAGGAGCAGCCTTCTTACAGGTGGTTATGCATGAAGAAACTGAAGGAGAACAGGGGGGAAGAGGAAACAATAGGAAAAAGACATGAGAAAGAAGAATTACAAATGACCAGTGTTGGGTGTAACGTAACTACTTTTTCGGGTAAAAAGTAGTGTAACTACTGAAAATTTGGTAACGAAACGTAGTTCCTTTTTCAATTAGGCGCAACATTACACACACACACACACACACACACACACACACACACACACACACACACACACACACACACACACACACACACACACACACACACACACACACACACACACACACACACACACACACACACACACACACACACACACACACACACACACACACACACACACACACGGTTGAGAAGTTGGAGGAGGACATTTATCTGCAACACTTCTTAATGCCAAACCAAATATGCCCTCCAGCTATAAAAGGAGATAATAGAAAGGTATGGCCGTCGCCTGTAGTCTTTGCGGTGTATTCAATGGAAAGTTTTAGGCGATGCCACAGTCGGCCTCCATCGCCAGTTCTTTGCCATCTTCCTATTGTGTCAGGCCACCAAAAACTGATGCAATTGGCAAAACTATACAAAAAAACAGTACACTAAGTAAGCTTGGTCAATGTTGGATTATTTGACAGTCTTGGTCACATGGCAGCATATACACAGGGTTAAACATTTTAAGCTGAGCTCCTTACAGTGGAAACTTTTATGTAGGCTTACATGAAATCCACACAGCGGTAGTCCAGCATTCGACATAAAAAGCTGACTTTTTTTGTGGAAAAAAGACTCGAACATTTCCCTTCATTGCTCTGTCCTCTGTCCGACTACATTATTTCACTACCAGTAGAGCCACTCATTCACTTATGTTATCCATCAACCAAATCAATTGTCTGTGATGAGGTCAATACATACGTTCCCTTACAGTCTGAAGTATAACAGTGAGAGCAGAAATAAATGTGTGAGCAGGATTTCACCCAGTGACAAACAGTGTATCAAAAGAGATCAAGCTTATGGGCTAAAAAAAAACTAAAGTAGTGCCAAAATTACAACTGTGCGTAGTTGAGACATTGTACTTACGGATTTCATTCATCTATGGTTTCAAAATGCAGAAATAAAAAAGTAACAGACAGAATAGACAGATAGATTATATAAAGACTCAAATGCTCTTCTGAAAATTCAAAGAATCTGATGCCTTCAATCAAGAGACCACAGAAATCCCCTCCTACATGGTAAAGGCAAAGTGTGATGCTGGGCCGCAATTACTAGACTACTGAGAGGGACAGATGGTATTTTGAGGCTGAGCAGAGAGAAATAAAGTTTGTTTAAATAAAAGCAGTTATGAAAGGACAAGCTGCTTCATCAGTCTGTTATTAAATATATTTAATCATAATTTCATTTGTGGATACAGAGTATTTGCTGCTTTGACGTTTTTGCTTAGAAACAGCTTGTGGTGCAGACCACACCATAATTAGGAAATCAGTGGGACTGCTAATGCCTTCATAGCCTAATATTATACATCAAATATGATTCCACCAGAGGAATCTGAAAAAACATTTCTAGAGAGAGACTACTGTGAGGTATATTAATTAAATTAAAATATTTTCCAATGACATTACATGGTGTGTGCCTCAGGATGTCACGTACACAGAACCATAATCTGTACAAGGGACACATTTTAAATCTATTGTCCATTTTATTGACTCTAGGAAGTGGGCCCATACTTTTCTGTAAAGCTCAGCCATTGTGTACTAAACGCTGTTACACTCAAAGTGTAAAAGCAGAAAAAACACAATACATGTGCATAGGAGTCAAACTCTCATAAATTCTGAGATTGTGTTAGTGATATCCAAAAGGAAACTACATGACAGCATTTAATGACCCGGTGAGGCACCGCATGTAGCAAACATAGTTTATGCTTAGTGTTGCTGCACTGAATGCTGTGGTCATCGAGGCTTTTGAAAAAGCCTTGCAGCAAACATGTGAACTGCTGAGAAAACACTCAAACAAAAGGGTTGTTGTTCGTTGTAAATCCCTTCTTAGCTTTATCTCTAATGATTATACAACCACCTCACCTATCAAGAAACTCCTATGACCTCACACAACAACCTGAGTTGAGTTGCTGCTGTCAGTCAGCTATTCCATTGCATCAGCTTTAACTACTGCACCACGACTGACTCCAAGGTCCTCCTGGTCTTCCTCTCAGAGCTACTGTGTGCTTTTATGGATTTGCGCCCCCATTATTTAGAAAATTCAAAACTCCATGCAGTCTTTGTCAGCTGTTTTTAGCAAACATTTCAGTAAGCTTAGCTTAGTTCAGGCTTTCGTTTTTTTTTTTAAACAAACTAACAAAAAAACCTATACAACCCAGATTGACAGTGGAATGGATTCAGTCAAACCATTCTCTTGTGTCGGTACTGTGTAGTGTGGAGCCAATTGCAGACTGGATCTGCTATTGGTCAGTGTCCAACCTTCTGATATTTTTATCTTACCTTAAACAGACCTGAACCTCCAACACTCTACACCTGACTTATTCCAGGATAGAGCTTGGATTTGTTAATGCTGGCCCCAGTCCCAGCTGAGATACTGGACAGCAAACCGCTCCAATGAAGTCAAGGTTACATATCAATAAAGCCAAAACACTGACACAATCTGTAAAGAACGGAGAACACACACACACACACACACACACACACACACACACACACACACACACACACACACACACACACACACACACACACACACACACACACACACACACACACACACACACACACACACACACACACACACACACACACACACACACACACACACACACACACACACACACACACACACACACACACACACACACACACACACACACACACACACACACACGATTAATCGAAAAATAATCGAAACGGAAATCCAGAGCCTATAACCGACGTAATTTTACCAAGTCGGTTATTTCGGTCTTTTAATCCTATTAATATTTCTGCGGCCGCCCAAACTATTATATACATTGCCTTTCGTGCAATGTATATAAAAACAATTTTAAATTAAAATACAGACTCTTTTAGGAAAAGTCAGGCAGCAGCAGGATTGTATTTTTTATAAGTTATTACACATATAAATTTCAAAACTGTCAAAATGACCGTCATGGCCGTTCTTGTGTTAATGTACTTTCCCCTTAAAACATATTACGGCCGCCGCGTAAAAATAACCGTGTATATTTACAGTATAAGAAAAGATTTTTTTTTTTTTAAATAATCGTTCAATAATCGTAATCGAGGTAACTTGTTCGATTAATCATGATTATGATTTTAGCCAAAATCGTCCAACCCTACCCTGGCATCCACAAGATAGATAGATAGATACACTCTTGGTATGTTGTGAGACAGAAATTCAGTCTAACAAATCTATTTTCATAAACCTGCAGTTTAGCATCCAACATAGCTTAAACAGTACATGCCAATAGCCATGGATTAGCCACCGGCCTCTGACCGCCATCCTTTTCCACCAGGAGAACCTGCTGAGACAGCTTTTCATTGTCCATGGTCCCTCTCATGACAGAGATAGATGCTGGGCAGAATTAAGTTGTCACTGTTGTGGCAGCTATGTCATGCCGGCTCCACTGCATCCCAGTCTGCAGGATAGCTGTCACTAACTGGGTGTATGAGGGCATAGAAGTGTGTTTGGACACCTGCCCTGCAGTTCTCAGAGTGTCACATCATACTTTTGTCATTTTGAACAGAATTCACCCCCAAGTCTTAATATCACAGAATCTGCTTTACCCACCAAAACAAGCCCTAAAACCATAACTGACAGCTGCCTCTGAGATTAGACAGGAGATAAAGTAGTAGAGCTGGACACAATAAATGGGCCAGGCCAATATTATCAGCAAATATTAACTTATGACAAATCAATGCTGTATAGGCTATATTGGCTAATAGATAACCAGAAACTGCAGTACAGAAATGCCAAAGATAATGCATTTTAATTTGGAGAGTGTCATCATTCCATAGTTTCCCCAGCAGAGAGCACTGACAAATTTAGCTATGCGAGTGGGATCTCTAGAGATGACAATGTCGGTCAGTCGGTCGGTCGGCCCACCACTTCGGTCAAGACTGACATATCTCTATAACTATCATATGGATAGCCATGGAATTTGGTACAGACATTCATCGGGGTAATTTGTAGCAACTTGGTTATCCCTAGACTTTTCAAATACCTCAATTATCGGTGAAAATTGATTGACCAATACTTGTGTAGTGTATGACTAAACACACCTAGACTAAAACTAATGACAATCCAATTATCCTCAGTTGTACTTTACTGCCAATTAGGAAATGTTAGTATGCTAACAAACTAAGATTGGGAACATGGTAAACATTATACCTGCTTAAAAGGTCCAATATGTAATATATTTACTGTAATAAATCCCAAAATGACCCCAATATGTCATCAGATATTAAGGAAACATGCTAAGTTGAAATACTATCTTTTCTGACATCATTGCTAATGCCAGTATTTTCTCCTTTTGAAATTTCCGTCGCGTGACGGAATTTCTGTTTGTGTTTTGGCCTGTGTGTTGTTATCAACTGCCCAGTTTGACAGCCAGGCCGGGTTGCCAGATATACCTGTAAACACGTAAACCCAGCGCGCTACAGCTGTAACGTTAGTACAGCCATGAAAGCAGTACTCAAAACGAACGGGATCAACGGACATAAATTCTACCCGACCTAAAAAAACCGGCATGTTTCTAACAGTTGCGTGACCAGAGACGTAACAAACTATTGATAAATATTGGAGATGTATTTGAAAGATGGAGACAGCTTAGAGCCCAAAAGGACGCCGAGTTGGCTAATTTACTCTTGAACAGGTAAGCATTAGCTTCAGGCTAATTTATCACAGCTACAAGGGACGGGCATTTTATGTAATTTAAATATTTGTGAACTCACATTGAATTATATAGCTAGAGTACCCGAGTTTGTTACTGCAAAAATTGACAACTGACAATTGAGTTATTTTAAGCCAAGAGAGGGAGGCTGTGAATCGGGAAGAGAGGACCGTGAGTTTTGCAGTGTGTTTTGCAGTGTGTTGCCGCAATTCTAAGCCAATGAAGTGTGTTCAGTCGGGTGGAATAGGTCGGCAAGGTAGTGGTATTTTTAGTAGTTCCTGTCCTGGCGTGTGGAAAGGACGACGAGGTTGTCGGGTTTTTAGCGGTTCCTACTGTAATTCTAAGCCGAAAAAGTGTGCCTGTCAGTTGGGTACAGAGCTCCGCGTGAGCACGGGCTTTTATGACCGTCAATATAGCCAGCATCTAACGTTAGCTACTCCGCTGTCTAACATTGTTGGATGCTGCGGTCTCAGCCTGGCAACCAACGTGAACTTTGAGTCTGGGCAGGAGGGGGCGGGTGAGACGACTCTCTCCAGTATTTTGAATTTGTACTGCAGTAACTATTTTAAACACTAGCAGTCAGTATTACATATTTGACCTTTAATATCAGGATTGTCATTTTGTTTTAAAAATGTTTTATGCAATGATTTGACTAGACACAGCCTAACAATGGCATACAAACACATAAGTGATCAGATAGGTTTTGAACAAGTTTAGAGTTTAACCACATTATCCACTGTTCAAACTGTACTATGGCTAAAAGCTACTGTTTTTGCCACATCCTGGTTCTCAGCAGTGAAACTGAAAAAATGAAGGTTGTAATAAACCTAACTAATTTCATAGTGTAGCAAAAAAATTAAAGTGTAGAAAACCGAATCTAGCCGATTCCTGATAAATGCCTGTTGAAAGCCAGAAAATGCACCCATGGCAGGAAGTTCCCACAGATGGCTAGTAAGTGGCACATGCTTTAACTGCCCATTTCCTGTATGCTATAAGCTCATTTCACAGAAAGCCACACAAACATTTACAGCTGTGCAAGCATAAAAACACATTGAATGTGTACCAGTTACTGGCAATAGAACCAGTGCTGACGAAGGCTTTCCTTAATGTAAACTCTCAGTATCACAGATATCAAAATTGACATGAAGCCAAACACTATAGAAGCTGAATTTGTGTAGAAGAACTGCTCAGTAGAATGTATTGGTTGCTCTACAGAAGGGAATTTAACAACAGTGACAAGCAGATGCTTTGTGCCAAAAATGTTTGAGTGGAATCTGGAGTGGGTACTGAGCACTGCTGTTTTTTTAATGCCATCTGGACAGTGGTTCTGTTATCCACTGCGAGCCCTGGCTCAAGATGTGATTTTCAAGGCTGGAAAACAATTAGCTGTATGAAGCTAAAGCAGTTGAAAACCCTTTCCAACAACCCCATGATGACTGCTTTCTACTCACCCTCTAACCAGTGTAAGCAATTCACTGCATACAGACTGATTATATATTGGCTAAATACTCACAAACTGAAAGAAAAACCACGAAAATAGGAAACTTTGGTCAACCTTTTATGTGCTTGAACCCAAAAATTGGTCTCCTCACTGTTAATAGCATTTTAATGGTTGCCATGGGAAGACTGGGGATAGATAATAACTAACAGTTCTCACAATGACATCACTGTTGGTATTATTTTAGACCTTGAAATCCAAGATCAGGTTTAAAAATAATTTTGTATAATTATTACAGAATTGCTGTTATATTATAAGGAATCAATGTTGCAAAGTAGCAAACTGAGACACTGAAAGTAAAACAAGGGCTTTTAGCCATAGTTCAGGGAACAGAATTGGGTCTCAATTGTTTTTCGTTAACAATATGTTAAATTTTAATGGATTCATTCCCTCATTGGGCACATTACAGAATGCATCATTTCACTGACCCCTGATCCAATCTGCCTCCCGTCTTCCTTATGTAATCCACTCCAAAGATGGTCAAACAATCTCAATAACTGTGGAGCAGATGAGACACTCAGGATGACAGCTTGGGTCCCGCTTTCTCCAGTGTTATAAAGCATGTTGAACTATTCACCAGCATCAATATACATTTTAAGCTGATTGGTTGAGGTGGTGCAGTTGGAGCTGTACATGAATCAGGGACAATGATAGACAAAAGGTGGCTTGTGATGCTCTATTTAACGGTTTAGTATTGCTTGCCAAGTTGCCTGCTGCCTGCCAGTTGACCCATCTGTATTGTTAAATCAATTAACAGCCACAAGACACAGACAACCTTGCCGGAGACTATATCCACTCCTTTGTCACCAAAGCCATTAGTCCAATGAAATATCACATTCAATGCTTTCAACAACAGCACAGCTACAAAACTGTAAGTCTTTATTAAATGTGACCAAAAAATTTGATTTAATCCATGTTGCAATACACAGGACAGGACACCATATGGGACCAAATTGGGGCAGTCCTCAAATAATCCCCATTGAAAGCCAATTTTCCATTTCAGCAACCAAAAAGAAGCAGCTTTTATGAGGCGGCTATAGGCCATCCAAACAACTACATATAACTAGTACTCATACAGTTTCAACAGCACCCCACTTAACTCCCATGGTGGAGCATCACAGCCATGAGTGCAGCACAGTGCTGACACACATAGTGGGAACATGCTTTTCCAATGTCAGCAACAGAGCACTCCACACATGGCATGGAAAACTTAATTATAATACAGTAAAGAGTGTATCAAATAGATAGTACGACGACAGATCATTCGAGGCAGTTGTGGAGACAGACAGACCATCAGATACAAATAATCTCAGAGTTTGGAGATATCAAACTGATGACAGAGAGATGATTCCCCCAATTCCCTACACACCTTTTATCTTTGCTTAATGGTCTCACATTGTTTGCATCTTAGGCCTACTCTTCATTCACCAAATAATCCTTCTAATACTTAAACATTTCCGACAAATTAGCAATTCCCTCTAAATTTAGCTACAGTAGGGAAGCAAATAGGCTTTAACGTAATTTACCGTCGGGTATGCTCATGTCGACTAAGCGACAAACCCAGAGTAAAGTAGCGAACATTAACGTAACCTAAGTAACACGTTTCTGTGGTAACATTAAACGGTTAAAGAGCGTCCAGTCACCACGCAATCAAGCTAAATTAATTTACTACGTAACATTAACTCGTGTAAGTTAACGGGAAACACACTGAGCAGCACTATTGTCGTTAAACACGGTTTAAAATACTTACCCTGCTATCAGGCGCAGACAAAATATTCAACACAGCGGTTTCTGTAATTTAGCTAAGTTATTATCAGGGAGGCTGTAACCAGAGTTGACATTCTCTCTGTCAAGGCTGTGGAGAAGAAAAGCCGGGTTTTGTTGCCTTTGTTTGTGTCTCTGAGCCCGAGGGAGGCGTGTCTACTGATGCCTCCAGGGGCGCCTCGGTCCACAGTTTGAATATTGTACCCATAGATTGTACCCGTTAATATAATAGACTACATCCACGATTGTACCTAAAGGTAACTATGGTGCACATTACGGTGCTTTTGATAGGCAGTTAAATAAAAACGTGGATACTGTACACTGACACAGTTTTATGTTTTATTACGTGTTGCAAAAAAAAAAAAAGCTCAGTGCTCTGTGTCAAAGCACAATAAACCATCAAAATGCATTATTATTATTGTACAGCACAAAACAAAACAACATAAACAAAATAATTCAGAGAAATAAAAGCTGATCTAGACTATTAGGCTACTGTAGATCTTCAGCAATATCAGAATGGAAACTAAAGAATTCTACAAGCCTGAAGGCAGCATATTCTCTATGGTCTATTCTATTTAGAAGACTATGGGGAAGAGCGCCACATAGTGGGTAATCAATGGTAATAACCCAAGCATAACGTCAAGGTAACAAGCATATTGCCCAGTGCTTTCTTGTGCTGCTGTGTCCTATAATCATTTCAATGACAACCAAAACTCCACTGGCCAATAGCGCCGTTTTTTGGATCCGTTTAACTTGATACTGAGTTTAATTTTTATTTTAATTTCTTTGGTAGTCCTTGAAGTGGTAAATTGATAGCATATTTTGAAGGTAGAAGAGCTGGTTTAAATGTGTTACCTGTGTGTGTGGGTAGGATGCGTTGTCTGTCTGTCCCCAAACGTTGAAGAAAAATTGCAAGCTGTTTCTCCTTTGGGGCTTTGTCCAAGCCAGTGGCTATCAGGTAAGAGCCAAACTGTTCTTTCCATGTCTTCCACTGTGTAGAAGGACTGTCTAGCATGGGCAAAAGAGGCTGCATTTGAGCAAAAAATTATGGTGTGTGCATGTTGGAGGACTAGTGTCCCACCCAGGACCAGGGAGTATTTAAATATGGGAATTACCGATCAATCCAAAGATTTTGGCCCATGTGTTTGAGTCGCTCTGGAAAAGGGGTCACAACTTTGCAAAAATCATCAAAGTTTAATAACCAAATAAATAACCAAAACAGATATGCACTATGCATATTGTGTATGTTATAAAGAAAGCATTCAGACCATATAACATAACACTGCATCATGATAAGAACTCCAAGAAACCATTTTCCCCTTTCATATTGTTTATGAACTCAAATGTATCATCTGTTTTTCAGCCAGTGACTCACCAGTGTTGGTGCTGTAGGTGCGAACAGTGGTGTCAATTGGAGGCGGTGAGCAGCCTGAGTCTATGGATGCTGTGTCATCATCTTGGGAACAGCCAGCCTGGATGGCTCTCAGGTAGCTGTGGCTGCGGGATCGAAAGCATGTTGGCATGGGCAAGTCTAGAGGCTCTGGGTTGTCCTGAGAGTGGGAACGGGAATCTCTGAATGTGGACTCGGAGCTGCGGTCCTCATAATGATGACTCATTTCCAGGTCCCGTAGCTGGAGGAAGATTAGCAAAGACAGTAACAGTAGTTATGCAAGTAGAACAGTTACTGCATGAGTGGGATTATTTTGATAGAAGCTTCTTCTAGCGCTGAAGGTGACCATTAACGGCCCAGCCGCCCAGCTGACTGTTTCTGTAAAGGGCATTCTCCATTTGTGAGACACATCTGATGGGATGCAATAAAATGGGACCAAAAGGGTCAAAGTTTAAGTGTGTGGCAATAAGGTACAATTAGTTCTAAGTAGTGCAGAGCACAGTCACACAGCACAGTGCTCTTCAACCCATTGGAACCAGTGTTACGCCTCCTGCTTCCCTTCCTGCTGGGTTTCTGTCATTCATCTGTAAAATACATTTAAATTTTTTGACATTTCTTACATGGCCAGCTACATAAGAACTTTAAATTTATAGATAACAAAAGAAATGCTAAGGCAGGAGACATTTTGGGGTTTATACAGCAACTACTTTTCCGAGACTTCTTCTGAAGAGTAAGAACCAGCTTTGCAGATGATGGGTTTCATATTTTGTTGATTGACAGAAACAGCCTGAGTAGGAGTACAAAATGTGTAGCAAAGTTATTTTGATGGTTCACTGACTGGTGACAGAAGCATCTAAGGGGGTGAGTACAGAAGAGGCAGAGCAAAAGAAAATGAAGCAGATAATTTACACCTAGACACATTTTGGAGTCATGTAAAATGCTAGGTTAGGTATTGGTGTTCTGATTTAGCTACCTATTGTGAATACAATTTGTTTCGCAAAACATTTACAAATTATACAACTTGACCCCAACAAGTCTACATTATATTGCATATTAAATGTGTTTGGTATGCTGCTGTGCATGCAAATTAAAGCAATAAATTCATATATTGGATACATTTGTTGTTAATGTGGTGACATCTCAAGAGATTGGGTGTAAATCCTGTACTAATAATCTGCACTCCCTCATTTATCTAGTTCATTGAAAAAGATCAGAGCCCCTCCGCGTAGTTGTTCATCATCTTGGTGACCTTGTCAGTGGCAAGCTAATAGCTCTTATGAAAGTAGATAATTTAGTCTTAAAACTATTTCATTCATTTATTCAAAATTAATATGAGATACATTTGGAAAATAGAGATTCTTTGTTCACAGGAAGCTCATTTTATTACTGTCATTCAAGCTGTATCTGTGAAAATGTAAAATATACTTTGGAAATTAGTTTTAGTGGCTCAAGGCAGACAAAGGGATCTTTGAAACTGACTGCTGATTTAAAAGTAGAGTGTTTGCTTGGAGCTACGGTAAGTCATGTAAATTTCGAGCAAGTACAGATGTTTTCTTAACTCATTAAAAAAATGTTTGCTTAGCTAATGAGAGAAAAAGAGACACAAACAGACAATAGAGAAACAGATTCATTATTTGGCCTCTGACAGCTCACATTAAATGCAATCCCTATCTTTCCTTTCCAGACAAGCACTGACCTGTCCCAAGCAGCTACGTCTGCCCAAGGTGCTGCAGGCCTGGCTGAAGTCATCATCATCCCAGTGTGGCAAAGACGAGATTGTACCCCCAATGCAGTCCAGGTTGTCGAGGCTGCGATTATTGGAGAGCTCTCTGAGAGATGGAAGACAGCTAGAAAGAGGAGTAAGATGAGAGGAAAAACAAGATAAAGGAGATGTGTTAAGGGTACGAAATATAAAGAGGAAATTAAAGGCGATGTCAGGACATATTCAGGGAAACTATGGAAAAATTGATTGAAAGTTGATGTTTTTTATTATACGATGACAGGGAAGCAGAAGGGAACATGGATCGGGGAAGAAAATGAACGATCAGCAAAACCAGGAATTGAAAGAGAGATAAAAGGTAAATAAGGTTGTCATTCAAGTTACGTTATTTCATTTCCACATTCATTTATGAGTCATCGTGAATCCAAATATCTACTCCAATTTAATCTAATTTTGGCATCAGTCATTTCAGCATCTGAGCATGCAAAGCCAGTGATGTCAGGTGATGCATGTACACAGCGCTCTGTGCCATCATGGTGCCAAAGACAAAGAACAGGTTTAAGTTTAATCAAACAGCAGCTCTGAAGTTGTGTTTTTACTTATTCTTTGTTGGCACACAGTGATAGTCACATGACAGTAAGCTGCCATGTCATGGTTTTTGGACACAGATGTCCCCTCATTCCCCCATTCGAATAGTGTCAAGCTCAGCTACTTTTCACCTAAAAGCACCGGGCAGATGGTATTTACAGGCTTAAGGGAGGTTGGCAGTTGTTGGCAGCAGGGCATGAATTTGGCATTTGGAGTTGCCACTGACTTTACAGGCATTTGAGGGCGGCAGTGCAAAGTCATTGATTGTAAATGATCCAATCAGACAAAAGCGTTTTGCACCACACTCCTAAAATGTGGCTTATAGACCTAACACTGACCTGCTCATTGACCTGCCCAGCTGGTGCAGAGAGGACACACTGTGGAGTGGAGACCACAGGGCATCCAGCTCCCCTTGCAACAAGGTGTAATCCAGGGTTCTGCTGTTCATGCCAATCAGGGTGGAGCAGATTGGAAGAGAGTGGGGTTGGATGGTCAGGCATTGGCAGGGGGAGTAGGGTTAGTCATTCAAGCATGCTTAAGGGAAGAATAAATCCTTAAATTTGTAAAGATAGACTTTAAAGGGATCTGAAATATTGTATTTATGTGGAGGTGTATATGTCAGGAAGGCCCCTGGCTGTGTTTCTCAGGATGATGCTTACTTCTTTTGGTTGAATAGTCTTACATCAACACTCGATCTCTGATCCAACCAGAATATACCCACTGTGAAAGTGTTTGCATATACAGTAGTGTGGCACTGATATTTTGACACTGCAACCTCCAAACTTAAGGATTACATTGACAACTAAAACATGATCTGCTTTATAGAAGGTTATTGTCACAAACGTCTTGACATTTTCAATATCTGGAGCTACCTTGCTTAATATCAAAAGTCGATTATAATATACATGTGTGCTAATGAAAATTTAAAGCATAGTTCAATTTACTTATGCTAACTGTAGAAAACTCTAAAAACATATCCAAAGTACAGTAGAGTAAGACAAAGTATGAACATCTAAGACAAAAGACTAAAATATATTGATTCATAAATTAAGAGTTTTGTCTTATCTTTTATCTTAATAAAAAGTCCCTGCAGACAGTTATTTTAGATTGAAACTATTTTATGTTTGACAGCAGATGGAACTGCTGACCAAACATTTTGCAACTTAAGGACAATGTGATTGTTCTTCTGCAAATGTGCACTTTGAGCTCTGAAATCTGAGTAGACATCACAAAACATGACCGTTTTGTATTGCTTAAATTTGCTGATCATTGCCTTAGATACAAATGAAAGAATATGAATGCATTTCTGTCATTTTATGAAAAGGTACAGTCAACTCAGCTATGTCCCACTGCGCCTTCATCACATATTGTACAATATGTCTGCTTCAGAAAGCATGTCATGTTAAGACAAGTGATGCCAGTCAGTCAGAGAGAGATTTACTGGTTGATTGGAAACAAACAATGATTAAAATTAAACAATACAATTTCTAATTATATGATTCAAATTCAGTTTTTCAATGCAATTTCAATTATTCAAGTTTAGCAATTCAAATTCAAATATAAATGATTCAAATTCAGTTTCTGGTTGCACATATTTCAGCCCATATAAACTACCCTAATGTGATCTGTATCCTCTTAGCTAGATGGCTTCGTGGGTCCAACAAAAGGAAGGTAACAGCTGATGTAGGTAGTACTATGGTATGATAAGGTAGTATGGTAGTAAGGCTGGCATGTGGAGGACAACAGGGAGTCTGACACTACTTAATTCTATGCGTGAGTAAGCGCAGCGTGGACTGTGTGTACTTGTGTGTGCATGTTGTATGCATTTGTATTTTCCTCCATACTGTCATGGTAAGGCTGGGCGTGGTAGTTTTCCCTCTGTACGCCCAGAAAAAAGTGGCTTATTTATTTTCTTTTGATTGTTGAGAGGTTGTGCCAATCAGTATTTTTAACTGTGTTCTTATATTATTATTATATAATATTTTTAAAAGTATATTCACATGGAGGATGTCAGGCCTTTAAGTTATATATAAAACAATGAAACTTTTTTTTATTTATCAACTGATCGTGACTGAAAATATTGGTTTGTTTTATAGTTCTTTCAAACCTTAATGATGTAAACAAACTTTTAACAGCATCAGAAAACATGAATCACTCAGATTCATAATTGTCTGGTGTTAATCGCTTGATAGCAGGTTGCAAACCAGTGTTCTCAATCTTTATCATCAGCTACTTTGTTTGTTTACCTTTAAATCACGGATTGTACCTTTAACACAAGGTTGTTTCTCTTGCTGTTGAATACTAATATGTACTGCATAATAAAGCACAGCAATGTGTCTCAGTCTGTTGTCTTACTTGCGTTGGGGTAGCTGGTCGCTCAGAGACTGCTGCGTAGCCCTGAGGTAGCTCTGGCGACGAGCAGTGGTTTTTGGCGAGGGTTTGGGGCTTCCCTCTGAGTCGTCGCTGTCCTCCATGTCGCCCATGGCCTTCACATAGCTACCACTTCGCATCCGCCGACATGGGATTTCATTGGCACCCCCGCTGCGGCCTAATGTGCTACTCCAATCACCCTACAGACAGCATTAAGTGGATACAATTAGTCTTTTTACAATCAATGTCATTCCTTTATCGCTGTATTAGAGCTTTTCATAGTGAGGATCATTTGATATGTTTTATCCTACACATAGAAATAGGCATTTGTGAGATTTTGTAAAAATAAATACTTTGTAAATCTAACTTCTATCCAGCACTATATTCGCTTCAGGCCTACTCACCCTTCGTCCAACCTGTAGGTAGTTGCAGGTTAGTTCAGGTTGGCAGGATTTGGACTTGAGCAGGGACCTGTCCAGAGTAGCTGAGCCCTTCTGGATCACCTGTCTCGGCTGGCCCATGGTCATTGTGGACCAGGACCCTCCTTTCATATAGTCATTATCATTAATTACCATTCTTCCTGCTCCACCTAGTCTATCACCTCCTCCACCCCCAGGCCCAGTATGTGCCTGATACTTCATGGCATTGCTGCTTTTGGAGGAGCTGATAGTGTTGTAGCCACTGTGGATGTATCTGGTCTGGCCCCCCTGGCTGTCATGGCCAGTTGGACGCCCCAGAGTCATCATGGCCATGGTATTATGGTAGCTGCTCAAATCACTGCTGTCCAAATCGTCAGAACTCCAATAACCTGACATGTTGGAGCGTGGTCGTCGCTTGGCTGTTGCCTCTGCTTTAGTACCCCGATCTTTACTTTTAGCTCTGCGATTCTGCTTCCCTCCGTCTTCAGTGCCAGACGAGCCTCCACCACTGCCAGTGGAGCGTCCATTGACATTTCCTTTCATGTTGTGGCTCTCCAGTGACTGTGACTTTGCAAAGAGCTTCTGTACTGAGTGCAGCATGTAACGGATACGACCAGGACTGTCTGTGCGCTGCTTGTCGGCAGCAACAGCAGACGTTCGATGAAACTGCAATGTGCTGAATCCATCACGGCCTCCAGGTAGCTGCTTATCGAACTCCAGCAGACTGGATGGTGCCTGGTTCTTGGTCATATGATGTGATATAGTTGCTGAGCCGCTCGTAATCATAGGTGTTCGTCCACTCAGCCCTGCCATGCCCATGCCCATGCCCATGCCCATACCCGTTCCCATGCCCATAGACATGGACGTGCCCATGGTCCCTGTACTTATCCCCCCAATGCTGTCTCCAGGTGGGGAGAAGTCAGACTGGTCGTAGGAGTTGTAGTGAATCCTGGGGAAGGTGCTGCTGTTGGACAGCTGGTTGTTGAGGGGCAGCATGCAGTCTGGTGGAAGGGAGCCTGGGTTGGCTGAAGGATAGAGGTGGGGGTCCATGGTGCCATAGTGGTCCATTGTGGGGCTCAGCAGGTAAGGGCTGCGTGGGAGGGTGCTGGTCTTCTGAGAGTAGAGGGCCTCTGGATGGCCTGAGGAAGGTTCACAGGAGTCAGACAGGTGTCTGTTACGGTTGGTCCCCAACCCTTTCATAGTGGCAAGGAGGTCTGACCTTCTAGAAGACCCCCAGGCCAAGTAGAGATGACTGATAACCGTGAAGGTGATTCCTAGAAAACAGAGACAAACAGGACAGAAAGACACAACACAAGAGAGAAGTTTAGAACTGATTAATATACTAGTGAACAAAACAGTAGTGTACAAAACACTCATGGGCGCAGACATGCACATTCAAACTCAACAGTGCCTATCTGCTCAGCCACACAAACACGCCCACTTACGTGCCAAACCAGACTACAAACTGTAGCTGTGAGTGAATGCTGTGCTGTGAATGAGCAAGCTTTCCATTGCCTCCCACAGTGAACATCTGTGTTCAAATGCTGAAAGTGGATGGAAAAACAATGTGTGGAAGACTGTTGAGCTGTAGCCAGTGGGTCAGGGCATACATTATGGGAAAAATAACAATAGCTGGCAGTCATCTGTAACTCCAAACACCTCCACAGCTGTGTGGGGCTACAGTATATGCCAGCAGTCAGTAAACAACTATGTCATCTTTTCAGTCTAATTACATTCTGAAAAAGATTAGAAGAACATTAATTCACACAGCGCAAACATTTCCATTCATGTGCACCAATCAACAAATTAAACTGTGTTGGTGTAGCATCGGATATTGAATCATGTGCCCTTTCATAAAAAACAACAAAAAAGTTAAAAGAAAGTCTAAATAATAGACCTGCTGCCTCTCAGCATATCCTGCAGTTTAGTTGTGATACAGAACAACCAAATCTCTGGGAGGACCCTTTCTCTGCCCATTATTCCATCTGTTTCTCTTACTCTCTCTTCCCCACTCTTCCTTCTCTCTCATCCTCCCACCTCCAGTGGGTATCCCTGGCACTGGTCACCAAGCTCCTGTCCTATCTTTGCATGGCGAGCCAAGGATGGCAGGCAGACTGTCATAGTGAAACCAGTAAAGAGGATTTGACCAGCATGGGGTGGGTTTCAGGAGTTGGCAGCTACACCTCCTTACCCTACTAGTCAAGATGTGCCAATGCCCTGCCTGGTAAGGATGGTACTTTACGCATGGAAAATGAAAGATGATGAAAGCCAAGGTAATACAGACTTTTATGGTATTTACGCATTGACAGGTATATTCATGATGGCTCCTAATGCAGTGTGGAATAATCACTAGCAAAAAAATCAAATTCTGTAAAAGAATGCCAGGGAGCTGCCATTCAATCAGCTCGAGTTGATCTGCTTTCTCTCATGCTTACATTTTGAGCAAAAGAAAGCTTACGTTTAAGAAAACTTTTTCTACGCTCTGGTTTGTGAGGAATGTATGAATGAAGTAAAGCGAGTAAATTATATTAAATATTAAATTAAATATTATAGTAATAATATTTTGAAAATTAACGTTTCTTTTACTACAGCACGTGAAAGAATTTTGGGCCATTTATTGTCTCAGCAATCACAAATCTAATTCATTATTAGTCTTGGCAGCTGAAGCTGAATGACATGTTTTATTTATAATTAGTATTTTATTGAGTTTTTGAACACCACTGTTACATTGTAGTCAACATTACAATTGACATCTTAACATATATCCCATAGTGATGATACATTTTTGAATAAAAAAAAAGGATTAAGCCAAAAGGGGTAATAGAAATCAGATGTAAGAAATAAAGAAATAAAATAACAAACTTTAAATTTAAAAAACAATTAAAAGAAAAAAACACGCACCACGCTCTCATCTGGTAGCAATATATTGCACATATTTTCCCCATTTCGCCACATATTTTTCCACCCTGTTATTGATGTTGAAAGAGATTTTTTCATATTCTGAATGACATGTTTAAATCAAACCTAACACCTCAAATGTCTAATATCGATTCCGAATAAAGTTATACCACGCTTTTCTATCAAATTCCTCTCCAAGATTGATAAATAGTAGTTGTAGTGTATGATAGCATGCAAGCATATTAGATTTAGATTGGACAGAAAAAACATGATATATGATATAATGATTAGGGCTGTCAAAATAACGCGTTAATTTCGATTAATTAATCTGAGAAAAAATAACACGTTAAAAAAATAACGCAGATTAATCCATTCCATATTGACGTTTGACCGGGAGCTGTTCTAGCCACCATGGGACTGTAAAATGAAGGAGGGAGACGAGAATGTGCTGCCTAGATCATTAATTGGAACATTTACTTGTAAAAATCTTTTTCCTGCCAACCCTGGCTACCGAAATCTGGTGCCACTGATATGTCTGCACTTCTCTCTGATGCTCTGAAGACGATACAGGCAACACAAACACCGCTGCACGTGACGCTAGTTAACACTATACTCGACAGCAGCTAACGTTAGCCTACCGCTAGCTAGTAGCTAGATTAAACACGGTTAAAATGCTGACAGCTAACGCTAAACGGTGTAAAATGTGACTGTGTTTTACTGTATATGATTTAACACCGCTATGTAACAATCTGCAGCTTCCGTCGGGAAAAACAACACAGACGGTGCGTTCAGTGAAACTGGTAAACTACAGCCTCGTGGTACATTTGAAGTTATTGTACGTGTTCTTTTCCCATCTGGTGGTTGTTTTTGTCGTTCAACAGCAATTTACTAGTGAAATAAGTTATTGTAATTGTTATACATTATTGTTAAATCATTGAATTTTTGACCATATGGCCTTAGCGATAAACAAGCTGTTCTTTAATGTCACCAACTGTTGTTTAGTACCCTTTTTTTTTCTTTTCTTTTTTTACTTTCTTAAAAAGTATCGATTCAGGCACCGTTAATTATGTATGCGATTCATTTTGATTAATTAATCACCAAGTATGTAATTAATTAGATTACATTTTTTAATCGATTGACAACCCTAATAATGATATGTCTTGTCATTAAGGCGCCTGCAGAGTTCCAGCAGATGTAAAGAAAACTCATAAAGTGGTTAAAAACTCAATCTCATTTGCAGCACGGTACATTTATTCTTAATTCATCCAAAGGAAGTCAGCTGGGCAAGCCAACGGCATCTTAAATTCATACATTTACACTTGCTTTGCACAACGGCAGACTTGTACTTTTTGCTATGGGGCATCCTTTGGGCAGGCAGTCTAACCATGACTTAACCACTTTGATTCTGGCCAGGTACTCTTATTGCATGTACTCTTACTGCAAAAATATCACAAAGATGAACTACAAAACAAAAGAATCTAGGAAGGGGACAGTATTGCTCTTTTTTCCCTAACTTATATTTTCCCTGGTAAGTTATTTGAACTGTCAACCTTGCAGTCAATGGCTTTCTAAAAGTTGAAAATCAAATTTGAAACCAGTGTACAGTCCCCAAAAATCGTATCTTATCTCAGCCTGGCCCTATCTAAAACAAAAGTCTGCTTCCTACTCCTGTTAAAAGGCTATTTGAATCTACAAAATAGATTTATTTGTAAACAAGTTCACCTTCAGAGATCTAGAAACCTGCAGACAATGAGATAATTACATGTTATTGCCAGACAGACAATAAGTGATGGGACGTTGAAATGCAGCTCACTTCACATCACAATGTGAGTTGATTGTGTTTCAGAGAAGGCACCGAAATGAATTGTGTTACTTTGCCTTTACATCATATGCACACACATGTACACACACACACAACACTTCTAGCAATTAGCTATTTGCAACAACAAAAAAATCTCCATATATATTATAAGTTTGGATTTCATGCCACTATTATTAGCATGCTGCAGGCACAGACTCATTTAGTGTCATTAACAGAGCCTTTCTGAGTGCCATCTCTGCTGATAGGGTCAAATCCTCTAAATCCTTTTACACCACATTAGCTAACTGCCTCATATCCCATCGTGACACGCCACTCAGCTGAGCTTAGCATACCCTCCTCAATGTGTCAACCAGTACGCCTTGAAATGACAGTGATAGTCGCGTTATTAATGCAGGCAGGATTGTAAACATTACACTGCCAGTCAAAGGCTAAAAAACATTATTTGGTTAATACTCAAAAATATTATAGACTTGTCTTATATAAGATATTTTCTACATTATTAAGTGGTTGACTTTAATGGCTTTAATAAAACACTGATTATGAGCTAATTAAGATGCCGATTCATAGGTCCTTAAAGGCATACCCAGTGTTATGTTGTAATAGTACCCAAATTTGTCTTCAAATCCTGTTAAAACATTATTGAAATTATTCATACAGTATGAATTACTGACTTACTATTTCTAATTTCATTTACATCTACATGACATTCCAGGACAAATTTTGAGATTTATCCAAAAATAGTAAAATGTAGGCTGTTCTTATTTTCACAGACAGAACATGTTATATAAGCAAGCTTATATAGTGCTTTGTAATGTTATTATTATATATTCATAAAAAGCTGAAGCTATTGGTCCCTCTGTCAAAACTGGAAAAGTTGCAAGATTCAATGTGTCCACTGGGGCAAACAGACAGCAACTTTTTTTTTTTTAAATGTTTAGGTTCAAAAATTGCCCTATCAATAAAATTGTTGAATAATATGGCAGGCTGGAGCTCACCAGTGTGACTGAAAATGCCTGAAAATCATCACAGGTTATATGGTTTTCATTAGGCAGGGCAAAAAGAATGTGAAAATCAAACCTGGCAGCTAATATGTATCAATCATGTATAACCACTGTTGTCAGTGAACTCAAACCTGCTACATTATCACTGCAAAGTATAACAATATAGGTTAGACATGTTTACACTCAGGGAAGAAAAGTAAAATAATTTAGGTCAAGTTTCTGCATTCAGTAGCTCAGATAGACAAGTGCATCTCAGGTCTGTGTACAGACAGTGCTCATAGAGAATAGTGCACACAAGAATGTTAATGTGTCTGTGTTTGTGTGTTTTTACACCCTGCTTGGAGCGTCTGGTGGTAGCATCTCCCTGCCTTGTGCACTGGGGAGCTGCCATCTGCTCCCCCAGTGGGAAAAGGGGCGTTTGGCACCATGTCAAATTTATGACCTTACTCATTCTCTCAGCCACCGCAACCTCAGAGCCACAGGCAGTTCACACTACTGACCAGAAGAGGGCGATCACACTCAATACAAGATGTTTCTGCCAAGTTCCATCACTCTCTAAAGTTTTCATGTAGGGATGTTGTGGTGGGGATTCACTTGTTCAAGTGAGAATCTACAGAATTATTTGTCAGTCAACAAGTCTGACAGAACGCAATGGAGATGTGATGAAAAGGTCTGTGTCGATGTCAAGTTATGTTTAATGATTAAAAACAAAAAAGTCCCAGAGCCATACCTGAAACTATTGTCTGTGAAGCCCCAATATCTTTTTTAATGATGCTCATAAATCAGGTGAGCATTTTCTGAGCCTGACGTTTTGCTAAATATGAAACATTTTACATTAAGACACACTGTTACAAGTAAAAGTCCTACATTTAAAATACTTTTTTTGTTTTTTGTTGAAATACTACATCGGTGGTACAGACTGAGGGATGAATGTTTTGGAATTAAAATTGTTGAATGGAATTAAAAAAAGATGCTAAATAGTGCACAAGTAAAAATACTGGGATCAATTTTTAATCTTTAAAAAGCCAAATAGTTTAAATCCTATTGGGCTTTCATGTTGAATATATATAGCCTCGTACTTCATCATTCTAGGGACTATCTGTCAGCCTTTACCCAGTCAGGCTTCCCTCTATTAACCTTCTGTAAATGTCCTGTTTGTCAATATTTACCTATAACACTGAATGAAGATTTCATCAATTTTATTTCCAACAATATTTACTCAGTCAACACATTTCCTGCCATCAAGCAGTTCCAACAACAAATGGACTCCTCATTCCAAGACAAGGTGAGAATTTTACCCAATATTTTCATTTACAGACCTAAACTGTGCCATCCTGGAAACAGTCAAACTGATTGCTAGATACTGGATCAAAACGTCTCTTGGCCGTCTGTGTTATAGCCCTTGAGTTGCCAGATTTTTTCGACCGGTTGCCAGTTTCTAGATTGGCAAATCTGTGGGCGGCCAGATTTAGATTAGAGACCGTGCAAAGGACATCATCCCCTCATCTGAGCAACACTGTACGGAGAAGCAGTTTGTCAGAGCACAGCTCAGTCAGTCAGCCCTGAGCCCATCTGCTCTATAGGCTTACAGCACTGCCCTATAGACAGGGGGCAGCTCTGTGTGTGTGGTAGTGTGCTGTGTCTAAAGGCAGTGTGTGCGTTACATGTAACAAGGGAGGCAGATGCTTACAGGCTGCTGGTGAGGAGGAAGGGACAGAAGGAAGTGGGGGGAAAGCTATGGGGAGAAAGGTGTGGGTTGTGACAGCAGTGAAAATGAAAGCAATCTAATAGGACTGAAAAAGTGTGAAAATGAGTAAATGTGTTGTAAACTGTGCATTGGGGAGAAGGTGAAGACATATAAAGATGCAGAGGAAGATGAGAGACAGAAATCATCAAGTAGGGAGAAACATGGCATTGAGCAGGAAGAGCGAGAGAGGTTAGTGTCAAGAGAGTTCCGTCTTTTTGCATATATGAAGTAAACAACCAAGTTTTTTTAGCTAAGGAGAAGTAATCAGATGATACTGAAGGAGATGTGTGTCAGAAGAGTGTTCAATGCATGTGTTTATCCCAGAAAAGGTGTGAGGGTGTAAATGAGTGTGATTATGTGAGGCATATGGGTGTGCAAAAATAATAATTGCCCACGACGGCTTGAGAGATTTTAATTTTCTTTGCTTTGATTTAAGTTATGGGGCTCTGTTCAATTGAACGTAATTGAATAATTTGTCAGTCACTGAGTGCGAGACACATACACACGCACGCACGCACGCACACACACACACACACACACACACACACACACACACACACACACACACACACACACACACACAGTCACTTGTATGTATGTACTGTATGTGCATCACATAATTAATAATTGTGTATATGGGTATGCATGCGTGCTCGTGTGTGAAGCAGGCTAACCTTGTCCTAATTACACTCTATCTATTCCATCAGTGCTGTGCTCTGGCCTATTTTCACAGCTATAAATTTACCACTCTCCCCTCTGCTGTGATAGATGACCCACTCATTTTAGCCCATCTCTGAAGACTGTGAGCTAGAAAGGAAGTCAGCGAAAGACAGTGGCACCACTTCACTGCTTATGATGGCAATGGAACTTTCCATGACCTCAAAACAATTTGTGTGTGTGTGTGTGAAGTGAGTACATTAAATGGGTATGGAGTGACCATTTATGTTTTTTCTGGATTAGAAAAGCCTAGTATGAAAAAACAGTGATACATTTAGGAGTCACCTGGAGATCTCGCGAGTGTTTTACATATAAGAAATAAAGCTCTTCCAGTGTACAGAGTATTTATGAATTTGCAGTTGTGGTTATCGTAAAATGTTAACAGGGGTTAGAGACTTCAAGGCTGTGTGTTGAGAAACATCTTTCGTCTCTGAAGATTTATGCACTGATTTGTAGGCACAGTTTTATAGTTTCTATTCTGTCACTGTTTCTGACCTCTAATCTGCCTGAAGGGGAGCAAGTTAAGAGACAAGAGGTCAATAAAATGTCACATTTATAGCTGAGGTCTGTTAATACACAAATGCCAAAAAGCTAGCTGATTTTCAGTGATAACATATTATATTTTTCCATTAATCTCCACAATACTCACACATAAATATCATGTCCATATTATATACTGTAAAGCTTGAGTTCAATATTCAGAAATATTTCAAAAGCAGTAGAACTTTAAAGTATAGATTTACATATTTTCAAGTCTGTCCTAATACAATACTCACATGCCTGTACAGTATGCTGATTATCTTTCATCTGAATCTGAATTTCTCCTTTTCATACCGGCCATAAAATGATCCCTTTATTACTCCAATGTAAGAAATGGAGGACAAAATCCATAACAAATGCATTTTCAAGTACAAAGTATTTAAAAGCATGAGACAGTCAAATCAAGTGGGTATCTTCCATGAAATTCCCTATTTGTGTTTCCCCACAGACAGTGTTTTCTTGCTGAGCTGGAGGAGAGATAATTCAAAAAAAAAAATCACAGTAGCTGGTCGACACATCCACACAGCCTTGACATCCCTTTGACACCCCCCCCCCCCCCCCCCCCCCCCACTGCCACCATACACACACACACACACACACACACACACACACACACACACACACACACACAGAGGAAGCAACAGCAGCGCAATGAGACTTCCCTCTGTGAAAGAAAATGGTGAAAAATCAAGTCACTTCCTGACGAGATGTGAGGGGTGATCGTGTGATGGGGGAGAGATGACAGGGGTCCCCTCTGGATGCCAAGTGGGTCAACCCTGCATTCATGCCTCACAATCCCCCACAATCCCCCACATGACATCACAATAATACTCTAATGGCTGTCTGTCAACCAGTCAACTGAACAAGGATGAGTCGTTGCCATGACAATGGTCATAAAGCCAGCTGGATAGGCAGACATGGTATGTATATACGATTTTATATCACACAGAGCAGTGACATTTAGGAGACATAAGCTACAGCCCTCAGCTCACATGGAATATATTATACTAAATGTAGTCTGGCTAGTTTACATGCACTTTTCCAGAGTATGTGGTCCTGCAGTATTATTGTTGTGGCTGGAGTATTCACCACACAGCTTTCACACACCATAAAATACTGTGATTGGTGTGTTTGTGGTTCAGTATCAAACCTAGAAAAATCTTCTCCTCAGTTTCAATGTTCAGACTGTCATTTGATATTGAATGAGATTTAGAGGTACTTGTAACTCGCTCGGAATGCTTTATCAAAATGTTTCTTTCAAATAAAGCAGAGCACTTGATTGTTAAATATGACTTGTAGAACCATTTATTGTAAAGCTACCTGGCCATGATGTGAGGAGTAAAAATATTGTTTTATTCTTAATATCTTTTAGGGCATTTTTAGGCCTTTATTTTCACAGAGCAGATGAAGACATGAGAGAGGGGGAATGACATGCAGCAAAGGCCCACAGGTCGGAGTCGAACCCACGGCCGCTGCATTGAGGAGTAAACCTCTACATATGTGTGCCTGCTCTACCAACTGAGCTAACCCAGCCACATAGTTTATCACCTTTATAAGTTTTTCCACATTCTGTTAGTGGGGCATATTAATCTTAAAATATATTAATCTCTCTCTATCTCTCTCTTCATTCAAGTTCTTTGCATGGTGTTCCAAAATACCTTTGGCTCACGAGAGCCATACGAACCAGAACAAAGTACATTCTGCCATTATGTAAAAAACATGAGTCCTGTTACTTCTTTCTTTTCATGTTTTAGTCCCCGTGGAATTGTGAATTTAACACACTGCCCCAGGGCTGATATTTTACACAACTCAACATTTTTTGGATTTACAACTAACATTTGTTAATGTATACAACAGCTGTAAATAATAAAATAAAGTACATGGTGTGATTTATATAATGAAGGCTGTGTAGGTTTCACTACGTTATAAGTCTTCTTAATCAACTGGCTCCCATGTGGTTTCCTTCCCACTGAGGTTTTAATATCACCACTGAGACTCATTAGTTTGTTAAACTGCACTGATGAAGGGAATGTGGATTTTCTTTGCTGATAGGACTTCAGAGACAGAGAGGATGTTGACCTTGACATAGTAACACAGAGTGAAATTCATTTTATTTTTATTTTTATTTTTTTACATGTTCTATTCAAAGTGTGAGTGGGTTGTGTGTTTCGCCCTGGTACATTAGAAATTCAGAAAATAAACAGATTTCAGAGTTAACAGCTCATCTTATCTCTGGGAAACCAACGATTCATTTATGCTTTTTAGACATCATAAATAACAAAAGGTAAAACAATATAAATGTTTGTTACAGCATATTAAAGGCAGCAGCAAATGGGATGAAGCATTTCATTATTGTTCAGAAAAGGATACTCAGTTTATGTTCCAAGTGTAGGACAGTAAGAGCACTTCTACGCTATCCTAGTCAGACTAAAACGTGTTTCCATGCCAGCTACTTTCTGCACACAGAAGAGGCTTTTTAATAGCACAGGATGAGCACTTCATAATGCAAGTGCGTAAAGAAACGAGAGGAGGGAAGGAGGGAAGAGACAAAATAAGATGTACACTGTGATTCAGGGAAATTGCCACAGTCTCCCTCTCTTTGTCTGCAGACAGCTAGGAGAGAGTAATGCATCAATCACAGCTGTCTTTTGCAGCCCTGCTCTCCAACCTACATTCTCATTCCCAGAGTGCGCTCTGCTTTGATCACAGTGTTTCAATATTGTGTTTGTATCCTTTCTGTCTTTCCTCTGCAACGCTATTATTGATCTGATTATCACCTGACAAATGCTACGTGTCTTACTTTGACCTAAAAAGGAAAAGCACAGATTAATCTGCCATAGAGAAAGTTGTACGGTTAATTTGTTATCAACCTACGGTGCACCTTTTGGGCATGATTACTGTACAAAAGACGGTGTCAAATGCAACCTCCAGATCCAATTCTAATACCTCTAGCGTGGCCTATTGTGAGTGTGATATCAGCTACACCCTCTCATCCTCCTCACAGGAAGGATTGAGAGGAGTCCCGTGATTGGAGCCTTCTGTTATCTCCTAACCACAGCTGGCTAGACGGACCCCTGTTTCTGCAGAAAACTGGCAATATGTGTACACATGTGTAGGTGCTGCTGAGGTGTACATGTGCCTGTGTGATTGTCCAAAACTATTTGTATGCAAATGCTTGCCTCAGAGTGCATGTGTGTATGTGTGATATAGGAGGTGTGGGTGCACAAAGACAGAACATTGTGTGTATAGGTGTGTGAACTGTGAAAGAATGAAGGACAGAGGCTTGACATTGAATATGTGGCTGCATGTAAGAAGTGGTCAAGTTTGTGGGTATAATCCTTAAATTGAAACTGGTGCAGTATGAATACTGTTTCACATTTCCATTAAAATGACAGAATGGAGAAGAAGCCATACATAAGGCCTCCCAAGCCACATTGTTACAATGTACAATTACACCACACCAGGGGCCTGTTGCACAAAAGTAGAATGAAGAAATCCAGAATAACTGAAAAAGCGCAGCTTGACTTAGTGTGGTCCGCTCATCGCGGCTTAATCGGTTGCACGTTTGCCGAGCCAGGATGAGAAGGTGAAGATATGTCAAGCCAGGTGTAGATAGCTGGGATAAGTGCACGTCCACGGCTTTCTTAAATAGACCACGTATCGATCACAGATTTACTGATGCAGAAATGGTGAAGACGCGTGCGGCATATGTTTAACACGCTGAACAGCAGCTGTTAATGGAAGATTACAAGGAGGTGAAACATATAATATGTAAAAAGGGAAATACGGCTGAGAGAAAAAGCCCAACAGACAAAACAACCGACTGAATGCATAAGGATTTAAAAAGATCTACTTAGGGCCTACTAGTCACTCCACATTTTTACAAAGTTGTAATTGCTTTTAATATGCTTGTTTTGTGTTGGTTTTATTGCTATATGTCGTTATTGATGCTAAAAGTCTCCTTTAGAGTCCGCTGCACGGTGTGGGAGGATCCCCCTGCCTCCCCCCGCCTCTCCATGTCGCACAGGGCAAATTCACGGGGAGAGCAGCGGAGGAAAAGCCCATTTCCTCCGCATTGTCCCACTTTATCTCCGGTGCATGTGCAACCATTTCTTACCATCCAAACAACTGCAATAGTAGGATTTAAATCAAACTTGTGACCGCAATAGTGACAAGTAATGCATGTTAATAAAAATAAAGCAGAACACATTCAGAAGACAACGGAATAAGTGTTAAACACGTTTATTTTGGCTCAGAGTAGCAGCTGATTTAACACATCAGACTCCAGGATTAATTTTAGCTCTGGAGCAGGCTAGCTGCAAAGAATAAATCTCCATGGTTACTTGGCTGGGTTTAATTCAACCTGCTTTTGTGCAACCAAATCAAAGCTAAATTCATCCAGGATAACTTGAATATCCCGGCTTAATCCCTTTTCCTGGTTTTGTGCAACAGGCCCCTGGACTAAAAATCCCCATCTTTTCAAGTCATTTCTGTGTAATTGAGACCTATAAATCTTAATTTCTTGAAATAAGTGAAAAAATCACCAGTGTTGGAAGAATATTGCAACCTGTTTCCTCTACAAAACAAGAATTTTCTAGATATGAGTGTCTGAAAAAGGCAGGTTGATAAGGTAGACAACAACAACAAGCGGATTGGCATTAGAAACAAGCTGAAATATTATTTCTGCACTGGCTGATCTTTTAATTTGTTTAAGAAATAATTATATAAGCCAAATTGTCCTCAGTTCTAAATAACGTTTTAGCAACTTTACGGTCATTACTGTATATTGGTTTTACAGATTTGGTTCAGTCTCAATTCTTTTCAGTGAATAAGCTCTGATAAACCTACTGAATGCTACCTGCCCAGCACTTAACAGCAGACAGATACAGTAAGCAACTAGCTGGTGAACATAGTGGAGCTTTTACCAGTTAAAGAGTCAGATATTTCCCTCGGAAGTAAGGGGAGACCAAAACAGGCCGACAGCGAATATTAAACTCATATTTACCAGGTGGGCAGAAACTCCAGATGACGCTCATGTTATGCTCTGTGTCTGCTACTTGTGTAAATAGGAAAGTTAGGAAATACACTCACCATATCAAATTATATAAGGTGATAATACTGTGAAGGCACTATAAAACTCCTGTACACTTATGTGTACAGGAGTTGTTACTCCAGTTCCTAACATCCTTACAATCTTAACCCCAGTGATTCTCTGAACGCTGCAGCTTCTTATCTTTGCTGTAAGCAGCACTGACTGACTAGACTGCCTTAAGAACTGCTTGAAAGCCAGGTTTCCAGGTGCACAGCGAGCCGGTCCTGCTGGGTTTTAAATGCATGCACAGAAGCTTCTATAAAACCTGCTGGAAAGTCTCACATCCTCATCCATTATTGATAGCGCCTTAAGCCTTCCTTGTGCTGGGGATGACAAACTGAAATCAGAAATGGCAACTTCGTCTCATAATACTGAAGGAATGGTTGTGTTTGAAATGTGAATTTGACTAGCTTGTCCTGCAGTGAGTCATCCTTTGATGATAGTGTGTTTGCAGGGAATAGCAATTACCTACACATAAATAAAGTCAGTGGTGATTCCTGTTCCTGATGGTTAGTGAGGAGCACAAAGTTAAAGGTTAAGGGTCCAAGGCACTGTGATTACATGAGTGTTTCAGTTGGTTTAATTCATTTAAAAGCAACATCATAGGTTGAGTACTGAGGTCAGGCAAAGGACTTACATTTGTAGCTCATTTCTCAGAAGCCTCGATCTGAGTAGGAGGAGATTTCCTGAAAGAGATACGAGGAAAACTACATCAGCATTTATGTGTGTTACAAACCCATACAAGCGTGTCATGCTTTACTTGTTAACCAAAAAGAAAACCTGAGCATCTTTTGCTACAGACACACACCCACACATAGCTGAGGATGAGGCTTTGCCATGCAGCATTTCAAATTGGGTTAAAATGATCAGATTGGGAACCAGTGCTTGAGGGCAACTTGTGTTTAGGCTCAGGCCAGCAAAGTATCAGCGAGCAGCTCCACCTTGTTGTCTACTTTACACTTCTCTGCCCTACTTTCTCTCTCTCTCTCCCTCATCTCCCACACCTTGGAGGGTAGTACAAAGGCACAGACTCGCTTTAGCACATTTCAATCACAGCAGTGAGTCTCCCACTCATCCATATTCCAGTCGCTTTTATAACACCTGCAGTGTTACCGAAGCTATGACAATGTTGGATCAGGGCTCTTCTCTGTCAGTCATACACTTACCATGTGTCCTGTCCGATAACACTACAGAGTCCACACTGAAGAGTTAAATCAGTGCTCAGACACAAGATTGTATGTGTGTGTCGCTGCGTCTTTGGACATCTTCAGTATTTATTTGTGTGTGAGTGTATGCTTGTTTATTATATTTTTTTCTTGATGCCTCTGGTAAGTGTACATCCCCCCCCTTTCAAACACACTTTCTTTTTATGATTTCCACTGTCAGAGAAATACTTCAAGCTACTCAGCACCAACTACAAAAGGCCCATACTTTGACAAGTGCCATCTTAAATCTGTGGGAGAAAGATTTTCTGAGGTCATACAGTACATCAAACTGCATCCAGGCGCTCTTATTTTGCATTATGGATTCCTCTCTTCCTCGGAAATTCAGTAAGAAGACACCTTTGTTCATCAGTCTCACAAGCACTCATATATACCGTGTGTAGAAAGGTATAACTTTGATGTTAATATTAAAATGCTGCTGTGTTCAGTGTTACTGTTTTATTCCTATACACATATCCAACTCACAGCAAGAAAACTGTTGGATATTCTCTTTGATATTTTGGGCATTCATCTGTTGGTAGTCTTTGATGGTCACAAACATACAAAATACTCAGGAGAGTAGATGGCACATAAACAACACACGTATTCAATGCAAAAGAACGAAAAACAGTGTCCACATAGGAACTGTTCCTGTTTTAAAATGCACATGGCACAAAGATAAATAGTCGGGGTGTTTCTAATTCTACACACAGATCTTTATCAGTTCATGTTGAGCAAACACAACCTCAACTCTCTGCAGATCCATTAATATTTATAGTATGGTAATTACACTGCACCTTTCAATATTAGTAGGACAAAGTGCTTAACAACAAGTTTCAGTATATAGCTTCAACATGTGGACGAGAGAAGTCGGATATCAAACCACAAATAGCTGCGACCTACAGCCGCCTCCTCAGCCATCCAATCAATTATTTTTTGGGATGAGGATGAAGAAATTCACACTATTGAAATATGCTGATGTTTGGTCAGAAAGGCAACAAAATAAACAAGGTGCTGGGGCATCAAGTGCTTCAACCTAAACCACAAAATAGGTTGTTTCGCCCCGTCTTCAGAAAGCCTTCTAAATCTGTTACAAATAACCGTTCTCTGCTATCTCTGAATCTTCTACCTCTATGGTTACGATTTGGTTAGATTTAGGCCACTAAAACTAATTGGCTAAGGTTAAGAGAAAAAAAAAAAAAAAAAACAGAAAATGGTATCTGGTAGGAGAGAAGATTCACAGGTTTTTGACTCAACCTTCCATCCGGTCCTCTTCTCTCAGAGGTTTTGTGGCGCTGCAACATTGCACTACTTCCAGATTTGCTTGTGAGTGAGAACAGTCATTATTCGCTGGTGAAATATGGTTGTTTTAAGGATTTGAACAAAGGACCAATGCTATCTTTTTAGTTTGTGAGTACAGTATCTAACATTCAGAACTGTGCTTTTCGAAGGAACTTCTCAAAATATTTTAACACAATTTGTAAGAGCATACTTTGGTATCTTTATCTTCACTATACACATGTGCACAAGTAATCTGTATTTTATCCACGATGAACTGAGCTAGCTACATTGCTGTAAGCCAAAAGTGTTGACTTTTCTATGGCCAATAAGATGTTAATGGTGCCCCATCCCAGGTACCAGGTGTGAATTGCTGATGGACATGTTAAATAGAGCAACCATGAATGCAAAAGGAAAAATGAAAGGGAAAATCAAAACTAAGTCTAACCAGACTGCCTACAGAATTGGCAAATATAAATACAGAATGAACCTAAAATTAAACCAGGATCCAGTGATGGCTGTAAAATGTAAAGCTGTCCCTTTGGTTAGCTTTAATAATATGATACTGCAGGATGAACCGCCTGCCCATCAGCCAGCTTTAGAGGTGGAGGCAGTACAAACTTACATGTTTCTTAGCTAGACCATTCAGAATTGTCTGGATGCACCATTCTGCCCTGAATATGTACAACCATTGTAAAAAAAACTAACCACCGTGGTTGACTTTGATTTTCAGGACAGAATCAACAAACACAAAACTCAAAAATGTTGTGACCTTTTGCAATAAAATGTCAGGAAAAAGTGCACACAAACACAACACCTCTTAACAGTGTTAAAGGTCATCTTATGTCAGCTTCAAGAAGAAGAATGACAAGAACAAGAACACAGTCCATAACCACCTGTTAGTAATCATTTATATATATATATATATATATATATCACATTAATTATACACAGAGAATACCAGTGAATTTAAAGGAAGTAAGACTGCAGGTGTATAAGATATGAATAGTGAATGATAATGGGTAAAGCTGATTCTCCCTCACTTGTTCCACGTACAGCTGAAGCTACATCAGAAATCCATTAGGATGCTTTACACTTCCTGGGAGAACAGTAACTCACACAATTTAAACTCATTCACACAGCACATATGAAGTTGAATTGAAAACAAATGAAGGGCACTTCATGGAGTTTTGGGGATTGAATTGGGAATGGGTTTCATGCCAAACCCCTTTTCTCTCGCTTCATCGCCTACTGCAGATTCAAAGGACTAATGTAAAACTGCACTTCACTACAGTGGGTTGGTTGGGGCAAGAAAGATAAATTAGAAATGAGATTGGGAAGCAGATTGAGGCATCAGCCCAGAGGGATCTGCTGATTGGGCTCTTAATTTAGGGAATGCAATATGAATGACTGTTCACTGGTTGTTGGAAAATCTCTCTCAGTGATATAAATTGGTCTGAATTGAGAAACAATTACATTAGATTAGATGTTTCGGATTTTGCAGCTAAATTGAGTGCATTGATTGAGGATTAGTTTTTACCACAGCAGATGTCTTGCAGCCGTACCAGCATAGTTAAAAGAACATTTATTTAGCAAACATTTCTGCAAGATATACTGTAGTTCAATAAAGGAACTTTGCTAAAGATTGGCAATACAATAGGGATTGATCCTGGGAGTCCCGTTTCCTGGGAGACACAGGACGCGCACTTAGCAACATTACTGGTACTTAATTAATGCAGTCCATTCAACGTTTTGCAATAAATTGTAACTGTAATAAGTTTAATGCAGCATACATTTCACTCATACTCAGGACATTTTGGTTTGGTCCTGTACTTTGGTCCAGACTGAAATATCTCAACAAATATTCAATGGATTTCCATTCAATTTTAGGTACAGCCTCACAGAGACATAAGCATGGCGGTAGAGTATTGTTAATCCTTTACTTGTATTCTTTTAAATCAATATTCTGCTCAGGGCATGCCCTTTTGGTTTTTTTCTCAAAGGTAAAAAAAATCACAAGGTGTACTGATCCTTGGCATGCTCTGGACTCAAGACTGTAGACTCAAGATTGACTACTGAATATCATACATCGAAATATTGAGCAACTCCTCATTTCTCTCATGTGCACTAAACTCCTCCTTCCTTTTGGTTTACATGTCAAACGTGCGGCAATGTTTTTTTTGCCGTTCTGTAGCCATGCAAAGTTGATTGCAGGTCTACTACACAGGTAAAACAGTCTGTTTAAAGTGTAATAGTTTGTGGGTGATCTGAGTTTTCTTTCAAAACTTAGACTGTAGCTGATTAGTTACTAAACTGTGTCGCTGTGAACCAACCAGGTTATCATTGTTTTGTTAGTTAAAACGCATGCATGCTTGCAGTTGGTAACTGTGCTTCGGAACACGCATTATCTTGGGCGCACGGTCCTTACATATATGCACCCCCCCCCCCCCCCCCCCAACCTACTTGTCTTAAATTCTCTCACTCCCAATTCACTAAGTAAACTTTTCACTAGATACTTTTATACTCTTACTCAAGTAGTTGAAGTGATGGCTATTTATTTCCTTCTAGTTGTACTTAAATAAAATAATAAATAACAACAATTTAAACTAAAGGTCCCATGGCATGAACATTTCACTTTATGAGGTTTTTTAACATTAATATGAGTTCCCCCAGTCTGCCCATGGTCCACCAGCGGCTATAAATGGCAGGGTATCCTGCTCCGCCGTTGAGAAAATTTAAGCTCAGATGGGCTGATCTGGAATCTGCCCCTTATGAGGTCATAAGGAGGAATGTTACCTCCCCTTTCTCTGCTTTGCCCGCCCAGATAATTTGGCCCGCCCATGAGAGAGAGACATCATGGCTTGCAAACATAGACAGTATAGAAGAATGGACCAACAGATCCCGTTGCTCTGGACGGAGACCAGTGAAGGCCGTTAGAAGCACTTTTCTGGTGAGCGCTGAGCGTTACTGCGCAGCCTCCAGCTGAGAGAGACGATGTAAATGTGACGTGAGAAACCTGTCTGAAAGTTGTAAGTCTTTTGGTAGCTGTGCCGAGAGAAATCTCAATCAGTCCCAATCTTGCAGAGACGGAGAGCGTAGGTAAATGTAAGGAGATAACATAAGCACAGGCTAATTATTGCTAACTAACATGCTAGTTAACATTAGTAATTAAACTTAAACAGCTAATGTAAGTCAAAACTGCCTGCAAGCTTCTCCTGTACTATACGGTAATTCCTCTACTATGCGACAGTAAGTCGCGTGGTTATGACACAATCGTTAGCCTATTTTTATAAAAATGTCTGCTATGGAGCCATAATGTGAGGTACAAGGTAATTGAGCCTTTTATACATTGTCGTGTTTCTTTAGAAATAAACAATGGACAAATAAAGTCTTTAAACGCTTCAGATGCAAAGTTATTTGCTGTCAAAATGACGTCAAAATGAATGGCAGTCAATGGAATGCTAACGGGGGGTGATCGCTTTGTAGCATCAAAATGGCGCTATAGGAGGTTCGAGCTCTGAAGCGAAGCTTACCCCCTTGCTTGCAAACAAGCAAAGTGGCAGTTGGTCAAGGCCACACCCCCACCCTCCACCTTGCCCCCCTCTCTCCTCCTTAATAGCATTTAAAGCTACAGACACAGAAATGGCACATCCTAAGGAAAGCACATTGTGGGACTGGCTCTAGTGGCTGTAATTCTGCACCAAGGCTGGATTTTGTGAAAGAGACTTCAGATACAGTATTAGGGGACCACTAAGGACTAAAAGCATCCAAAAAGCAGCATGTCATAGGACCTTTAAGCAGTTTGGGGATATTCTGCCTACATAAGACTGTGATAAGTATATGAAATACAACAAAGTATCATTGTAATACCACCTCTCTATTCTGGACTAATTCCAAAATGCAGGAACGAGAGCCAAAGTTGTCGGCTCTAAATTAAACAGTTTCTTGTCGTCACTTCTCAACCATGAAATCCAATTACTGCATGACCTAAAGGGTCACTATGTCCAGGTCCATTACCAAGCAAACTTTGATTATTCAAAGGCTCTAACTGCACAAAGTAAATTGTGCACACAGTTACATAAATGTTGAAGACATTATATTGAGCTAAGGAGGTAAAGGCTGGTGAAAAGGCCAACAGACACAAGAGTCCTTTTAGAAATCTGTTGGGCCATTTCACTGAAGATGAGGACAAGAACTTCTCCTACTTATACAATTTGTAGTATTCAGTGAGCAGATGGGAGGCAACTTGAGTGTGACTGAAGATGAATCCCACAAGTTAGGCAGTGTGACAATGCTTTCGGACAGAATTACACGCTCATTCCAAAAAATCTCTGCATGTTATAATTATGCTTATGACCCGGCAGCTGGCAGCGGATATGGCAACTGGATTAAATGTGGTCACTGCAATAATGGAACTTGTGAGTGAGTGTGTGTATGTGTGTGTGTGTGTGTGTGTGTGTGTGTGTGTGTGTGTGTGTGTGTGTGTGTGTGTGAGAAAGACAGAGGTGTGAGTGTACAGTATGAAAACAAAAAATATGCCAACATGATCATTTATTAATGTTAATTTAAAAAAAGGATCCTTTCGAATCCCTTTGACCGTGAAATAAAGACAGTTTTGGTAATATCAGTTTGCAACCAGCTTTAAAAAGAGCATTTGTAATTTCATGAAGAGCAGGATCTGTTCTGATCATTTGGTGATCAGAACAAGATTGTCAGAAGCTATAATCAGAGTTTGCTGCTGATGTCCTGGAAAGCTATTCACAACAATATTTTGTCCCTTTCTTTAAAATCCTTTTGCATCTTTGAGTGAACAGCTGCCGCATTGTTCACAATGATTTTTATGTGGTAGTCTTGTCTTTCTTTTCTCCAACTCTTCCATGATATTGTATTCTGAGGAATGCAGTCTGGAACTCCTCAACATGGTAGATCTCCCAGATGAGCTATATTCAAAATGTTAAACACACTCTCTTTTACTCTTTGGACCCTATCGCGCAAGTGCAACAAGTGCAAAGCAGTACGTCTTGGGCGCACTGACTGTGCGAGCGTCTCTAAGCGCTCCTGTTATTTTGGTTTGTGTCGGTGCAGCAACGCAAAGTGCAATAGGGCTGTGTGCGGTGGAGTACAGAACGGAGGGTGTGGTAATTAATAAATACACCCTCAGCCAGTCACATTACTGGTCTCATTGCTATGAAACAGCTGTGCCAATCACAGTGACACATGATGTCGATAGCTCAACAAATGGAAAGACACTTCTTCAGGAACACACAGCATCACAAATCTGCAGCCATATATATATATATATATATATATATATATATATATATATATATATATATATATATATATATATGAATATTTCAGCTTTAATTCTACTGTATCTCAAATCATAAATGGTCATATCAATCGTAGAATGTGCATTTCAAGAATAAAACATGAAACACCAATTTTGCTCAAAAACAAATGAGGCAATGGCATACAGGATTAAAGAGTTGCTGTAATACAATGCCTCCTGCATAAACAACCGAGTTATAACACACCAGTCTGATGTGTATAGAGGTGTGTGGGGTTAATTTATAGCAGCCTGGTGTCATTAGCATGTGATTTAATTGAGGTAAACACAGTGAACGGCCATGCGTAATTCTCAAATCAGAGGCTACAGACTTGTCAACATATGTGTTCTGCTGCCATCAGAAGGCTGCAGGGATTTAACGAACTGAAGCAGAAGGTTTTCATACGGTATAAAGCAGCGGCAGATACTGTAAGAATCACTTCATTTTTGATGCTGATTTAAACGCAGTTTCTGTTGGCAGAGGTTCTGAGACAGTTCATGTTAAGTTAGTGACAAAACAAAATTAGATTGTAACTTCCGGAGGCCTACTAACTACCACATGTCACTGAAAGCACAGAACTCCTCTGCTCTGCAGCAGATCACACTACTGACTATTTTAGTATTTGTTCTTTGAACTTCCTCCATGCTGTCAGCGAAGGGATGGAGTACAGAGAGAGGTGGAGAAATTGCTGGAGAAACAGCAAACACAGGCCATCCTCAGGGCTAAAAAGTCACACACAAGAATAAGTAGAAAATAAAACTCAGTGGATGCCAAGTTTCTGCTCTCGGCCACCTTTACAACTTCAATGAGATGCCCTTTGGTTCCAAAAGTTCCAAATAAACCATTACGGTCACAGGGATGCAGTCAATCAATTGGTCTTTCTCTTTGTCTTTTTATTAGATCTTGAATCAACCCACACAATGCTCATACAAATATAGTAATTGAACAGCACCAGTATTCATTACTCTCTAAGCATCATCACCCGAATGTATCCCAAACATGATCGCTGATGTCCCCTGACCTTATAACTCATGATGCATCATCAAATAAATACAATACTAAATAAATAAATAAATAAATTAATCAAATCACTTATATTGTACTTAGACAACTGCAAATGTCTTTCATTTTGATTTTAGACCTCCTGATATATATTTAAACATTTTATGTTACGGTAATCATTTTACAAATGGACAATTTAAAAGGTGGCATGTTGCTTTAGGCAGGGTTTTCTATTCTGAAACAAGTATTTTGGGGTAAATCAGTTTCCTGCAGATGCATCAATGGCATCACCAACAGTTTCCTCTAGACAGAAGTATAGAATATAGAATATAATTGCTTTAACCTTGTGTCAAGTCTGCACTTGATATAACTCTCTGTTGACCCAATTCTTCATCTGCGGTTGCATTTCAAACCATGCTTGAGCTTTCTGACAACCAAAGGCCAGAAACTAATGTATAAAAATGGTAACTGAGGAGCTAATTTATGTTTTGAGCTGGCCAGTCTAATTAGTCTAGGCGTCTAATTCCTCAGCAGATGAATCAAGAAATTACTTGTTGTATTTTCACAGACCCGCAAGTATTGAGTGGCAGCATTTTTAAATTTTCAAGTATGTTTATCTTGATTCTAACCTGTTCCAATATGCCTGTAATATCTGTATTAAGGAATACAGATATTTTGTACATATTTTGATTAAAATTGATATTAAATGATTGGCAAATTGTTTGTGGTACTCTTGTGGCTTTGATTTATATTTCTAATCATTTTATTTTAATATTGTATACGAATTTATAACCACATTGGTGCATTAGTGAATGATTTTGGTTTTGACTACATTACTTCATTCTTTGACAATGCACTAACTGTAATATTTTATTATCATTAAGAATAAATCTGTCTGTAAATCTTACAGTCTCACAGAGGCTACACAATTTGTCTCCTACTAGCCTAACTTTTTTTTCTTAGCCTCTGTCATTATTGGATGAGGAAGATTAGAATGCAAGAAACTGGTTGTTGACGGATTAGTTGGTTCCTTTTATTTCTTAGAATTAAAAGGTACCAGTCAATTAGTTTCCCAAATCAATAAGAGAGACCACTTACAGTAATTCGAATAAATTCGTTTTGAAAGATCAGTCCCTGGTCTTTTGTACTCAAGCTTTCCAAAACTCATTCTAAGTGCAGTCAATATGCACTTCAACTGTTTGTATAGTTTAGGAGTGGGCTGCTTTTAAAAGACAGAGCCTCAAAAGTTAAACTACATATGGCTCAGTTGTTTACTTAACATACTGCGAACACACATAGACCAACTGGTGGATGTCCTATTCAGCCCTCTGAGACAGGACTGATCTCTGTGTGTACCAGTTAGTGTTGCATATTGAACCTTACCTCCTATGTTGTATTCTGTATAAGTCTGAACGATAAGTATTACATAAATATGTTATGTCATAAATGTTGCAGTGTGCCTTCCTCAGTTGTACATACGCCAGAGAATCCATATATGTTTCAGCCGTGGACAGTCGAGTGGCAGACGGTGTAAATGGAGACTGCTGGTAAAATGCAGGCCAACTGTGAACGCAGCACGCTAGCTCTGCAGGACCTGGCTCAAAAGAGAGATGCACTGCCTTCAGCTAATATGCGCGTATACACACACACACACACACACACACACACACACACACACACACACAAACACACACACACACACACACACACACACACACACACACACACACACACACATTTCTTTAACACACTTCTAGCAATTTGTGCATGGACACTTTGATTAAACAAAAATACACAAAACAAACAAATGGAAAAAAGTACACAGTCCCACAAACATGCATCCCATGACACACACTTACACATGAACAGAGAAGGCGGCACTCAAGGCAGACAACACCTCTCTCTCTCTCTGTATTTCCATTTCTCTGGGGCTGGATCTTTAGCATAGGGTTAACAAGTCGAGGAGAGAGAAAATTAAATAAAGCCACACCCCCCCCCCCCCCCCCCCCACACACACACACACACAAACACACATACATAGTGCGCCTCACTATCTTTGTGGGGCCCCGTCATTGACATAATGCATTCCCTAGCCCCTTACCCTAACCTTATCCATCACAACTAAATGCCTAACCTTAACCCTTACCCTCACCCTAACCATAACCTAATTCTAACCCTAATCCTAAAACCAAGTCTTAACCCTCAAACAGCCCTTTAACCTTGTGGGGTCCAGCATTTTGGGCCCCACAAAGCTGGTCGGACCCCACGAATAGCGTTAAACAAGAACACACATACACACACACACACACACACACACACACACACACACACACACACACAGTCTGGGACTCCACTGACAGATGGATAGCTGAAGCAGTGAGGGAGTGAAGGATGGAAATAGTGACTAACATTATCACAAATTTCCTCAGACTGCTTTTAAGTGTCAGTAACAATTTATCTCTATTGCCTGCCTCCATGTATAAGTATGATGTGGAATAAGGGATTATTTAAATCCATACTTGAAATTATGTGATTACAGTAAAGGTGGTGAGATGAAATTGATGGTAATGAATGGTTTCTTTCCATTCTGTAACTGTGAAATAATGTCGGACTGTGTTTATGTAGGCAGCATTATGCATTAAGTGTATTATCATCTTAGATTCAGAAGCTTGTGTCTTTTTGTGAGTGGATGTGTTTGTGATTGTGTGCTTATTTGTGTTTAATCAGGGATTAATTTAAACCGCTGCCAGTGTTTAATGAGGATAGCATCCAGTCAATGATTGATTTATTAATTTACGCCACAAACTGCACATACTCTAGCCTGGGTGCTTTCGCTAAATGGACCACTGGCCATCTCTCACATATGTGAAAATAACAGGTTCCAGGTGAAGTCTCATGTAGGAGAGACATGCCAATAATCTACAACTGGTCCTTGCTTTACTGCCAGAAATTTTGCAGGAGTCTGAGAATATGACATATTACACTTTGTGAGTGAAATTTTGATTTAATGATGGGACTAGATGCAAACAATTTATTCTGTGGGTGACATGAATGTCTGAATCACTGGCAATCCATCCAATAGTTGGAGCATTTTCACTCCATTTCACAAAACCACAAATGTCAACCCCATGCTGGCAATAAAGGAAAAGTCAGAAGATTACCAAAGTTATTAATTTTAATCCTCTCTGCACCATAGCTATATGGTTTACCAAATTGTATGGCAATTGATCCAATAGTTGTCAAGACATTAAAAACCATGCATCAATCAATCAATCAATCAATCAATCATCAACCTCATTGTGGCCCGAGAAGAAAAGTCAGGGGATCACCTTGGAAGTCTGTCTAAAATTGCAAGGCAATCCATCCTATAGTTATAAATGATTTCAGCCTGAACCAAAGTGGTGGCCCAACCGACCCACAGACTGACGTTGCCATCCATAGAGATGTTAGCATGGCTAATAAAAAGGCATAGGCTGACTGCAAATTAATGTCTACCATCACACAGACAGGCAGACACCTACTGTAGTAAATGCATGTCCATATGGTAGATGCAGTAGTTGTAGGCCTCTGCTGAGCTTACCTGTCAGTGACTACAGTATAGCAGTGCAACAACAGGTTACAGCTGCTGTAACCAGCCAAGGATAACTCATGTGAGTGAAGCTACCAGGGAACAATGTGGTCATTCTGCCTCTCAGCAGGGTTGCTGAATGGCAATGTGGGATATGGTAAGTGAGCCTCAGGTTCATATTTACAGTGCCTTGCGAAAGTATTTGGCCCTTTTGAACTTTGACCTTTTGCCACATTTCAGGATTCAAACATAAAGATATAAAACTGTATTTTTTTGTGAAGAATCAACAACAAGTGGGACACAATCATGAAGTGGAACGAAATTTATTGGATATTTCAAACCGTTTTAACAGATAAAAAACTGAAAAATTGGGCGTGCAAAATTATTCAGCTCAGTGAGGTTGGATGGAGAGCGTTTGTGAACAGCAGTTTTCAGTTCTTTCCACAGATTCTCGATTGGATTCAGGTCTGGACTTTGACTTCGCCATTCTAACACCTGGATATGTTTATTTGTGAACCATTCCATTGTAGATTTTGCTTTATGTTTTGGATCATTGTCTTGTTGGAAGACAAATCTCCGTCCCAGTCTCAGGTCTTTTGCAGACTCCATCAGGTTTTCTTCCAGAATGGTCCTGTATTTGGCTCCCTCCATCTTCCCATCAATTTTAACCATCTTCCCTGTCCCTGCTGAAGAAAAGCAGGCCCAAACCATGATGCTGCCACCACCATGTTTGATAGTGGGGATGGTGTGTTCAGGGTGATGAGCTGTGTTGCTTTTACGCCAAACATAACGTTTTGCATTGTTGCCAAAAAGTTCGATTTTGGTTTCATCTGACCAGAGCACCTTCTTCCACATGTTTGGTGTGTCTCCCAGGTGGCTTGTGGCAAACTTTAAACAACACTTTTTTATGGATATCTTTAAGAAATGGCTTTCTTCTTGCCACTCTTCCATAAAGGCCAGATTTGTGCAGTATACGACTGATTGTTGTCCTATGGACAGAGTCTCCCACCTCAGCTGTAGATCTCTGCAGTTCATCCAGAGTGATCTTGGGCCTCTTGGCTGCATCTCTGATCAGTCTTCTCCTTGTATGAGCTAAAAGTTTAGAGGGACGGCCGGGTCTTCGTAGATTTGCAGTGGTCTGATACTCATTCCATTTCAATATTATCACTTGCACGGTTCTCCTTGGGATGTTTAAAGCTTGGGAAATCTTTTTGTATCCAAATCCGGCTTTAAACTTCTCCACAACAGTATCTCGGACCTGCCTGGTGTGTTCCTTGTTCTTCATGATGCTCTCTGCTCTTTAAACGGACCTCTGAGACTATCACAGAGCAGGTGCATTTATACGGAGACTTGATTACACACAGGTGGATTCTATTTTTCATCATTAGTCATTTAGGTCAACATTGGATCATTCAGAGATCCTCACTGAACTTCTGGAGAGAGTTTGCTGCACTGAAAGTAAAGGGGCTGAATAATTTTGTACGCCCAATTTTTCAGTTTTTTATCTGTTAAAAAAGTTTGAAATATCCAATAAATTTCGTTCCACTTCATGATTGTGTCCCACTTGTTGTTGATTCTTCACAAAAAATTACAGTTTTATATCTTTATGTTTGAAGCCTGAAATGTGGCAAAAGGTCGAAAAGTTCAAGGGGGCCGAATACTTTCGCAAGGCACTGTAAGTGTCCACATCAGGCCAACCACTGTGTGTATGTGTATACTGGGTCTTACTGGTACATACATGATTACATGATTATTTCCCATGTTGTGATGAGACGTTGTACTGTAATAAAAGCATCACCATAGAGAGATGTAGTTTGATTTTCAGCTATATAACAAGGCGTGATTAGAATCCCATCACTGAGCCATGAAAACAAAGACGCAATATGACACCTCAAATTTTCCATTATGCTGGCAGGTAACAGCCATTAAGCTGCCATTACTGTTATTAAACTCTCTGCCGTCTTTATTGCAGGATGAAACTCAGGAGACACATTCTAAGCCCCAGTGGGAGACATAGATATATACGTGTAACTGAATAAGTTACATTCAATTACAGCCTATTGAGACCCATAGCATTACCAATAATGCTATTACTGCTGTCTGGAATATGGCCGTCAGTACTGCCAACAACCTGGCCATGGCAGTGATTCTCAATTTAACATCCTGTTTATTGGTTTAGAGCAGCTGCTGATGGCAAAAAGTCGAACCTCATTCTCTCCCTGCCACCATGATATTGTTAGCCTTGAACATAGCGTCACTGGGCCATTTTGAAAAAAGAGAATAGAGTACAGAAGAAAGTAGGCTGGAGGGACAAAACCCTAACTGGAACAAATGATACGCTTGCAGCACCTGACCAGACGAAACCAGATTCATGGGAAGCAAAAGATAGATGAGTGTCACTGGGGATGCTTGCATGAGAGGAGGGAATTGGATTTTAGGGAAGCAAACAAGACGGATGAATGCAGACCAAGCAACCCTGTCTCCACGGCTAGTGGCTCTGCTGTCTGATACCTCAGAGAGGTCGGTGAAAAGAGGGCCAGCACGTCACATTTAACAGACAACAAGGAGGGAGGACAGGCGTGCTGGAAAGTAGGACGAGAACAGGCTGGCCTACTGTAAAAGCCCATGGGATGTTCACAGATAAAGAAAGACCACTCACACTGACAGCAGAGTGCTGCATTTACTGAGCCGTAACAATAGCCTGTTAAGACAGCAAGACAGCAAGAACGCACCGTGTGTGAGTTTAAGCTTTTATTGAAGTTGTTTGTTTATGTGCTATTTATATTAGCTTGCAGCAATGGATTAGTCACCAGCTATATTACAGGTTTGAGCTCAAACTAAGTAGTATTTACCTTTCCTTTTCACAACAGCAGTGATTTAAAGTGGCCTGCAAGTCATGTGTTGTACTGAGGCCTCAGAGAACAATGGGCTGTACACTGAGAGGTCACATTCTTAAAATATCTAGAATCAAAAGCTGCATATATTCACCGCCATTACAGAAACCTGACAAATAACAAACTGACATGCAATTAATCTAACAGCCTCAAGGTTATTACAATTCAAAATCCCCCAAGACACGAGGTGTCAAAATTGGGGCTGTATACTTGTTCAACCTAGAAATGACAGCATAGTTTTTCACTTCTCATATTTCTGGGTTAAAAAGTCACTTCTTTTTTTCAACCACCATCATTTAATAAATAAAATGCAATCCAATTATATTTATCCTCCCATTTTTTACAGAGATAATGCCAAAGAATAAGCAGCTTCAGTAAACCACTTTAAGTGAAGAAATAGGGACAGAAGGGCATGGAGAGGAATCTAGGCTAATATGGAAAGTCTCAATGTGCTTTTCCAAAGAATAATAATCTCTAAATGGTCCATGCGTGCCGTGCAGTCTGCTTTGTGCTTTTCCCTCCCAATAAAGACGAGTGTGAAGCAGACATCTGGACAGTCTTCGAGCACTGGCTCCAACATCTGCTACAGCTCAGCAGCAACAGGATTGTGTGTGTGCAACAGTGCAGGTGTTCCTCCAGGAATACACACGCAGATGCTGGAAATTGACATAATCACTTCATTTGTGTCAATTGTTTTGCTGGGAGGGACAAGCGAATGATAAGCAGCTACTGTACCATTACTGAGGAAAATTGGATTCATCTATTACAATCTGCACCAAAGCCTAACGTTGAATGTATCTGAGAAATGCATTTTAAAAATGAGGAAACAAGCAGAAATGTTGATGTCTTAAGGTCTGCTGAGTGACACTATGATTAGAAATCAAATGTTTGTAATGCCAAAATCCGAGTAAAACGTTGGAAAGTAATCAGTAATATTGGGTTTGTGGAATTGCTGAATAAATTTGTCTAATGCAATAATTGTGCAGCTTTGATTGCCCTTTGTTGTTCAGTGATCACTGCAATTGGGGTCATATTGTATAGAATGACTGTAGCAGCATTAGGGTTGGGTATCGGTTGGGTTTTATCCAATACCGGTGCCTAATTGGTATTTTTTAAACGTTTCCGGTGCTTAAACAGTTCTCGAACCGGTACTTAAAAAAACGAAATGAATGGCATGCAAGATTTGCGGTTGGCATTAAATTACTAGATACTACCCGAAGATGAACGGTTGCTGTCATCATCATCATCATCATCATCATCATCATCATCATCATCATCATCATCATCTGTGACTGGCAGGGTTGGGACTCTCTTCAATTTGTCCAGCGAGGCCGACACTGGCTGCTGCTGTTGAAGTGCGTCACGTCGGTTATCAAACACCGTGCATTGTTCGGCTTTTAAATAAACTCCATGTGTTGCCAGATGTTTCATCAAATTGGATGTGTTACCTCCCTTGCATGACATTGGTTTAAGGCATCTGTTGCATGTCGCAGAGTCTGCATTCTTAGACGTGAAATGCAGCCAAACCATGGAGCGTTCTGCCTTTGGCATCTTCATTGATCCTCTCACTATCAGCTCTGATCAACAAGTGTGCTGAGTAGCGGCACTGACGTCACGCAAGTTGACGCTGGAACACCAATAAGTCAGGCACCAAAATTTTCGTTCTTATTTGGTCTCGTTACTACCGTTTACGTCGGAACCGGTGTCCTATTGGCACCGCGTTTCGGTACCCAACCCTAAGCAGCATACAGATGTGCAGATGTCCTCATACTTTGTGTGTAATGACTGATGCAACACTTTGCCTCTCAATCAATTCTCTTTGCCTCTGGCACAGCGAGACACGTATTGTCACACCTGGCTGTACAGCCTCTTCTTGGTGTTTCATCACTATTACATCAGGACCAGCTATTCATGTAAGATGTTATGTGATGATAAACTCATTCAAAAAAAGAGTTTCAGTGAATTGACTTAGTGATGGCCCGTTGATACAGACACACAGATGCTTGCTTTGATGACGTTTGAAGCTTAAAACCTAACTAAATTTCGAAAAAAGCTTTGATCCACTAGTGTTTACAACTAAATGGGCAATGCATTCGCTTTCTTTGACGCCACGTAAGAGATATTGGCGGAAGAGCAAACAAATATGACGGCTGGGAAACAGGTGATCAACACGTTTTTTGTTTAAAAACACACAAAAGAAACCTTGAGGCAATTCCAGTCCGTTTTCTTATTCATTCATATTTCCTACTCCAGGCAAAAAAAAGCAGATTCTGGTTCCTATAATTTCAATAAACAGGACTGCTCCTGCTAGAGGCTCTCCTTTAATTTTCCACTTCATATCCTGAGTCAAGCCGTGTAAATATGACAAACAACCTTGCCGGCCTGTCACGGTACAAATCCAACTTCAACTGCAGAGAGGAAGGATAAGGACAACTGGTATTTTTAGAGAGAGTCAACCTGAATCCTTGCTTTCCTGAAGCGATTTAGAGTGTCAGTAACTCATCAGCAGGATGTGAATAGGTGAATCACTGACAGTCCGAAGTCACAGGATGTTTTCTCCTGCTGAAGTTATGGATGATTTAGCTGATTCAAGGAGAAAGCAAGATGGGGATGAGCTGGCATATTTCTCTGACCTCTGTGAATGATTAATAACAAACTATGTGCACCTCCTGGGAGTTTGGCTGAGGCTCATGATTCACAGGTGAGAAGAATGCAATTAGCATGGATGGAAGAGGCATTCAGCACGGTAGGTGCGCACACAGCATTAGCACTGCTCTACTTTTACGTACATGACTTTTGCAGGAAAGCAACTTTCAGTCTATATAGAGCTGTGCCAGCCCACTAGCCTTCACTATGGTCCAGGCTTTGTGAAATAATTTTGAAATAAACTCCTCTACTAAACAGACCACACTTCAGACTGAACTGGATAGCTTTCTTTCTTAGAGCCTACCAAGACTTAACTCCTCACATTTAAAATGCTAAGTAGAATTGAATATGTCAACCATAACTACAGAGACTCTATTAGTCCTCTTTAATGTAAATTACAGAGAAGTTGGGAGATTCCTTTGAAGAGTGGGAACATAACTGTGATACTGCCAGAGGTGTTCAGGCATTGGCGAATGCACGGAAATACAGCTTAGTCATCTCTGACTCCAAGCTGTGTGTTTGCTGGTGTATGAGATCACTGACTTCTTCCTTTACCATTCATGTTAGCTGTCTCTCTTCTTCTTCTTCATTGCTGCTGTCTGTCACATTAGCCTAATGAGATGTCTTTCCACCACCTTTTTCATCTGCTCCACTCTCCCGCGTGTGCCGAAAAAGGTCTCTGCCACTCTGTTATTCTCTTGTTCTTTCTACATGTATCTTTCCCTCCTCCTCCTCCTCCTCCTCCTTCCTCTTTCCTGTCTTTCTCCCTGTGTGGCTGCTGAAAGCTCTTTAAAGATGCCTGGGGGCTTAACCACTTTGACATTATTACATGAGCATGTCTCACTCAAACCAATCTCAAGCCAATTGAGAAGCTTATGCCTTTACCACAGCAGCTTTACTGGGACGAGGGAAGTCCACTGACATGAACAAACAACTAGATAGTCTAAATAGACTTCAATGCACCGGGCTGATTCATGGATTTTTGCTGTATTTTTAACTGCTGAATGGACAGAAAAAAAATTGATGTAATATGCCTTACTTGTGTCCATGTGTTCACTCCACAGAGTACATTTAGTAAATGTATACAGCTTAAAGGCAAAGTTATATAATCACAGTTAAATATTCTATATGTGCTGCACATTATTTATGCTATTGTGAGTCACCACCGTGACGTAATCCTAATCATTTTATGCAAAAGTTAAATGTTTTGTAGTCTAACAGCATGCTACATAGTTTGCAAAATTCAAACATCTGAAGCACAGATGTTTTTGGTGTATACTCGTACTAGTAGTACATTTGCATAGTACCTAGGGATGGGTATCGTTAGGATTTTATCAATATAGTGATACCGATACTGCTTATCAATACCAGTACTTATCAATACTCTTATCGATACTACTATCTATAATTTGGTGCAAAAAAATGAAGACATGAAAAGATTCAACAGTTATTTTATTTTTTACTCTTTTGCAGAAGTAAGTTTCATGAGTTTCCTGTAAATATAATGAGGGAGGAGTTATTGCTACAAATGTCGGGTCTAACAACTATAAACAATACTAAATTAGTTTTATCTGGTTGTTAGAACAGCTCACACCAAATTCAGCTGTGCAGCTTTTCACTAATATGAGAATAGCTGGTCCACCTTAAAGGTCAACCAACCTTACATGAGCCTGAACTGTTTTAGCTTGTCGCTAATGTCAGGGCTAATCCTCTTCACTTGAGGCAGCAGGTGGAACTTGGCTTGGGTCTTAAGCAGTTGTTGCATTTATTCATTGACAAATAGCCTAAACAGTACTGACACTGCACTGCTAGGTTCACAGCTATAACCTTACTGCTTAATATTCACCGCCATCTCTCTCTCACACACGCACGTATGCACACGCTCGCACACACACACACACACACACACACACACACACACACACACACACACACACACACACACACACACACACACACACACACACACACACAGATTGTGGCATCTGAGTAGAATGATAGGAATAAGTCTATATACTGTAATATGTTAATGTTGGTAACACAACACTGTTATTGCTAACTGCTAACTGCCAACTTGATACTCACCACCACACACACACACACACACACACACACACACACACACACACACACACACACACACTCACTCTCTCTTTTTCTCTCTATACCGCTCACTGGCTTACATTATACAAATAGTTACTGTATTCCTCAAAGGAGTTCGCTACTTGTTGTGTAGCCTAACACATGTTAGTTTAAAAATCATTCCCAGATGCTTAGACCCGACAGGTCTAATAATAGGACCTTTCTATTTAACGTAACAACCGCCATTTAAAACATGTAGTTAACGCTGTGAAACGAAACTAGATAAGTTTAGGCAACAAAAATACTTAGGGTTAGGAAATCACAAGGGATTGGCTTTAAACGAGTCACGAAAAACTACTAAAAAGAGAACATAATTGGGTCATGGATGTCACTGCATCAAGGACTAAGGGCCATAAAAGACTGTTTCACATAAACCCCAGTCTCCTGTGTGAAAGTCCCTTGTTTTGTTTGAACCCTCCACCACCCCAACCAACCTCCTTACACAGTCTTTGGCGTGTAAATATGTATGTAATAAGTAAATATGGGTCGTTATTAGCTGATTGCACAATCATATCATCATTTGGCCGTTTTCTGGGTGAAGATGGTCTGGATCAGCGGTAAAACATTGCTAGTTTTTACTAGTTATTTTTAAATTCTTTTTAGTAAGTAAGTCTTGAAAAGTTCTTTCAAGTTCAGTCACTTCCATCATGCACACCCCCTGCCTGCAGACAATCAGGAGATAGTCCATCATCATATACACAATAGTAAATCACGGAATCTGTAGCTAGGTCTGCATGCATAATTTTCCAGGTCAATATGTTTTACTTTTAACATACTCTCAACTGATAATGACAAACAGACGGTTGATCAATTCAAGGAAAAACATGGAGAAACATAAAGAATGCAGATGCTTACACACAGGACACAAAGGATCACTGAATGGTTTAATGGGTCTGAAAATTATATGAATAATATGTAAAGGCCTTCACAGTTACCAGATGTCAAACATCAGGTGGACTGACCTTTTGGCTTATTGATCTGTTAGAATTATTCAATATAGTTTCAGCTTATAAATCTCCTTTTATGTTACATCAAAAATCCACACAGTAACACCATACAGTATTTTCATTTTGTATTGCGTTTCAGCTCCTCTCTGCACCAGTCCCAAATGTACATTGCCCTATTCATTACTCCAGTACTTCTATCCCTTTTACAGATTTTTATATTAAGTGAATCTACACAACTATCACTCAAAAAGCGCCCAGCAACCCACACTCAGTACAAAAGTTTCAGGAGAGTAAACTTAAAACAAAAACAAAAAAAACGTTCACTTTCTCAGAAGTGTCCATATTCGACAAAGTACGCTGGGTTCAGTTGACCTGTCAGCTTGATTGGACTTTGCCTTTTGCTCAGTGGCCTCATGCACTGGAATAAAATGCTTTGGAAATGAATGGCAGCAATGGAGGATGATAAAAGAAAGATAGTACAGATAAACCTTCAGGAACAGTGGATACACAAAGATGATGATGACGTATCAAGAAAGAGACATCTAAAGTGGTGGGAGGTGTGTTTGTGTAAGCTTACAGTGAAGTACAACCCCCCCCCAGGAACAATTAGGTAATCTAGTCTATTCTAACATATTTTATGTTTCATTCTTTCTATTTTTCATCTTTTTGGGAGAATGGGAAAAGCAGTGTCTAACACTCCTGCTCAACACTGACGTGATGACTTTTGCAAAGTTTTTAAAACCCAAGTCTGACTCATAGAGAGCTGGTCCTCCTCTCACATACGTATAATATGACTGCATGGTTGTGACAAAAAATGTGATAGCACCACTTGCTGTGCCAAGTACACACTGTGTCTCTGGGGTGGATGACTGTAGGATGCAGGAAACGTCTCATCCTGGCACCCACGCTGATAATGTTCATCGTTAATGAGTGTCGCTGAATGAAATCCAAAGATTAACAGCAATTCAAAACAATGTCTGAGTGAGCTCTCGTCCCTAAATAACTTTGACAGTGGACTGAAAATAGCACTGAGTCTGTTTAAACATGTCAGCTTTTCTCTTTGTTAACATGGTTATATTTGGACATCACTGTTGAGGATCAGTGGATACAGTCAAAGCTAAGGTTTGCTTTACAAATTTACACCAAATCCAACACTTTTTATTGCATTAAGCCACATCTGGTGTTTCTCCTTAGTATTCTGCCCAGTGGCCAGTGACAGTAATGAAATGAATAAGACCATGTGGTGCTCAGTCTAAACAGACGCATGACTCACACACTGTATTTCAAGCAGGCAACCACACTGGACCAAAACACTATTTATTAATAATTAGAATATATTGTGTATTCTTTCTTGGAATTTATGTTTGGGAATAATTAAAAGCATGACTGCTTTGTCACCAATCCTCATACAAGTACTGTATGCTAATCCATGTACTGTATAGACAACCCTGGCCTTGCAAGTAACAGTGGTTTGACAAGCTAGTTAGCATGACAGGCTAATGTAGAGCAGATTAGGGCAGATAGACAGGTTAAACAATTCATTCATTAATCCATCCTTACTCTTGTGTTTTGGTTTTGGAGAGAAACCCCCCCCCCCCCCCCCCCCAAAAAAAAAACAGCACATCATTTAGTCATGTGGAGAAATCCAAGGCTTGACAGACCTGCTGTGCCTAGTTACGGTTGTTAGGCTATGATTAGACAACCGCTACTCTGGGGTGGGGTTTAGTAAATAGTCAACTGTGTTCTAAATTAAATCAAAATAATCAAAGGACACAGTTGTGGCATTAATATTGATCTAAACCTCTTTATCTCATATATTTTAACCTTGTCCATATAGCGATAGTTATGTATTGTAATTCCAGATTCTATGAGTATAGACATACTGTAGCCCTCTAAGAGCTGTTGCTATTGGGTTTGTCCCTTGCGCGTGTGCAGTCGTAAAGATTTATTTCGCGCCCTTGTGCCCTGCACGGGCCTCTCTTATGTCCGCAGTTACTGTATATTACAGCATGAGACCAGAGATCTGCTCCCAACATCAGCATTTTTCTTCAGCCAATGTAAGTGAAGCAGGTAGCCTGGATCTTAGAGGGCTATGCCTATACGCATAAAATCTGGAGTTACAATACGTAACTATTGTTCTATTTCGTTTAGGGCTCGCCCTATAAGAGCTGTTGCTGTTGGGTTAAGGGTGAAGCTGATGTAGTCAATGCCACCTGTGAAAATCCACAAGCAGATAGCATAGACTAGCTCCTCTTCCTTCTCACACTGTTTTTTATGTAACAAAATTATATTGTTTGCTTAAAAACCTGATAGGCTATCTCCATGACTGGCCTGCTTAACGTTGTGAGGCCCTGCCACATGGATTCTGAAGGTGCTCCATAATTAGGATTAAAATCCTCATTAATTAATGCCAAGCACATTCCTCACGGGCACTCTGGTGCAGGAGGATGGAGACATGGCATTCAGGACTAGCCTGGTCCTATCAGACTCTCGTACATTTCATTTGTATAGAGAGTCTGGCCTCTCTCCATTGACAATTGTTAACTTCCTTGAAGGCGGGTACACTGTTGAAGTTTAAAACTATTGGATCTGCCCAGAGCCACTCTGGATCTGCCATAACCAATCGCTAACGTTTGGTCGTGACTTATCTCATGCACATGTGCAACAAGAGGGGAGAACGACAACAACTATGGGCTTATATTTAGCATTAGCATTGCTAGCGTTAGCCTAAGCCAACTCCTTCACCACTAACGGAGCGAGCTGGAAAATCAAACTTTTCCCGAACCCCATGGGAGGAGGGCCACAACATCATGGCCACCAACACAACTCAGCAAAGATTGTTCTTGCTCGGGCTTTAACTTCTGGATATTCGGCAGCGTTGCTGCCACAACAGACCGAATGGCTTCGCTCGCATCTTTCTAGTGCACGTCCTCAACGTCATCGTTCTCAGCCACTCCCTCTGCAAATATTTGACTGGAGAAAACCTAAGAATATACCGCAAACCCAGACGGAGTACTGAAGGGAAATGAAAATTGAGCGGAAGTAGGTAGGAGGGCGGAGCCAGGCTAATTCAGGACCTAATAGCGCATCACATGCCGGATAAGACCAAGTGAATCATGGAGACACATCACGCAATGAAAGCAGATGAAAAAAGGCACGGCGATGCCCAAGGCGCCGTTGCGCAGATGTCAGCCACTGTCATACCTCTGAGGAGGGCCATGGGTGCTGATAACGCTCTCGTGGAGTGTGCCCGTGATAACCTCACACAGCCGGTGAGACAGCCTCTGTATCGAAAGAGCCGCGTGAGTGTGGAGTGAGACATGCGTTCACGGTGCCCCGTCACTATCACTGCTACTAAAGCCGCTGTTTGCGAGTCGGCTCAGGGGTGAATTGGACCAGGTGGGTGCTGCCCCCAGGGCGTTATGGCCGCGTCGGTTTGATGTTTTTGGCGGGCGATACTGCGCGGGGGAGGAGGGTGGTACAGTGGAGCTGGTGCTAGGGCTTGGGGAGGTGCAGCCGCAACCTGCGGGGTTCCGTCTCCTCGAGCTGACATCTTAGTGCCGCTGTTGTGGCCAAGGCGCAGCTCTCCAGGAGGTGTGTTTCTGCATCCCCTCAACTACCTACAGCTCGTGGCTTTCCAAGGTGCAGTCCAAACAACAGCCGCAGTGGCGGGGCTCCGAAATCCTCTTCTGTTTCGAGCTCCAGTTCTCCCAACGGGGAGGAGGGAGAGCCGGTGCCGGGCTAGAGAACCATGTCAGGCGGGATCCAAGTCAGCGGACACTTGCCCACCACAGACAACCCCTTCCGGGATGTCTGGGTGTTGCTGCTGGTAGTATCCTTACCTTACCCGACTGTCTGCCTAGCTGTCATCATCTGCTGTGTCAGTTCCTCTGTCAGTAAGCGGGCGCAGAACTGCTGGTGGCCGGCAGGGTGCCAGCCAAGGAAGGGGGCCAAGGCACGCCTCATAGCTCGGGTGGAGAACTGGCGGCAGGATATAGCTGGTCCGATAGTCGGTACACAGGTGGACACCGCTGTTCTTCGAAGTCTTCAAACTGCTTGTCGCTGAAGAAACATAGGGAGCAGATCTCTGGTCTCGCAGCTGTAATATACAGTAACTGCGGACGTAAGAGAGGCCCGTGCAGGGCACAAGGGCGTGAAATAAATCTTCACGACTGCACATGCTCGAGGGATAAACCCAATAGCAACAGCTCTTAGAGGGCGAAGCCTATACAAAATAGAATAAACAAAACACATACATTCCAGTGGCATTTTATAATAAAATATATATAGCCTATAAGATAGGTGTTTAATATACTAAACTGTAAGCAATATTTTCAACCATGCTTCACCAACCACTCAACATTGAGAATAAGAGAAAGAACATTGATTTGCGAGAGGCTAAGCAAGAGATACAGTATTTTGTCTGAGTGCAAGTATGTGTCTGTTTGTGTGGGGATGCTATTTTTGCTGTTCTTTTCCTCCGGGTTGGACACCTGCCTGAGGCCTATGTTGTGCATTCACCAACATAAGATATGTATGTCATAAGCTATAATTACTGTGTAAGTGCATGCCAACCCACAGTAGATATGTTTACGTAAAAAAGCAGGGCTTTATGACACGTGTACTGAAGTATCTGTTACTCAAATTTTTGCTGTTTGCACTTGTGGTGTTATTTACTTTCCTGTGTATGGGAGGAAGAGAAACAGATGTGGGCATTTTCACAGAAGTGTACGACAACCCCCTCCTACTGCACGCTCCAGGCTCCAGTCCTGTTTTCTTTTTTGCCTGGCCAGATGCTCAACTCACACACACACACACACACACACACACACACACACACACACACACACACACACACACACACACACACACATCATCCAAACACCAGATGTGCTCCTCCACTCCCTTGCAGACAACTGGAGGTCATGGTCAATTGTGGCTCCGAGAAAAAAATGACCCACACACATTAACATAACCACTACCACTCCCCCATCATTCATCACGTCATTATAATCGTCATTATAATTTCCATCCATCCAACTATCTATCCCAGATTTGGAGCAGACAGCTGGTGGTTTAAAGTCCTAAGCCAGACACAGTCACGCTTCCGGAAAGGCTCAAGACCGCCATGTTAATGGGTCCACAATGACAACTGTATCTTACTGACAGGGTGGGATGTGATGCTACAACTTAGGTTAATCACAGACAGAGGAAAGAGTTACACAGGGTAGGACAACAGAATAAGAAAGACAGAGAGACCGGGGGATGATGAGGTACAGTATAAGTAGAGATGAAAGAGAAACAGGTGAGTGATTGAGACTGTAAAAATGGAAAATGACCCATTGACCTTAGTTTGGTACTGCTGGCAACATGATTAGATGTGTGTGTCCGTGTGACAGAGACAGAGAGGAGCTCTTAGTAGGATGATCTGGACAGGAGTGTTTTAATAAAGCTTTGCACATGGCTTGACCTGTAAAGTGATGTGTGGATGATACTAAAGTAGATTGTGGGCAGTTGACATGGCCTTAATCTAATCTTCTATTTCTAGCGCTATTTACCATTTCAGCGCGTTAGCCTTATTGCGAACCACAGCCTCAGAGCACACACAGAAATACACTGTCAACCTCTTGGCAAAATGTGCTTGCTGGTTATATTTGCAGAGGAGTTCTACCTCTGTGTATTCAGTGTTAGTGTAGTTCTGGGTTAGGGTTAGGGTATATGGTGCAAAGTAATCCATTAGCACACTGTTTGATGAATTTATTGTAAAAATCAGTCCTCCTCCATTTAAAAAAAGTACGACAGAGGTAACATGTTGATAATGCTAAAGTTAGCATTTCAGGGCAGCTGCAGGGGCTTAATCTAAATCCTTTACTCCTTCTGGAGGATTAATTGTGCATGGCGTCTTAAAAAGATTGCTTTGTGCAGTTAGTGATATTCTCAGACCAGACGCTTCTTCATCCTCAGAGGAAGAATGAGTGGAGCATTTTGTCATAGCCATGTATTGTCTGACACAGGCGGGAATGCAAAATACATGGGGAAAATATTATCATGCTGTCGGAGACACATATTTCAAACCCTCCAAAATAATCTCTGAGTTTTGGCTTTAATGAGTTTACAGGCGAGTCAGGCGAGTTCCAGTTCCTGAAGTTAAGGTACAATTTTAGCATGAAGGTTTACTTACTGCAACTTAATGGTAGCATGCATTAACCACTCTGTGAGAATTTAGAGTATTAACAAAGTATTTACCTTTATTCGTTTAGGGAGAGTGTGTCTGTGAATATAAATAGAAAACCTGTCAATTTACAGTAAAAACCTACCTTCTTCTCTAACCTTCAGGCTACTGCCTCTCTGTCTGACTTTTAACTACCATATCTTAATCTCATTTTCTCCTAATGAGCACTCCACCTACTAACACCTGGAGCTTGTCACTTTACAGTGCTAATCACTGCTAAGTCCCTATATTCTATTCTTCAGGACCAGAGCATATAGTGAACTATATTCTCCACCTCTCAATTACTGACACAGAACAAAGCTCATTACGTGCGCAGCTCCTGTCACCTCGTTTAAAAAGAAGAAAAGCCTGTAAAAACCTGCCTCCCCAGGGACGGAGATGAGCAGACTGCTGTTACAGTTTTTCAGAGCACTGTTCTAGAGCAGAGTTGTTAAGACAATGCTGAGGTTTTAGTAATACAGTACCACAGCACAATTATTGATATTCATAGATCCATATCGGTTGTCAAAAATCATACAGATTCATTTCTTTTTTGTCATCCTTGTGTACAGTAATTTTGCAGTTTTTAGGGAAGTGGCATCACTGTATGTCATGCATGGTAGGCAACTCCAATACATTAACATATTAATGAACTGGAAATACCAAGGAAAAGCCTCCATGGCCTTAAGGCCACAGTCTTTTTTATTATTCTTGGCTTCTACCAGCCTAACAATACTTGTGTTTATGGACTTACATGCTTCCAGAGAAAAATCATTACACTTGTATCTATTCATGGGATATTGCACATTAACCATTAATGCATGCCCGGTTTCTTCCCTAGAGTCCTTGTGCTTTCTCGCCTTGCAAATTTCCGGGGCGCCTGGATCGTGGTTGCAGCTGCTGCGTGGTCCTGCTTGATGCCCTGCTATGCCCTGCACTGCTACTATTACTACTAGTCATAGTTCTATTATTTTCACTGTTACTGTAATTGCCACTGTTCATCATGTCAGTCCATTATACCAACTGCTATAATTATTATAAGTCATATTTCTGTATAACTGTCTCTCCCCAACCGGTTGAGGCAGAAGGCTGCCCACCAAGAGCCAGGGTCTGCCTGAGGTTTCTGCCTGTTAAAAGGAAGTTTTTCCTCTCCGCTGTCGCACCAAATGCTTGCTTTTGGGGGAAATTGTTGGGTCTCTGTAAATCATAGAGTGTGGTCTAGACCTTCTCTATCTGTAAAGTGTCATGATATATCTTCTTTCTATCACAATAAATAAAATTTAATTAAATTGAACCATATACCCGGTTACTGGGAAACCAATGATGAAAACAAAGTTTATAGTGAGAGGTTTTTTAACAACTCACAGGACAGTTTAGTGTCCTTCAGCAATGGAATTATGAATACAAAATATAATAAAGGCTATAAACATAAGTTAGTTATAACTTATGATTATAACTTATATTATAATGATATTTGAAATGGGGCCAATTTCTCCATAAAAAAACAGAAAAAAAAAAAAACAGTGGCATTTCCAACCATTATTAAGGCACCATAATTGTTCCATTTAGTTGACAGATAGTATGGTGCTTGCTCAAAATAATGGGCTGTAAGTCTATTAAGGGCCACATTTCTCTATCATACTCTAATGTATATTTTATAGTAAAGGGTTCCTTTGTACAAGCAAGGATACTTTTTCCTTCACCAAACAAATATTACGATAATAAATAAATCCTGTATAAATTACCAAAACAAAGCTTCCCTCAGTAATAGTAATAGGTCTTCACAGGAGGATAACAAAGAAACTGTGTCTATGATGTATCTCAATTTGGTTTTTCCATATGGTCCAATTACTGCTTTAATTGAGGCCAACCTTGTTAATTAGCACGCAAGGTAAATTGGTTTGCTGAAAAAAATAAAATACAAGTGGAGGGTGAGAAGAGGTTAAGAAATGTGTCAATCAAGCATGATTCATCACATTTCTACTGCGTGTAGCTTACCTGGGTGCTGGGCTTGGCCAAAGGGTGTGTGTTATGTCATTAATGAGAAGTCCTTTCGCCAGGTTTGAATTGATGTTCCCAGAAGAGAGGATGTGTGTAAGTGTAATGTAACGTAATGTACAACTTTTGGTGAGCATTTCATGCTTTATCACGGAAAATAGGCGGGCAGAGAGAGAATGACATACAACATAGGCTCACAACTACAGTAGGGCAGTTGTACCATAACTTGGCCGGGACCCCCAGCATGTAGGCCTGAACTGATATCCTGTATTTTTTTTTTATAGTTGAATAAAATCAATCAATCAATTTGTGAAATTGTAGACTATCAAAATACACAGTCGCTGCAAGACATGTTTGCAGCAGTATATTCAAACTGAGAGGCAGTTTGTTTGCTTAAATGAGAACAATTTAAAAGGTAAAATGATGCAGATGCAGGTCTTGATCACGACTCAGTGTGTCTAATATCAATGCATATTTTTAGCGACAAAAATAAAAGAATAAAAAAAAAATAGGTAAGCCAGGCCATCATTCGGCCATACTGGGTGATGCTTACTCAATATTGTGTTACATAAAGCTTTGTAACTGGCAGTGTGTGATAAGAAATGTCAAATATTTCAGATAAAGCTAAATTGAACCATCATAGTTTTAGATTGTTTTGTTCTACCAACACAGTGCTCCCTAATGTATTTAGGGATGCTTGGTCCATTCATTTCCAAACATGGCAGCTAAACCAGGGCACTACAGTTACACAGATACAAAGTCAAGTGAACATCATAAGCTATTATAAAAGGCTGGAGGCCTGTAGTTTTGGGGTACTTTTGTGCCATTTCTCCCCCTGAATTTATCATAGCAGGATATTATATCAATGTCACCCTTACTGTAGGAAAAAATGTCATGATATAGAGATCTAGGATGTTGTAGACTCAAATTGTATTAGTTCAAACAAAAATGAGCTGTAACTGTCCACATGTTCTATACTGTATGCGCCACAAACCACAGCTGATCTCAAACCAATCATCTTTTTCAGTGGGATTTCACCTGGCAGCATGTTAATCTGACGACAGTTCAGGGCAGGGACGTTTATACTGCCAGCTGGGTGATTTTAGTGTGTCTGTGGCCGTGTCTGACACCGGAAGATGAAAGAGGCTCACATTTTTGCATAATATCGAACTGAGAACCTAACGTCACATCAGAGTGATTAGACCTTTATCTCTCAGAATAATCTTTTACTTTTTTTTTGTTTTACCCTGAACATTTTAATTTGCCATGCAGGTGAGCTGTCATTGTTGAGGGAAAAAAGCCCGCTCATCTGCACATGAACTTATCTCCTCCCAACGATCCCTATCAAAATGAGCAGCTTATATCTGTCTGAGGTTCACTCTATTAATCTTGTCAAAATGGATTCAGAGAGCAAAAGATACTGCGGACAGACACGAGGCTGAGGGCAGAGGACCAGATGGCCTTGCAGATTGGAGGGGAAAATTTAGAGCAGTCAGTAGATATAGAAGAGAAAAAAGAGAGGGGCAAGAATTTATCCCACTGACTAAATGGGGGGGGGGGGAGTAGTATTTGCAGGAGTGAGAGGTCATGAAGAGAAATTCACAGAGGGGAGGCAGTCAGTGAAATTGACAGGATGTGACTTCTGCTGTCACTGGCTCTCAGATGTTAAATTGTATTGCTTTCCTCTACAACTTGCTGTCATTATGTGCAGCAAAATCTCAGCTCCCTGTTGAATTATAAATTACATGTGGGTTAGGTTAGTCAGGTACCAACAGCAGCAGCACATGTTTGTGAAAAAAAACACAGAAAGGACTGCGGTTATCCAAAACCTTCATTTTGTAGTGTTCAGTAGCGTGCTGAGTTCATCTTTCAGGTAAATGCATACAGTATGAGAAGGTAGTTTACTGGTTGGTGTGAGATGACATGAGATGACTTACACGTAATGCTCCGAGTTTGAATTTCAATGTGAAATATAACTTCTGTCTTCTTTGACTGCACTGCTCAGTAGTGCTAAAAATAACAGGTAGAGCAGCCATATTGTGGGAATATCCATAAAAGTCACTGACTGTGGCAGATAAGGCAGAGATTATAAATAAATTACTTGAGTGAAATAAATTACCTTCACATAGGAACTTCATCAGAGCCATTGGAATTATTTCCACATAAAAGTAGGTGGTAAGAATACCAGTGTTTTATGTAATTTGCAGGATTTGATGATTCCATGGAACCGCACACTAATATACCTGACAACATTCTCTGTAATTATTTTTACATTAATAAAGTCTGGTGATATACAATACAGTTGCCATATACAGTAATAGGTCTTGGCCTTTTCTCAGTTACCTTTCTGCTACAGTAAATGTTAAAATATACTTTCTCTATTCAAATATCATCTGAAATGAGATCACGTGTGAGAAATTAAAGCATCTGTCTCCGTTACAATTATTAGGTTACATCATGTGCTGCTGGATATTGAAGACCAGCAATTTGACGTGAGGTTATTAAAATAGAAACTCACATGTTAATAATAGGCACATTAACCCTGATATTCATTTTGTCTGAGAAACACTTTCAACCAAGTCAGACATTTCTAATAATGAGAAGGAGAGAAGAACAAAAGAGAATCTAATTTCGGCCAACATACTGTAGATGAGCAGAAAAAAGTCACTTTCACTGTTAAATGTATTTCTATTTTGTTCCAATCCCTTCTTAGACAAAGCCATGGATAGATGTGTGTGTGTGAGATGTAGGAGGATTATGGTTTAACAATTCCTTACACTGACATACTGTGCCTGGTGAAAGACGGGGTAATCAGGGACAGTCTCCAAACAGTAATTTCTGCAGCTGTCCTCAATCAAGTTAGATAGCGAGATGCTTTTAAATGTTGGACTTTATGAATAGGCTTTATCAGTGGTTATCAGCCTCATAGATATGGATTAGAAGGGGCTCGCTACACCTATTAGTAGGTTTAAAGGGCTGTTATCATCTTTTCACATGGTAACGGTCATTGTTCACGTCTGGTCCCCTTGGCGTGGTGATTTAACGCTCTGGGAGTCCCGTTGTGAATTCAAACAAAGCTAACGTTACTTGGTTAGGTTTAGGCAAAGATACTCTACAACTAAAGGTAGTGCATTACAAGCTTTACTCTTATACATTATACATTATAAGTGTGCATGGCCTCGTTTCTGAGCGTAGTAAATGTCGTGGGAATGGATGAAAAGTTATATTTGCATAATTTATTTATATTATGCTATATGCTACATTAGATATTTACACAGCTAAAAGCCATATTTAGCATTATGAAAATGAGTTATCTGTGGCGTTCGTTGACGTTAGCTTGGCTGTGTTCCCAAACAAAAGCACCGGTCTCCTGGGTGAAAGTCCTATGTTTGTCACTCCACTTTGTCGCGCCGTGTTCAAGCAGTTGTTTTGAGCGTCTAACATTGATGGAGGATCCAGCTTACCAATAGATGATAACAGCCTTCTGACCCAGATATAAGGTAGTGTAGGGCCCTACCGCCTCATATCTATGGAATTGATAACGCTCATTCAATGGGTAAAAGGTATTAGCTACAGTACGTAAGTATATATATCATGATAGTGTATGTTTGATCATATGGCATGCAGGAAATGAGGAGAGCGACAGAGAGAAGGGATGACATTAAAACACCCTGGATGGACTTGAACTGGGGATGTTAAGATTGCATGGTTAGGCCACCAGGACACACCACTTCATTTTTGTCATTGACCAGTCCAGCTAGAAATCTAACTATAATGCTATTAATCAACAGAATGTACAACTGCGGCTTTAGTTTAGTTTATAAACCATTCATGATTGCTTTGTGAAGTAGAGGGTGTGCATATAAAACATTGATATTCCTAACAAAAAATACATGAACATGTTTGAAATATAGGCTACACTATCATCTTCAAATTGATTACACATATTACATATAATTCATTTGGAGCAGCCTTCAAATAGAAAACAAATGTCATTCTTGAACTGAAATGAAAGCTTGACATCTCTCTACATGCATGGATCATTACAACTCAAAAGCCAGAAAAGGTACAAAACACTGCTTGGAGACGGTATAGTTTTCACCATCAGTACAGACTTCCCATTGATTTTGAAGCTGTAAATACATATCAGACCATACTTAAACTAGATGATGAGTAAAGGTGATGATTTTTTGGGCTTTTCCACCTTTATTTGATAGGTGAGAGAGAGAGAGAGGGGGAAGACATGCAGGAAATCGTCATAGGTCAGATTCAAAACATAGACCTCTGCGTCGAGGCATAAACCTCTCAGTATATGTGCGCCTGCCCACTGAGCTAACCCGGCTACAGCTGTGGGGAACAATTGTCATTTCTGCTAGTGAGAAAAGGTCAGTAATGGTTGTAATGGGCTTTATAAAGAGATCATTTAGATGTTTTTATTTATGTCTGACAGGTTAGGTGTCACCTGTCAGACATAAAAATAAAAATGCAGTCAGGATGCATACATTACTTAATTCCTTTTTTGCATTCTGTTTACATTAAGTTTTGCTTATTTGCAATACTGTCTGCACAAATAATATTACTTGATTTATATGTTGTGTATATTTTAACCCTATGTCTTAACTTGCACTATTTTGTTTGTGTTAGTTTCAGATTTTGTTTTTAGTTGCATTTTCGTTTAGTTATTTAATGAGCAGTGTGGCATATTCTTTAGCATTGCACATTAAATCAATTTGCATCCCATGTCTTGAATTGAATACCAAAATGAAAAACTTGCCATTTTGGGATTGGCCAACAAAATTACCCAATATAACAAGCATCAGTTTAAGTATGAAGGGTGGAGATGTTCTTACAACAAAAGCTGAAATGGAAAATACATACAGTAGAAGGTAGATCTACAGGTTCCTTCACTGTCAGATGGAACTATAGACAGAAAAAGACACAGAAATGAAAAGGCAGGAGCTTTAAAAGCTTTGGGAGGGATTTGGATCCAATAAGCCATGCAGAGGATTTAACCATGTTAATGCAATGCCTACACAAACTGGACACACACACACACACACACACACACACACACACACACACACACACACACACACACACACACACACACACACACACACACACACACACACACACACACACACACAGATTGTGGAATGTGAGTAGGAATAAGCCTATATACTGTAATATGTTAATGTGGTAACACAGCACTGCAAATGCAGCATGTAGGCTACACTATATCCTAACTCCTACATTCAGTCTGGAATTGAGTCAGATCACCTAAAGCAAAAAATATCAGTGTCCTTCAGAGGTGAGTGTCAGCAGTCACCAATGTTACATTAAAACTGATCAATTATTTATTATATGTATACTATCCCCAGTGGAAGTCCCACAAATGAAGCAAGAGAATGAAACATACAATAGCCTTTCAGTATCTAATGACTGACTCTTCCAGGATACGGCTCAATAATCATTAGAACAAACGAAGAATTTTACATCTAATATACATATACATTTCTTGCAGTAGTGTCAGCACTTTTGTTCTTTTGACCACAGTAGAGTTAGCATTCTAAACAAGTTTTATGAAAGCACCTTGCATGAGGAGTTATGCTGCAACTTCATTAAAGTCAATCCAATGCCTGTATGCAAATTAATGGAACAAAGTGTTCTCATGAGAGAAAAAGTCCTCTGTAAAACTGTAGCCTCCGTCCTGGCCTGTGGTACACAGCTGTGAGACGCAGGATTTCTCAGTCACAAACTACAGTGTACTCAACTGAGGTTTAGAACAAGAGGAGAAATCCCTGGCCATACAGCAGAGGGTAAAGAACATTTAGTGTTGGACCCTGTACAGTATGGTCAGGCAATCAATGTTATCAGTATGTGCACGATTTCTTTCAACAGGTCAGTGTACAAAATGTTACATAATACTATTTGTCCCTGTACAGTACTATAAGCAATTCCTAGAGGCTTATGTAAATTATGTAAATGATATAATAGTGCTGGAATGTTAGAAGATTTATCATTTATCAACAATCATTTTAATAATCGATTAATCATATAATCGTTATTCGTTAAGCAAAAACAATTTTGCATTTTTATATCTTTCAATATCTTTAGGTTTTTGGACTTGGGTGAGACAAAACAAGCAATTTAAAGACACAATCTTGAGGGAATATGGAATATCAGGATACTTTGTTCCTCAGTTATGATTTTACTGCAAATGTTACCTATCACAATCACAGTGATGGCCTTACTTTATCAGTAAAGTAACACAACAATTCACTGGAATGATCAACAATCTAAATTCATTGTTTTTGTTGTGTGCTGAAGATGAAGTAGGACACATTCTTGTTATCCTTGATAATATGAAAGCAAAAATGAGTATCATCGACAATTTATCATGAATAAAATGCAACACTGTGGCTCTCAGGAGAGAAAATAAGAGCACATTGATTGTGGGATAAACAAAGGCAATGGGATCAGAGCTTTGGGGACAGCATGTCTCTCTAAAGGCTCTGACACACCAACCCGATGGCTGACCGTCGGCAGAAATGGCAGTCGGATTAGTCGGCTCCCCGAGGTCAAAAAAGTCGGAACACACCGAGGCGATGCCAACATGAGCGTACGTTCTGCGCGTGCGCAAGATGTAATACATCTCCATAACAGCAAGCGGCGCTAATCTGTATTGTCGCCCAAAAAATGAAAACCGGAAATGACGAGCGCGTCACGTGGGTCTGGCTTCTCCCGAATTTCTAAGCCGACCATAATGGCGGCTCGTTTGGAATACAACTCATATTTTACAAAAATAGTTCACCGAAACGTGTTTCTGAAAACATTTTAAGCGAGAAACAGGCCATACAGTTGCTGAATCTGTCTGTTTTTTTGATTGACAAAGGTCAGTTTGAAAGATTTTCGTCAGATTTTGAGAGCCATTCGTCACGCTCATCCCGCTTGTCATTTCCGGTAAGTGTTTTAAATAAGTGCACTGATTCGCTAGTCAAGGGTTAGCACTCCACCAATCAGATTGGTCATTGAGTCCGACTGCCCACTGGCCAATTCAACAAGTCAAATCGGCCCAAATTAAAGCCGACGGCCCCTCCGACTGACGACGGCATGAAACACACCAAACAGACTTGAGTCACCGACCTCGCCAGACTGTCCGACGGCCGATAATCGGGTTGGTGTATCAGCGTCTTTACATTTAGTAATGAATACTTTTCAAGCTGTGAAGAAATCATCCAAATGTTCTATAATGCCATATTGTCAGAAACATGATGCTCCGTACTATGTGAAGGTATATCTCTGAAGAAAAGAAAATAAAGCTAAATATGCTTGCGGACTGTAAACTCACCTTGGTTTAAAAGCACAAATATTTGATGTGCTTATATATAGTAGCTTCTGCTGCATAATTACAAACACTCCTTTGGCTCTGCCCTTTCTTACATAATGAAATGCTTTACATAAATGACGCAAGATAAATACATACACTTGACACAAGACAGACAAAAACTGCATAATTAGCGTGCATGTATTTATCACAATAATCTCTTGAATTTCAAATGATATTTTTTATGCATATGCACTGCTTCACTTCACATTAAACACTGAATTGAAATGTTGTCAATGCAACTCAAGCCCATTGTTCCCTATCGCCATCTAAACTTAGAAAATAAATAAATAATAAATAATAAAATTAAAAACCATGTGGGTTTTTAATATCTAATTCAAACTAAATGGAATATGATGTATGAGGGTGCTTGTTATGGCCATTTGTTTATATTAAAAATGCATTTACATACAAGCAATAATAACAGCAGTTAATAGTACTGTCTGGAACATCTGGGTGATCAACAATGTGAAATGCCAGTTCAAATCCTGTGAGAGTACTAAAGGGTGCGCTGGGAGGCACTTAAGTGTCCTAATATGCAAATGAAAGAAGGCTGTGTCATGTTATAAACTAAGTAGAGGCAGATTTTACTGAGGTCAAATAGAACACATTTCTTGGTTTTTACTTTACTTTTCTAATAATCATTTTTTGTCCAGTATGAAGAGACAACTGCTTTTTATTAATTGTGTGAAGGGATCATTTAAAAGTTATTGCAAACAATCTGCGATGGTTTTATTGGTCGGCATTTAATAACCATTGCTACCCAGGAAGTAAATAGATATAGGCTTTCAGATGCTTGTCCATTTGCGATTCCTCCCCACAATGTAGTTTTATTTGAGGTAATATTGATCTAATCAATTATTTGCAGAGATCAACTTTTGTTAAAAAAAATATTTAAAGGTGTTTTTCTTTTTGTATCCCAGACTGTACAAAGTGAAGCTTTTAAACTTTTCACCCTTTGAAGATTCCAGTATGCCCTGATGAATGGGTCGCTGTTTTGTACAAAACGTCAGGCAGCTCAGTGGAGCAAAAAATCCCTAATGCAACAGCTGCAGAAAGGATATTGATTTGTTTCTTTGAGTACAAAAATCAAGGAGGCGCTATCAATGTCACTTGAAATTTAACAAGGTACAAGCTTGTCCAAGAACTCTCTTATTCATACACTTTCCAAAAAAAATTAACTTATATTTAATTTAACTGTTGCCTCATACAACTTATTTTTCCTGTAAAGTGCAGCAACCCTCATAGTCTCTGTAAAAAAAAGATGAGAAAGCATTCTATGACTGTACTGTCTGTAAAGATGCCACAGTTCCTTTGCAATACTCCTTGTTTGCTCCTATGGATAACATTGAAAAATAAATTTGTGCTTAGAATGAAATTAATTCAGTGTGAAATCAAGAGTCCAGAGTTGTACTGTACCTCAGGGGATCCCACAGAGGACACTAATGATGCTGAGCATCGCGGCTATGTTCCATCAGAGCTCATTGCTTTGCAGGCAACGTTGTGCATGCGTCTGCATGACAAAACATGCCCTTTCATCCATACAACAACACAACACTGGTACACTTACTGTACTCATGTTACATTCAAAGTATCTAACATCAGATGCACTGACATTTCTATTCGGTTCAGATTTTTGCCCGAGCAAACAACAGCCCTCAGAGTTGTATTTGTCTGTACAAAGGACAAGTTCTGCCTCCTACAGCTTCATACTTTTTTCTGTTTGACAGTCAAAATGCCTTAAGGAGCCATCGTAGTTCAATCTAGACAAGGTCAAGGCTGCAGCCTATTAGCCAATTCTCTTGGCGGTTCAGCTGTTTTAATATATCCAGCAACAACATCAAGCAGGTCACTGTCTCATTAGCACTGGCTCTCGAGTCCCAGTCACAACTGGGTGGAAGATGCTAACAAAGGCATTGAAAAAGGACAGAATATCTATTACAGTCCAGAGGGTTGGAGAAAAAAAGAGGTTCAAATGCAGTGTACCTTGTAGGACAGAGTCTCTTGTTGAGGTCAGAGAAGAGCAGGCTCAGAGAAGAAGAAATTCTGTAACACAAAGACGGTTCATCAGCTACAATAGTCCTAAAAAACATACACATTCAATGTTTCTCACTTAACACAGAAAATGTGTTCAAACTAAATTGCTTTAAAGGTTAATGCCTGCAAAATATGTGTTGATGGATTTTTACTGGCCAGCAAAGTTTGGATTTGTGAATATGAACATGTGTTTCACTGTCTTCAAAACTGCTTATTTTGGTCTTGACAGCTTTTTCATTTATTTGGAAAATCAATTGGCTTTTGGAGAGACAAATTGGAACATCTTAAGAGATAAAGCATTTTAATTAAAAACCATAGATTAGATTAGTGAAATGCTTCCTGAGGCAGTAACACTCCAGGAACCCATTTCATGAATCAGCACTAACAACATTTTTCTACTTACATAATATGATTTTTGGATATTGTTCACTAACAGTATAAAGGCAAAGCTTTACAACGTACAGTAAAAACAGATAGCCCTCTAAGCTGTTGTTTTGTCTTTTTTATATATTCAATATTCAGAGAGTGCAGCACAAACAGACCTTCGCTCAGAGAAGCTAATGACTTAGACAAAAAATGCTTCAACAAGTTCAATGTGCAAGTGTTTTCGTCTGAGACAACCATATTACGATGATTTATAAGAGCATTTTAGGGGCAAACATACCACAGACATCACATATCAGACCCTAATTATAGGATTCTGTTGCAGTCTGTCATTAAATCTTATATGCTACATCCATTGCAGCCTGGTGTGACGCAAAAGTAGACAATTTCTAGTGACAATATGTCTGTGCCCCACGAGCAGAAATATAAAACTGATTATTTCCTGAGGAGGACTGCTGTGGTTCAGTTGTAAAGGACATTCTGTTATGTATAAGCTATTCTCTTTTCTGATCTGATCACACCTGGATGCATTTGTTGAACAGTCTGATTCAGAGTTGCTGAAAACTGCTCGGATTTTCAAAACCAGATATTAAAGCTGACTGGCTATGCAATCACAACGCAGTGTAAGACGACTTGACACAAGGTAGCCAAAATACTAGCCACAATGCAGCGATGAAAAACAAAATAGAGGACTAGAGAAAAAGTGATGCTTTTCAGAACTAGGTTAAGATGTAAGGGGACTAATCCAGATGTTCAGATGTGAGAATTTGCATTAAAATTTCATCAATATAATCAGGTTTTACCAAACTTAAATTCTGCAGCATAGCTTTATACAACTTAGTGGATCAAGTTAAACTCAACTAATAGTTAAAAAAAAACAATATTCCTTCTTTTATGATTTTCTTTTTTAACTACTAACGTTTAACAAGGTTAAAGTAATTCAGAAAAAACAGGTACTTTTGGCTCTGATGCTGGCTAAATGTCTCACCTCGTACATCCATGATTTTGGGCTTTGCCACAGGTCATCCGTGTACTTCATGTGTATCTGCTGCAGTAAGTTAACTATTTGCTAGTCTCACTTTACCAGACCTTCCTCCAAAGCATGCTGAAGGAGAGTCTGGCTACTCCGTGCTCTTATTTAATGGCATTTCTTTAAACCAATCAGATATGGGCAGTGCTAAACTCCGCACAAAGCCGCTGCAAAATCGTTGTGCGAGAGTAAACTCAGATTGGACAGATAGTCTAGCTTGCTGTCTCAATTGACCATATAGAGATCTGAGGAACAGTCAAAAATAGTCCTCATAAATCCACTGAATTTAAAATTCTAATACAAAGGAAGCATAAGGAAACGGAAAATACATGCATTCGTTGGAATTTCCTGCAGCACCGGAGCAATCCCGGAAATGGAACATGAAGGATATAGACTAACTATTTGCATAAAAGTGAATGGGTTCACATACATAGATTATAACTATATGCTTTTGCATGTACATCAGATCTCAGTACTCTTACTCTTACAATGCTCTCTTTTATATGAGAAGGCTTCCTAGGAATCAAAAGTGCTGGGACACAAAGTGATGCCTGAAGCATACTTGGCAGCCTGCAGCCATAATCAGCAGTAATGAGACCTATTTTCCCAGAGTGATATTACAAACAGCGTAAACAAGACCAAGATGAACATCTTCAGGGGTAAAGATTTTCTCAGCACCAGTTCTCACATACTCCATTAAAAACGACTGCATTAAAATACCCTGTAAAGTTTTTGACCACTAGAGACGCTGTGGAACGTTTGCTGAGCAGATCACCATATTCTTTGTATCTCGTTCTACTAGCATGCACACAAAAAAGGGGATGACATTAACATAACTCTTTCAACTGACTGCAAAGGGTGGTAACAGCTAGTAGCTGTAGTGCACTTAAATGTAGCAATGGTGCAAATAAAAGTGAAGAACAGGACAGCAAGGCTTTTTAAACAGTGCAGGATCGGGTTGCTCCTAACTATTCGTAAATTCATTAATGACCTTGTGTATAAAGTCCTTCCTAAGTTGTTTGCAACTACAGTACTAGCTAGTTTAAGACAAGTAATTTAGTCAATTAGATTGCAACCTTAAGGAATATATTAGCTAGTAAAGACTTGTGTCTTTATGATGATGTGTAGGGATGTAGTGATGTGTAAATCAGTTGCCAGGAAACATCTGGAACAGAGTCCAAACAAAAGTGATCAACTATGTAAACAGGAAGTCACTGTAGGAGGCCAAATTATACAATAAACTTAATTTAATCCTTTGTAAATGTAGAGTTAGTAGTAAGTTGATTTAAACAGGGAGGGATATAATTGATTATGCTAACCTCACTAACGCTATTGTTTGATGGTCAGTCAAACATTACTGACATACCATTTTGTAATTTGAGGTACACTACCAGTCAAAAGTTTGGGGTCACTTTTTCCATTCAACTCCATTATAGTCCGAATACCAGCTGAGATCAGTTGCCTTTTTTTTCTAATCAGGGCAGCAGTTTTCAGATTACATTATGTGCTTACATAATTGCAAAACGGTTCTCGGCTGTTGTAGAAAGAAGTGGCTGATCTTTAATGCAATATCTACATTGCCCATTATCAGCAACCATTCATACAATGTTCCAAAGGCACATTATGTTAACTAATCTGATATCATTTTAAAAGGCTAACTGAGAAAACATTGGGGAACCCTTTTGCCATTATGTAAACACATAATGTAATCTGAAAACTGCTGCCCTGGTTAAAAAAACAATGCAACTGATCTCAGCTGGTATTCTGTCTGTAATGGAGTGGAATGGACATTTCTAAGTGACCCCAAACTTTTGACCGGTAGTGTATATTATGTTGTTTTGATGAAGTGTAATTTCAAAACTGACTTTTATCTTAACAGCATTTTATGCCAGTATATACCATTACCTCTTTTACTTTTCACTCTAAACAGGTAGGATATATACTGACTAAGCTTAGGTAAGCTTTGTCAGTTAGTTCAGTTAGCTACATTACTATATGTTATAACTAGGCTAAGTTTGAACTTAATAACGTTTGAGATAAATGGAAAACTGAATTTAAACAAAATGTGCACCTTTAACTCTGAAGTAATATGTTGCAATATGATAAATTGTACCACTGCATATACTGAGGTCAATATCTCTGCAAATACTATATCGATCCTTGAGAGTGCACATAGCTTTGGTATTTGTTTTCTGAATTTTGGTTCCTTGCCAACCGCTGGTGCTTTTAGAGTCAGAGAAAAACAAAAAATTCTACTGACTGAGCAGCAATTAGTGCTGAGCGTCGATCCTTGTTTGACTCTGGGTCTGTTTTGCCCATGTACGAGCTAAACCTTTCAATTGTGGCTCATGCTGTTATGTTTTCTCAGGGCATGGCTTGCGCAAATAGTAACAGTAAGTGCTAACCGGGAGGCCTGAATGCAGCAGGGGCTCACTGAGGCAACATTGGCCTGGTGCATTACCTTAGCTCGCCAGTGACACACTTTCTGCTGTGTGAGGCAGCCACTCTGAGCCAGATCTAACCGTTTCACTACAGGCCCCACGGCCTCACTGCTGCTCATCAGCCGCTCGTCTCTGTCATCTCCCATTCATCTCTCCTTTCTCTTTCTGTTAACCTGACGACGTGCGTGTTTTGCCACTCTGTCTAATTGCTTTCTCATAAACCCTCATGTCTGATTTTCTCTCTTCTATCTTTTTGCTAACACTCAGAATTGATCATTCGCAAGCCAGCTTTAATGTGACTGACCAAGCTGCTTTGTAAATCAACAAAAACACCCTTCCCCTCCTTAATCCTGCTATTTTCTTTTTCCCCACTCATTTTACAAAAGGCATAAAGCAAACTGTGACTACACTGAGAGATCGATGAGAAGAGAATTTTCAGATGAACAAACATGACATCATTATCCTCTCTCTCCTGCATCTCTTAACGAGTATGTGCTACCATGCACAAATGTGCACACATTCCGTATCAAATATCTGTACGTAGTTATCCTTTTCTATTTTCCAGCAGGGCGCTTCATAAACATAGTCAGACTTAGGCAGTGCATCAAGGGAGTAGTACCCCCATAATCCACTTTGGATTTGGCAGATTTACCCACTGTCCCTCTACTCTCCTGTCAGTACCAGGAGTATAACCTCAGCAGGGTGCTCAAAGGTAACCAATCGCAGAGAGCCAGGATGGTGGTCATGGCTAAGTGAAGCCTCCGATAAAACTGCACAGGCATCAGATGTGATACATGAGTACATTCACCTTCCAACGTGTTTTGGAAAGCACTGTGGGAGAAACTCGAGGGTGAACTCTTTGTGTCAGATTTGTGTGTGATTAAATTAGAGGATGGTTGAGAGGGCAGTTCCAAGGACTTGGGTCGATATTTTATATCACTTCATGGATATTTTATCAGCTTCTCTATTTACAGAAGTAGTGACAGCTACTCCACTACTTTAAATCATGTTCACACACACACACACACACACACACACACACACACACACACACACACACACACACACACACACACACACACACACACACACATACACACACAGATAAAATCCTTGGGATGCAGTGATACCTGATCGTCTATATTCCCATTGGATGACTACTTTATAATTTCACATCAGCAAAACATATTTCCTCATGAACATGAACTACAGGTCATAGGTCACTCAGTGGTTCCTCATCCGTTTTGTTGTAAGAGCCCTTAGTCATCCCTATTGTGGTCAGATCTCACTAGTCATTGTTACAGTGAAACTGAAGCTGACTCCAGGAGGAGACTCACTTTAGTTTAGCTTTGCGCTGTGAGTGCTACTTTCTTGCTCTACTTCATGCTCCACTTCTTGTCCCCTATAAGTTATCTCTGGCATACTTAACTTCTTTAACTAGTCCATCATTGCTGAGAAATGTTCATGCTGTAAAGAGAGTAATATGCAAAAGGTTATATTGAGTCATCTTAAAAACTGTCCCTAAACCAAATTTCAAATGACATAAGGAGAAGATTAAAGCCATTAAACATATAATGTATTGAGGATGAGGCTACAACATCATACTATGAATTTGTGTTATGGTTTGTACATTTCTGTTGTCTTGTTTGTAGATTTTTGTATGTATATTTCTGTTGTGTATATTTCTGTTTAGTTATCTCCCTGTTTTTTCTGTAGGTTTCTGTTCCCTGTCTTGTAAATGTATCCTGTGTTGTGTAGTGTTGTCTGTATACATTTTGTTGTGTATTTTTCGGTTCCCGGTTGTGCGTTTCCCTGTGAGTTCTGTTTCATGTTTTATTTTGATAGTCTGTTTTCTGTCTTGTCATGTCCAGCTTTACTTTGTGTTTTCCCGCCTTGGTTGATTGTCCTGCCCCGCCCTGATGTGATTCACCTGTTGTCTCACCTGTTCCTGGTTTGCTCGTCTCCTAGTTTATTTAGCCTCTGTGTTTCCCTTTTTGTCTTGTCAGATTGTTTGTGTCCTCGTGCCATCAGTTTGTGTCTGCTAGTATCAGTTTGTGTCCGTGTCCTGCCAGTCTGCGTGTGTTCATGTCCTTCCCTGCGTATTTTTGTGAGTTTTTCCTTGTGATTCTTTTCCTGTGTTTTTTCCGTCCTCTGTGCTGTGTTCTTTGGTTGCAATAAATCCTCTACGCCAATTTTCTCCTGCCTGCCTGCCTCTCCCTGCATTTGGGTCCACTATTCCCTGCTCCTCATCTCAGATTTGTATTTTCAGCCACGCTAGCAGGGTGGCTCTAGGGATAGCAATGTCAGTGGGTCGGTCCACCACTTTGGTTTTTATTAAAATATCTCGACAACTATTTGACGCATTTGATGGATTTTATGGCAAGCATGGCTGTAGTCTGGTTTTAAAATGTATTGCCATGGCATCATATTTTCATATAGACATAATGTACCAGTGATGTTCATTATGTATAGTTAAATCTATATTTTAAATTGTACGTGTGCATAGAAATGTATTATTTCGATAATATAAGGTTCTCCAGCTGCAGTTTAGCTAAGGGCCAACCACCTCTGATTCAAAGAAATTACAATCTCTGTCATTATAGCCACTTTTATGGGCTCATTGGCCAGTAGAAGATTTAATTTCTAATCAATATAAACATCTTATTAGCTTGTGAACTATTACCCACTACAATGACTTCTTTGACATTACGCCTATAAACAACCTCAATGTATCGACCGTCCCTGTGGGTGCAGTGTCTCTCCTCTGATTGGCCCCGGGAACCTCCTTGCTATGGTGACGACCCCTAATGCCCACCATTGTGGCAACAGCTGTAGTCGTAGCAACAGTTGGCTAGTGCAGCTCTTTCACACTAAGACAAAATGATGAAAGGGTAAGGAGAAAGAGAGGGCAGAAGGCTCTCTGTCATCAGCAGTCAGACAGGATATGCATCTGTGTCTGCTGAACCTTCTCTCAATTCATCCGTCCAATACTTTTTTGTCCATCAATCTGTCTCTTGCCCACTTTCCCTTCTGGATTATCATCTGTCCCTACATGTTATTGTCTCATTTTCAATAGATAATTAACTGCTTAATGTTCTCCTTGAAGCAAATGATTTTCAGAATCATAAATGCACAGATCGTTACCATCATGACAATTATTTATCTCTTTCTCTTGCTGTCTCTTCCAAGATTTACTCTCCAGTCTATAATGCAACACTGATATGGCTACGTTAATAACCCTGACAAGTCCAGCAACCATCCATCCAAAAACAAAGCAGAATAATTACGTTTTCACCATTTTTTGCCTTCAAACAAGCCATTTTTCCATCACCCATCCTTGTGCTTCTTTCATTCTCCCTTTTCCCCCTCTATTCATTCTTGTATAATGCACACTGTCATTTTCTCCTCATATCCATTAACCCCACTCAATGTACCTCTCCATGCCTCACACCATCATTTACTCTCCCATATCATATCCACTCTGTCTCACCTATCAGTCTCCATCTTTTAACCTTCTCCCTCCTTTTGTCTCTCCATTAGCACCTTCCCCTGGGCTCTGAACACCAATGTACCCCCATGAGCGAGAGCGCTGAGAGATTCTGAAATATTGATGGCCCCAGGCGAAGGCCGCATCCAGCACACTCTGCAGGGGGTAAGGGCCTGGTCCGCAGTCAGGTAGAGTCAGAGTGGGTGAACTTTAGCAAGTATACAGTTATGCTTTGGCAGATGGAGGCAAGGTGAAGTGAGGAAAATGAGGAGAAATGATGGTGTGTGTGTGTGTGGGTGTGTGTGTGTGTGTGTGTGTGTAAAAATCATGCTATCCCAGCTGCCAGCTGGCTTCTTCACATGCATCTGGTGATTTGCTTCCAGGTGATCTGGACCTTCATCCAAGGAAGTGCATGTGTGGATGAAGTGAGTGGACTCCTGAGCTGGACCTTTTCCCACACAGCGATCACTAAACGTATTTATTCAAGATTAACCCTAACACGAGCATGAGGTTTGCTTTGAGCTGCTTGTTTATGCACCCCTCCCCCTTCCCTGCTCTTCTTTTCTGTTGTTTTTCACAGTCTTCTTCCACCTCGCTTGACATCTCTCTCCCCCACAACCAAACCCTTCATTTACTTCCCTTCTTATTTTCTGCTCATTAGTCACACTCCTTATCTTTGTCTTATGATGTTACATTCTTCTCGATTTCCTATTTTCCTTTTCTCATTCCTCGGGTGACTTTCTCTATCTGGTGAAGGTGACCTTGCCAAAGAGACCCATAAGAATTGCCATGGAGACAGCATACAGTTAGGTGATGCTTATGTGGAAAGAGGGCAAAGGGGGAGGGGGGTACAAAAAAGAAAGAGAAAGCAATGGTGTGAAGGCAGCTTCACCACAGAGCTTATTTTCTGCGACTCTGATTCATGGTCCCATCACTCTGGTTTAGATTACTATAATATTGCCTCCCTCCATATTTCTCTCTCCCTCTCTTTGTCTGTTTCTTCTTTGAACCGAGGGCAAACATGAAAGACTGCCCTGTTAAAAAAAAAAAAAGAATTAAATCAGACGTGAAGCAATGTGTCATGTCTTTATTTTTCTAAACCCTTCTGTGTTTCAGAGGATCTGTGAGTCTAATTTGCATGGTGAAATATGCCTCCTCTTAATCTATGGGAAGTGCGGACTTGGTCAAAGTAGAAATCTGTTCTCCCTACAATGTAAAATTAAACTTTCTTGAACACTGGCAGCATATAAATAATGTCTAAACAATTCAGCAGTGTCATAAAGTGCATCCAGCAGCATTCAAGCAATCAGCTGAATGCGCTAAAAACACAATCACAGGGTTAAATATGTCAATTGCACATGTCTATTGTAATCAAGATACAACTGGCAACAATCTGATACATTCTTTCATCTGTATGTGGTTCACGCAGTCACACCTTCCGTTGAATCCTTGGTTTATAGGGAAGACAAGTGGATTTCAACCTCCTTAAGCACAGTGAGACGCTGTTGCAGACTTGATGAAAAATGTATGAAGTGAGAAAAGCCAAAAGTGCAAATTCTGCTGCAGCTTACACGTGCTATTTTTTTAGGGATAACTTTTGCTACTCGTACATCTAGGTACAGTCAGTTAGTTAAGCATTCTTTTAACAAAATTTGCCATTGTTTTAAAATGGTTATTGGTTTTCCATATGAAGAATATTGTTAATTAAAAAATAAAGTTAAATAATAAAGTTAATTCCTATGATATCCAAATGCTATATGGTAAATACACCTGGTTAAAGCATTGTTCTATTTAGGCAGCCACAAACCTTGGTTCAAGAAAGAGCTTCATCACTGTTAAACTTTCAGAAATGGCCCATGCTAACCGCTGAAATGATACAGGACGCATAACCTGTCCTCCAGGGTCAGGACAAAATCCTTAAATGCCCTCTAACTGGCCTAACTACATACATTTCTTCCTACTTCCTGCATTGGCACTGGGAGTTGTGCAATTGACAATCATCACATTGGCATTATTCCTGCAGGACAATGGGCTGGTGATTCATTGCCTTCTTGATTGTATATGCACAGATCTAAAACACAACAGGTCAAACAAATTTGATCAGACACTGGATATTATGAGCTAATCATTTCGCTGTGTGAAGTGTAGGAGAACCTTAAGACAAAGGGAGAGAGGAAATATTCATGGCTGTTCTTGTGTTGCATTCCCAATGTGACAATATTGTTCTGTGCTTCCATGAAATAGGAAGTCGTCAAGAGATAAACGGAAAAGATAGACCGAAACATTCAGAAACGTGAAGCAGGAGGATTAGCAGAAAAATAAAACATGGTTTTCTTCACTACCAAATTCTCTGGCCCTCAGTTGCTGTGTCAAGGAGATGCAATCAGGCCTGCAATGCGTCACTCACACAGCCGTAGGCAGAGACATTCACAGCTGCCTGTCAAAATTAGGGCATTGACTCTAAATGTAAATGTGTAACATTTCAGTATAAAAACTTCAGTTATTTGTAACATTTTTATATTGAATTCAAGAGGACCACAGGCAGGGTTTGATCTGCGTCGAGGCTCTCAGTGCAGTGAGCCGACACACAGTGAGTTTGTGTCGGCTTTATCACACACTAAAGTCTATTCATCTGGCTCTTGTGCAAACCCCTGCAGTGTATAATTTACCATGGATAGGACCACACTAACTGTCCAGCACCAGATTGGATGTGAAATCTAAGCACCAACTTTCTGTATTTGTAGTGGTGGTTGGCAAGCAAAAACAACTTTGACTCTCTGCGGTAACACATGCCTGCACACATCATTTCAAAACATACAGGGGTCCAATCATAGCTCACCTGGTAGAGCATGCGCCACATGTACCAAGGCTCAGTCCTTACTTTTTTTTTTCACCAGATCATAGTTTTATTTATTCACTTACATAGCAAGTTATACATAGGGAGGATTTATACATTGGCATTGTAGGCAGCAACACAATACAGTCGCATCAGTTTGTAAAAACAGGAAGAGATGCAACTACATACCAATTTGAGGATTGTCCCATGCATTTACAGTAACATAAGCTTATAATGCAATCTGGCCCCAGTCTTCACATCTCTTGAAGCACTGATGCAGGGATGCAACTTAGAAAGGTATCTCTTCTGTCCATTCTGGCTCTCTTATGATACTCAACTCAGTTATACCTGGAAACACTTCTTTTAAAATGATCAGTTCTATTCGCCCACTTTAGTATTTATGCTGTCCTCAGTCCTTCCCATAGCAGCCCAGGTTTCGAATCAGACCTCTCTCCCCTTTTCCTGTCTACAACTGTCCTATCAATTAAAGGCCGAAATGCCTTAAAATATAGTCAAAAATAGATTAAAAGAAAAACCAGAACAGATGTAAAAGTGGGTAAAAAAGCCATGTTAAATACATTTTTTAAATAAACTATTAAAGACCTCCTGTGGCTGCCTCTTTAATTGATTCCCTCAGGTACAGAAACACTTGTATGCTAGCTTCTGCGTTTCAGTTAGAATTTGCAGAGTGTTTGCCTTAGATTCAGAGTAGATCAGTTTAATAGATTTTCAAACAAACCAAAATAACACGCAAAGTTTCCCCCTTCTACCAGCTGGTTGACATAGGTAGAAATGAGTGCAATGTTTTATATATTAAAAATATCTAAAGTATATATTATTACTATTGTTATATGTACATAATTGACATATTTGGCTACTTCAGGTGGAGAAGAACAAGCTGTAAATACAGCACTGACATATTATCACCTTATAAAGTGGATACGGCAAATGTGATAGCGAACAGTGACTTTAACAGTTACTTATTTATATATCCAGCAGAAACGAAGAAAAATGTGCATTAATTTGGAATCGTCTTTGTGTCCACCTAATGAATGTAACATTCAACATCTAACGTTCACTACCCTCGCAGCTCTATTTTGGTGTCCACCAACTCCTGAGGGGAATATCTTTTGCTAAATGCTCCACTATGTTTACCAACTTGTCCTTAACTTTACCTGTAATTTAGTGCTGGGAAGGTAAAGTACAGTGAGTTTCAGGCCGTACAACCAAAATACATGAAGCTGAAGATGCTAAAACACTTCATAGAGCTGGGTGGAAATGTACAGAGTGATGATTCTCTGTGGGTTTGTCTCTACAAGTGACCCCTTTCATATTACACAGTAATCTAATCCAAAATCAATATACAAATTAGTGCAGCTTTAAATTAAAGAATGTATAGTCAAGTACATCAATAACGGCATAGTTGATTACTGGGTTTATGTCATCTAATCTTAGGCAGATTTGCAGACAGCGGGTGGCTTTTTATACCAGGAATAATTTATTGCTTGAGTTTATTTGCCCATGCTCGTGTGTGCACAGGGAAAGTTTATGAGGACTTACTTGTGTCTGTGTGAGCACATGGACATTCTCAAAAATGTCTGGCCAGTGCCAATGCTGAATGAGAGCAGTGCTGCTGAAACAAGTTCTGTTTTCTAGCAGCTAACTGTGGAGGAGTAGATGGATGGAAGCAACTCTGTATCTCTGCCCCATCATTGATAAAGAGCATTAGAGGGCACTCGACAGAGGGCGAGTCAGAGAGAGGGACGCAGAGAGAGGACAAGGCAGTAAAGAAGAGGTAAGAGGGGAGAGTGAGGGTAATTGGAGATAGTGTGTGAGGTAGCGAGAGATAGAGTAGTAAAGTTTGGACACAAGGACTTGACAATTTGTAGCAGTTGGTGCCTCTTCACAATACTAGAAAGATGAGCTTTGTATGCTAACAATGTAGCACAGATAACCTATATATATATATATATATATATATATATATATATATATATATATATATATATATATATATATATATATATACAGCTGCACTCACACTAGCACACATGTGTTATCAAGCCCTTGAGAGCAGAATGAGCAATGAAATCTCCTCACACTCCAGTTATTAGAGTAAAATCCTTACAACTTGCAATTCATTTTCTAATGAGTCTAATTAAAGTCCATAACAGCAAAGAGTGACTAATGTGATTGTGCTGTGGTGTTGACCCCTGAACATTGTGTGTGCTGTAAGGATTTGTTTACCATGAAGGTGGTTTGAACGGCACAAAAGGCTAAACCAATAACCAGTAATTAGAAATAAATCATCAGTAGAGATGAATTAAATTATAGACATAATAAATGGCATATAAATGCAACCAAACTACTGTGTACAAAAAACTACTGATAGCAAGCTTGTTCTTTTATATGCACAACTCAAGCAAACTGTAAAATTCATAGCCGGTCACTGTGTGTACAACACTGCATTTTTGGATGCCATAACAAACAGACCTTTCATGACAGAAATATTGATGAAAATGAAAGAAAAAACAAACATTATTTGTGTTGTACACCCAAATGTATGGACACACAAAGTTGCTAACCCTTGTTTTGAGTTGGTTTGACTCAAAGCACATGACTATTTTGCCAGGTTTGTTGTTGAGGTGTAAACTATGCAAACACAGAGCAAACTAGATTAGCATGAAAAGCACAAAATTAGGCCTGGGGCGCACTAAATTATTATTACATGGAAATAGCTCCACAGACTCTTACTGTTAGAAAAAGCTAACTGTGGGATACTAAGAACTATGTGTACCTGCTAATGCTTCGGCATGCAAAGTCCCATCTCAGCAATCCACCTCAGCCTCCTGTCACTTCATATTTCTGCTTTGTAAAGTCATGTGGTGTGATAACATGCTACAGAGGTGCTGTAAAAATGAAACAGAAACAGCTCAGAGGATTATGTAATCAATTTATACTACAGTAAACATATAAACACACACACACACACACACACAAACACACACTAATTATTCTCCTCACTAATAGAGTGTGTATATGTAATATATATGTAATATCATAAGATTTGCTAATATTCAAATACTACATGAGGGAAAACATGATGTCCTTAATGTGACCCTTTCTCACATCATTTACACATACCATAACTGATGTCACTGCCTCGTTCCTCAGCCACAATTTATCATGAATACACATCATGTGTGACCATATTTGATGAAGAATTAAATTAAGTTGACTCCTCACACTCATTACATCACAGCCCTGCTCAGTAGTCGCAGCGTATTCTAATGAGCTGAATGAGCCTCAGTGTGACCTCTCACTGACTTCTGTGCTCAGATAAGTTTCTGGTCAGCTTGAATACCGTTTAGACAGTGAGGGCAATGACTGGTGTACTGCATTAGCACACGTATGAGTAGACAAAAGAGGGCGAATGAGGTCAGGCTTATCAGACAAATGGAGTTTTGGAATTTGTGAAGTACGCTAAAAGCACTCATATAAAACTACATTTGCTATTTTTAGCAGCTTCAAAAATGTTGATGCATTTGACATTTCAAATGTTTCAGCGCAAGAGATCATAGAAACAGCTCCACAATAATCTGATATTTATCCAGTAAAAGGATAGAGCTCTCTCAGAATACAATCACACACTTTTATCTGCTAGTTTCAGACCTGCAGCAGAGCACTTTGCACATTCATGGTTGCTGTGGCTGTGATGCTTTTGTCCCTGAGACACAGTCAACACTCAAGTCTCACAGGCATTTTTGAAAGGCCAGTAGATGAAAAGATATGATATTCTGTGTTTGCGGCACATGGATTGGATTAAACCATATATGAATAAAACAGTGTCTTTCTTCTGAAATTTTAAAAAACAAAACAAAACAAACTCTGTGGTGTTAACAGAATATGTTAAATAACAGTATGCACGCCAATTTTTATTTACCCGAATGCTATGACGTTTTCAAATTTTGTGTGTGTGTGTCTGTGCTGTTTCAAATAAGAAAATATTCTGTTTAGTCTTTACACAAGATTACTACCTGGTCATACAACTCCACACACATCTCCAGTACAGATTTCTACCTCAAGTCTGTCGTGTCAGTGCTGCAACTGAAGTGAGCTATTATCTCCCAGCATGAGCAACCCCTGAAGGATTAACCGCCAATCCTTCTTAAATCTGCTGCTCATAGTAAAAAAAAGCGTGACAGAAGCTCTTGCAGGGATACTGTTGGTGCAGCACAATTATAATAATACCAACAGGCACTGTCAGAACCCCATCACTACCAACTATGAAAGACTAACTTTACCAGCTACCTCTACCCTAGGGTTCAAATGTCAGACTGTCACAGCAATTTGCTAATCCTGTTGCAGATGTCATGCTGAGAAGTTGAGTTCTTCCATTTCTATTGTTGTGTGGCGTGTATACATTCACCTAAAGGACTATTAGGAACACCTGTTAAATTTCACGTTAATGAAATTATCTAATCAACCAATCACATGGCAACTGCTTCAATGCATTTGCATTGTCTAGACCTGGTGTGGTCCAGGTCTAGACAATCTCCTGAACTCCAAACTGAATGTCAGAATGAGAAAGAAAGGTGATCTAAGCAACTTTGAGCGTGGCATGGTTGTTGGTGCCAGACGGGCTAGTCTGAGTATTTCACAATCTGCTCAGTTACTGGGATTTTCACGCACAACCATTTCTAGGGATTACAAAGAATGGTCTGAAAAAGGAAAAACATCCAATATGCTGCAGTCCTGTGGGCAAAAATGCCTTATTGATGCTAGAGGTCAGAGGAGAATGGGCCGATAATTCAAGCTGATAGAAGATCAACTTTGACTAACCCTTAGTTACAACCGAGGTATACAGCAAAGCATTTGTGAAGCCACAACACGCACAACCTTGATGAGGATAGGCTACACCAGCAGAAGACCCCACCGGGTACCACTCATCTCCACTAAAAATAGGAAAATGAGGCTACAATTTGCACAAGCTAACCAAAATTGGACAGTTGAAGACTGGAAAAATGTTGCCTGGTCTGATGAGTCTCGATTTCCGTTGAGACATTCAGATGGTAGAGTCAGAATTTGGTGTAAACAGAATGTGAACATGGATCCGCCATGCCTTGTTACCATTGTGCAGGCTGGTGGTGGTGGTGGTGTAATGGTGTGGCCCACCACACCGTGTGGGGGATCCCTTTCGCCTTCAGAACTGCCTTAATTCTTTGTGTCATTGATTCAACAAGGTGCTGGAAGCATTCTTTAGAAATGTTGGCCCATATTGATAGGATAGGGTCAAACACGGTGGCATTACTTTTCTCATTACTTCCTTTACTCATTTTTAAATTAGAATGAACTGATCCTTAAAATTATCAACTAGACAAGACAAAAAAGGGACTAAAAAAGAGGCGAGCCTCAGTCCAGAATCTTGCAGTGCTCTTTCTTTCTCCCATCGCGGAATGCTGTGTGGACTAGCAAGACCCTCCTCCGCAGCGCTGTGGAGGAAGGTCTGGCAAGGCGAGACTAAAACAGTAACAGTTTAGATATTCTCTTAGAAACCATCACTGCCATGGTAATCCTCCTATTGTCATTTTCAAATGCTTTAGCAGCAGAGCTGAAATAACTCGAAGATGACAGATGAATCATTTTCATTTAGGGATATTTTTTGGAAGGAGAATTGACACGAATCAAGCCTATGTAAGAATCAGTAGTTTGTTCGTAAAATACATCTATGTTTTGGTCTGTGAGTCAGCAATGACGAAATCCAGTCTTGTTAAACCATACAACTCCCACATGTTCAACGCATTGCTGATGGCAAAATGGAGTCAGAAACAAAATCTGATGGTTCCTTGTGTTGTCAGGACATGGTCCAGGTCATTATATAGGGCAAAAAAGAGGGCAGTGGCAGCGGCAGCATGGGAGGGAGAAAGAGAGGTGAGGAGGCAGAGAAAGGGAGAGGAGAGGGAGAAAAGCAGAGAAAGCGCAGAGAGAACAAAAGAGGAATGAAACAATAGCATTGAAGGAGACAGAAGCTGACCTTGGAGCACCCTAGCATTAGCTTACACAGACCATAGCAAGGATTTGAGCAAATCAAAGCTTTCCACTTCAAAATAATCCACATTTGATAGCTTCCTATCAGCCAAATTGGGACAGACAGGTCAGCAGCTCAACAGTCAGATACATATGCACATTCTCCATGCATCCAGGCAAAGGCCCATATAAACATGCAAGTGTACATCTTTTCCTCGGTCCTCACCCACAAATACACAAACACACACTTGACTCTGCCTGTCCATCACCAGAAGGGTACCAGTTCACCATCATGCTCGCACAGCTTTCTATTTTCTCTGCCTAACAAAACCTGTCATTCTGTCAGGGCTGCAGATTAACCAGAGAACAGTTTCCTTATCAAGTCAATTTTACAGAGGTAGCGCTGAAATAGCCTGGCTATTTTTGGTCTTGGAGTGTATGTGTGTGAGCATCCGCATGTGTGAATGCAGTGACCATGTGTGGCAATTACCACAGTCAAGACAAGCGACACAGCCATCCACTGCACACCACACCTCTGGATCTATCTGCCTGCTCTCCTCTTCTGTGGAGGACTGCATTACTTCTTTACTTGTCCACTTCATCTTTAAGCATCAATTATATTTCCTCCCCTCCTCTCCTCTCTTCTCATCGGAGCACCAGTACCCGGCAGCAGTACTAGCAATTAGGTCAGCAGTTGGCCTATTTAAAGCATGAGGAACTCAAGGCCTAGATTTGCTTTGTCACTTAAAGTGCTCATATTATGCTAATTTTGACGTTCATAATTGTATTTAGAGGTTATGTCAGAATAGGTTTACATAGTTTAATTTTCAAAAAACACCATATTTTTGTTGTACTACACATTGCTGCAGCTCCTCTTTTCACCCTGTGTGTTGAGCTCTCTGTTTTAGCTACAGAGCGAGGCATCTCACTTCTATTCCATCTTTGTTTGGAGTCGCACATGCGCAGTACCTAGGTCAGCACCACAAGCCAGTCAGAAGCAGAGTATGAGGGCGTGCCACGCTACCAGCTAGGCGAGCATTATAACGTGTGTTACAAAGTGACGCACGTTCATAACAGAAGTAAAGGCTGGACTACAATAGAGCTGTTTGGAGCAGTTGGTGAACAGTGTTTTCTGTGGGAGATGGTAAGTCCCTTTGGGGTGGACTTTGGGCTTTTTCACTTTGTAAACCTATAACATGCACAAAAAAGATATATAACACAATAAAGGAAAGGGAAAAGGCCAAAAAAACATAATATGAACACTTTAAGAACATCAAACACTGCAATAAATTGCACAAAGGCAAAATGTACAAAAAGCTTTAGGCACAAAATCATCAAAATTTGCCTAATTTTAAGGTGTGTCAGAGGTCAGAAGGTGAACTTTCTGTTGTTCTTTCGAAAAGGTTGAGTGAGGTTTTGCATCAAATATGCATGGGCTCATGTGGCAGGCTAACCGCCCGGACAAGTGCAGAGTGTACTGCTGTTGTGAAGGTCAACCATCTCTTACAGTATCTTTGACACACACAGTGTGTGTCCAGATGGCTCAGCAGACTAAGTACCATGTATTTACTTGCAATGTCAGGAAGTGTGAATTCTGCTTATGACCTTGGTCACATGACATGACCTGTGAGATGTTAAATAAGTCAGTGGATTGACTGAAGCACTAAGCCGAGCAGTCTAGGAGAGCTGATTACTGTCATTGATCGTAAAACAACTGTGACTTAGAGTGACTTAATGTTTCGAGACTGTCCTAAACATTACCACTTCAAGCACGGCAAGACTCCTCTTCTGTATGAGGATGCATTGTTCCTCCCGACCAGCTTAACAAATTCCAACAGTCTTTATTTAGTTACTAATAAAAAACCACTTCCAGTGTACTTTATTAAGTTTTTATATTGGCCATCCATCAGGCTAATGATATCATTACAATTTATTTAAAATGCCACTGCACCACATTGCCACTGCATGGCTCAGTTAATTGAAACACTTACTTTGAGGATTCAATGTGATGAATGTATTGGTCATTACCCTGCTGTCGGGCATTTACAATAATGCTCAACTTGTGGCAATCAGGACACAAAGTTTTATTCTAATCCTACAGTATACAATTTCATTCTTGGACTGGCATTAGTCTCTTGTAAAAGTACTCCAATGAATGAGGTTTGCCACTTTATCTGCCAGCAAAATATTCTACATTTCTTTTTCTTTTTTATTCTATTCTAGTCCATGAAGTCAACATTTTAATTTGCCCAATACCTTGGTTAATGTCTGGATAACTGGAAAACCAATGACAACCTCAGCTGGTGTTAAACTAAAATGGTGAACACGGTAAACTAAAACAAAAATGGTAACATTGTCACTCTATGTCAGCATGCAGACTTTAGCATTTAGCTCAAAGCACCGCTGAATCCCCTACTGTACCACTAAATGCAGCCTGACAGTGCCGCTAGCGTAGCTGTAGACTCTGTTTTCCCATATGAACTCCGGACAATGTCCAAGAATCAGGTCCCTTTCACACATGTAGCACACAACAGGAGATTGTCAGTGACAGATGCATCCTCACTTACTGGAAATACTCTGTTTGGTTTAGACTGTAAAAAATAATGGACGAAGCTTCCAGGCCTAAGAAGTGAAGCCAATGCGGAAGTGCCGTACACCTGCATTCTATCTAATTTCCAGCAGGGGGCGACTCCACTGGCTGCAAAAAGAAGCTGGCTTGTATAGAAGTATATAAGTATACACAAGTTTATTGTCTCAATCACTAGTTTTAAGCCTTTTTCAATATGACATGATGTTCATTTTGTAAATTATGGTCCCATTTATTTTAAAATAGATGATAAAGTAGGGCATTAGCAATGCATTTCCATGGCACTGTGCACATTAAAATAGCTGTGAACTTGTTTTGGGTGTTTTCTGTATTTTTGTGTTAAACTTTAACCCCCTTACTGTGGGTTTTCACTTTATCAAAGCTTATTGGAACATTTTGGTCGCCAAAAAACGTCTTGTTCAGCATCCGGTAGCATCTTGCCAACCGAGGCATTAGCTGGTAACATAAAGGAAAGTCTGCCAGGTTTTTTGTACTGCCATACATGCAGATGAATGGCGGCAGTACCCGGAGGTCATCGTTTACCTGCAGGTAAAATTCTGCCGTTGGCAACTTCCCCTTTTCAGTTTAGATGGCGAAGGCTTCAAAACGGCAGTCCACAAACCAATGGATGACGTCACTGCTGCTACGTCCACTATCTTTACAGTCTATGATTAAGATGAGGGGTAACGCTGGGTAGTGTGTAGCAGATAGACACAGATTACACCTCCTCACAAAAACACAAATCATTGTACATGTTTACACACACATGCACACAAGACCACCCCAAGGCAAAGAGCATAGTCAATTCAAGCTGTTATTCACACTAAGTGCTTTAGTGGATTCAGTGTTGCTCCCCTTCTGAAGTCAATTGATTCACCACGCTTGTGATTTAGCATCTCCCAACCAATATCTCCTTCTTTCTTTGTTGGCCTGTCACAGTCAGCAAACAATGTGAGGCGCCATTGATGGGACACAGGGCATGACTGATGGCTAGACTGATAGAGCCCACCAGTCATGCATTTAGTACTACATCTTACATTGCATTATTCCTGTGCCATTTTAAAATTTGACATGACATGTATTCAACATGGTGGCAGCGATGATGGGTAAAATGCAGAATGATTCAGCGTAATCACACAGGCATTTATAAAGATTACAATCCTTTCGTCCTAAAAGCCATTTTTATTTCACTGTATAAACAAATGCTCATGTTTACGATTTTATTATAATCCGCACTGTAATGGCATTAACTTACATGGGGCAAATTCAAGCTGGCTGTATGCAGCTGGTATGGCTGCAAAGCCCACACGTACAATGAGCACAGAAAAATTAGGTCATGGGCACTTAATATGGAGGTTACTTGATTCATATGAGATAGCAACAAAGAATACACTGAAACGCCATTATTAATATTGCCTTACAGTCATTTGCAGAAAGAATGAATACATTTTAATCAGAGTAGTTCATTAAATGGGCCTCGGTATCAGAGTCATTAATGGAGCCCGTTTAAAATTACAGCTACCAGAGTGCCTTGTTATTGTCACAAAACATACAGTAAAGCATGGATCATGTAGCACTTGAAAGGTTAATAATATGCTTAGTAGTGATATTTCTTTTGTCCCGCATATAATACAATATACTTTCATATGCAGCACAAGTGTTCAGCAGGTTGCATGACAGCACATTTAATGGTATTTTTCTGAAAATCAAAGGCAAGAAGTCAATGTAGACATGTAGAGACATATGCATTCAGTTGCTTATTCATTCAGTACACCTAGCTAAAACTGATGCAGTCTAATACAACAGTCCTGCAATACATTCTGAATGAGTTCAGCAGGTAATGTATTCTGGAAAGTGTGGGATATAGAATATTTTACCCATGGTATTAAGTGAATTATTCAGAAAATAAGAATGTGATTGTAGCACTTTGTGAGTGTTTGTGTGTACATGTGTGTGTGTGTGTGTGTGTGTGTGTGTGTGTGTGTGTGTGTGTGTGTGAGTGTGTGTGTGTGTATTCAAAGAAAGAGGACATGTTTGCTGTGTTACAGTTTTATCTCTTCATATGGAGCCACAGAGATCATATAACAGCTGCAATACAGGGTTTGCTTGTTTCTACCACCACAGTTGTTTTAATTACTGCTTGTATGTTGTTTCACCTCTGAAAGGGTCATGACTTTTTAAATCAGTCAAGTCAAGTCAAGTGCTCATTACTGTGGAGTAGGGATGGATATTTTAAGTAATATCCACATGTGAGTACTTGCATTATTATTATTATAGAGTACAAAAAAAAAACACAACTTGCTAACTTACCATTAGATAAGTTGACTACCCATACAGCTACCGTAGCTAATGTTATGTGGCAAATTCAATCATAGAGTAGTCCAGCGCAGTTATGTTTTGTGGTCAAAACAACCATACTAAAAATAACTTTATGAGCGTGTTGAACATTGTTGTAAGGTTATAACTTTACCATACGCATTAGCTTGGTGGCTACTTGAGTACTCATGCCCATCCCTACTGTGGAGAATGCTATTATATGACTCATTTCCTTTCCTGCCACACAAGAGTACAGAATACAGCAGGCATCAGTTCGCTAGTTATCCATTTTTAGAATTCAGTGTAAGGTTTGGCTGGTCTCTGTGGCAACATTTATCCTCCAGTTATATGTATGGCCTCTTACACTGTCACTGTTGTCACTGGTCATGGTATGCTTACTACTTCCACAGATACAGGCTACATAAATAGCATCATCTCATTAACATTTTTGGGGGAGGGGTCACCCAACTTTTGTATTCATGAAAACAGAAACATTTCAAAGTGGCTTGTTTGGTGCATACTTTTCCATTTAGCTCTCAGTCTCGGCCCCCCATCGCTAGCAGATAGGTCTGACCCAACAAAAATCGCAACATGACAGCAACACGAGTTTGGAGTCACTCACACACACCCTCTCAGCAAGCTTGTTACGTTACGCCTGCAATCTTGTGGAGCATTTCTAACTTCGAAAAAACCACCAAGTTTCTCAAGCAATAAAAAGTTGATTGCTTCTCGAAAGAAACCTGAAAAATTTGTATTGAGATATTTATCCTTAATGCTCACAGATGTGAGCATTAAGCACCCACGACAGATGTCGTGGGTGCTGTAAAAAGCTGGTGTAAAATGATAAGTGTTCTAGTGCCAAGAGGGCTTATTCCTCCCATCGCAACTTCTCAAATGCACCGACAAGTCGTCAATGACTCAGTAAGAGTGAGCAAGGAAGGTTAGCATGAAGTGGTAAGCTACTGTGATGCAGCAAAAAAGGATGTCTAAGGATCTCCTTAGATAAACCAAGGTTGCTTCCATTCAATCAAGACTTGCTTTTGATTTGACTGGCATAGATAACCTTGGTAATCTTCTGTGACTGGATACACACTGAGTGATGCAAGGCTAAGGTAACAAACTAAGAGTTAATGGATAGTCGGATGGCTGTTAGGGTTACATTCATGGCTGGAGTTGTCACTAGATTTCTTTTTATGAAAACAAGTGATAGTATTTCCTTACTCTATCATTTTACTTAAGAAGACATTTTAGGGCCACTTCAGAAAGCTTAATAATAAAGTAATATTCTGTCTGTTAAAAATGGAAATGAATGGTATGTTGAAGGCTGATTAGAGAGGAGTACATGCTTTCCTGTTGTACAACAGTGTATTTAAGAATACATTGTATCTATTTCCAAAGCTCAATGATAAAGAAGCTACATTTCAAGTAGTGCCCGACTAATAATAAAAGAAATAAATGAAATAAAATAATGTATTTTCTCATAACAGATATATTGTTGTCTGTGTATGTCAGCCAATAGGTAACACGGTTTCAGTATACATTTAAGTATTTCAGGTAATTATTTGCAAGTTTCCTTGGTGAATGATGGTTAATACAACACATTGACTAACCAAAGGCCTCTGGTATCTTGGTTATAATCTGTGACGTGAATCAATCAGTGAAGCCTATGATGCATCTTGTTTTACTTTACACAAATCTAAAAGTGCATCATCCTTTAATGTCATGGAATTGGTACATTGTTAGTAAAAAAAAAGTCACTGTAAAGAGAAGAAAAGGCAACAAAGCCTTGATTGACAGTGACAGAACACGTTGTGAGGGGAAACAAGCTCTCTTTGTAGTTACAGATCAAAGGCATAATATATAGATTTATTAATATACCACATTACGTATGTGTTTGTTTCTCCTGAGCTTTAGCACTCACCATTGCTCATTTGTTTTTCTGAACCTGGCAATTTCCATGTCTGACTATTTATCTCCACCATCCTCAATATCCTCTTTTCATGTTTTTCCTCTGACTCTGTGATACCCTTTATTAGTCACCTACAGGTCTGTGCTGCCGAGGACTCCAGTAATTACTCCAAAACAACTCATATCCCAAGCCATGACAGGTTTATTTATATTTAAAAAACACAGGGCATATCAAAGTGCTTCACAAATGCAAAGAATTATTCAAAAATCAAAATAGACTATAAGAATGCAGATGGTTACATTAGCATACAAATGATAAATAAAGAATAAAGCACAAAACAAAAAGCTGTATGTAAGGTTTAAAAGACTAGGTTCAGATATATTGCTGAAACTACTGTATGTGTAGTGACCTTACCAGCATGTACACAGTACACAGCCAAACATAATTGTATGTGCATAGTCTCACATACAAATAAACACGCACATTATCTCGACATGCACGTTAATAATCATGTGGTTCCAATCAGAGGTGAGACAATAAATTACTCTCACGAGCTGCAAAAAACTAATCAAAACACAAATAAAGACTAACAATACTAACACAAACACAACACTAACACAATCACGTGTCATCTATTAGTTAAGTCTTGATGTAACAGCAAACAGCAGAGTGCAACCAGAATCAGCACCATGTCAGGCAATTAGTGAGGGAAACCAAACTCTCTCTGTATTCTATTGCAGCTTGGTTCCTTTAGTCTTTCCAGTGTCATTCATTTGTGCCACACTGCGTTATTTCTCCTGTAGTGAAAGTCGTATAAGTTAACATACAATTTGTGAGAGAAAATCAGCCCACTGTAACGATGCAATTATGCATCAAGGCTTATGCCAATCCTGTTTTGCCTCTTTCTCATACTAAAGGCTATACACAATATGAATTTAGCTGTTCTTAACACCAATGAACACAACGTGATGAAATCTCTTTTTATTTGTTGGGCAGTGAAAGCTACCTTGGAGGTCCAGAAACTGCTGCCTACAAATTAGACTTCATCAACAGAAAACACAATGAAATAAACTCAGATGTGCCCAGAGAAAAAATGAAAAGATCATTAAGTATCTGGCAGGTTCTGCTTTTGCTAAATAGCTGCTATGTCTTTATTATATTGCAGTACTTAATTAAGTTGCAACTTCTTAGATGTCCACCGAATGTTATTGTTTATATATTTCTTGATATTTTAATATAGTGTGTATCAATATTTTTGGTGACACAGTCACAGTCACAGTCACACACACACACACACACACACACACACACACACACACACACACACACACACACACACACACACACACACACACACACACACACACACACACACACAAGTGATAGAGAGAGATGAGATGAGAGTAGATATTTCTTTGGGCAATGGAGAGCAGTAAGGGAGTCATAAACGTGTTAAAAAGCATTTTACCGATCACTGGGGGGATATGGGATTTAATGCTTACTGTTTGAAGAAGAACATGAGTAAAAATATACTCTTACAGGTGCACTACAATGGGTTTTACTAATATTGTATTAACAGCACAGATCAATGTTACACTGGGCTTATTTTTTTTAAAAGGTTACTTGATTCATATGAGATAGCAACATATGATTCTTTAAATACAGATACAGATAACATTAAAATTGACAACACAATGCCTTACTCTTTTAACAGACAATACAGCAGGCCACTAATGGCTTACTGTAAGTGAGGAGAATGAGAAAGGTAACATAAACCATTAAAATGAACTCACTCAACAAGTACCAATCATCTTTTCTAATTCAGAGAAAATATCCTTCTTTATTTTTGATTTCTGTGCTAACTACTGTACTATTGTAATGTAAACTGTAATCAAGGGTAACAAAATGTCAGAAGGTGACAATGTGTAATTTGTCAGTCAGACAAGTTCTTCACCTGCATTGCACAGTAAACACAGAGAGCTTTATTATGCAGTATTCACAGACAGTATCTAAGTAATCTCAACACAATTTGTGTGTGTGTGTGTGTGTGTGTGTGTGAGTGAGTGTGCGCAAGTGAAAGAGAGAGGGAGAGATGATTACTGAGGCATTGTGATTAGATTTAACAAGAAAACTGAACACAGAGGTGGGCCTCCTCTCTGCTTGTTCTTGTGTCCTTTAATTTCATTTTCCCACTTGGTTCTCTGGTGGGGGGCCTTGCATCTCAATGAGGCTCTGTCCAGCTGGGAAGTGGTCTCACTACTAATAAAGAACAATTCTCTCTCACGCTGTTAGGAAATTGGCAGGAGAGGAGAGGGGCGCCAGTAGCAAACGTTATCAGGGAGTGTGTGTGTGTGGTGGTTTAAAAAAGAAGTGTTGGTGTTTCCAAATTAAGACTACACTGAGGAATACATACATACAGAATAATATTCACACAGACACAAAATTACATCCTATTTATAGTGCACAGTAAATCAAGATATTGATCAAATTCTTCCATGTTACGATACATTATACATTTCTTCTTGAGATAAATGTTTGGACCTCTAATTTCAGTTGTAACTTAAAGGCATACTATACTACAGCTCGCACGGCTGTAGTTCCAATGAGACAACCTGTAGGGGGACCGAAGAGGGAATATAGTATGCCTTTAAAGGAATAATTAGATATTTTGGAAAATAAACATTGCTTTCTTGTGAGGATTGATACCAATATGTGTATACTACATATAAAGTTACAGACAGGAGATGATTAGCTTAGCTTAAACATTCCTTCCACGATTTCGCGATGTGACGTTCGTGCCAATTTACGCCAATTCACGCCAATTCACACCAACTCGCAATTTTGACCAATCACTGCAACTTTTCTGCGAATTTGACCAATAACCGGAGTTTCCCGCGACTTCAACCAATCCCAGCAGTCCCATGTGTACTCTGAGAGCCACTGACCAAGCGGGAGTGAGAACGGGTTGACGTAACACGTACGTCACCAAATTAATTTCCTTGTTTCTGACATGAAGACGAGACACGTGTGACTCGAATATCTCACATTTACCAACAAATGTACAGCGAAAGACCGTGCAAAACATGTCAGACCGTCATTCCAACCTGTATACATTTTAACATCAATGTACATTGTATAATTTTTTCACTCTAAAGCCGCTGAAGCTGCTGCCGTTTCAATCCTGTCGGATCTCTGCAGTGGGCGGGGCTGCTGCTCCGTTCCCCCCGCGACTGACGCACGCACACACATACAAACACACACGGTGGATGCAGGAAAAACCAGAGATGAGACGATACAATGACCTGAATTGAGGTCCAATAAGTACTTTATCTAACCTTATGAATGTGTCCCAGGCCAGGATAGGAAATTAACTAACAATGTAAAGATCAACAAGCCACTGACACATATGTTCAAATTTGATTCATTCAATAAATTAAATATTTTTTGTCTTAAATCCACCAGCCATTTTCATATTATACCAACATTTTCAGCATCCTGAGCCTTTTTGGTAAGGTTACTAGGAAAACTCAGCACAGAGGAATTTTATTCTCCCCAAAACAAGTTTCCTTTTTATTTTTAAAGAACTATACATAAAAAAAAGTTCACTGTCTCCCGCAACATCATGGCAACAAACATACAGTAGACATCGCAACTTTTATCGCAATTTTTTCTGAGGTAAACAGGCCCAGATGAACACACATCTTGCACATACTGTACAGACTCGCACATCTTAACTGAAACTAAAAACAGATATGGATCGCCATGGAGGAAATGAGCCAAGCGAGGCAGAGCTGGGAAGATCAGGTACGAACTGTGGCAGGCCTACCTAGACTATAGGTAATTAATGGAAACACTGGAATAGTCATGGAAAATGAGAACCGTGCAAGTTTTCCTTTTGTATGAGGCAGCAAAACAGAAGTAGCTTGACGTGTGACTACTGTGCATTCGCACATCACAAGTTTTTATCTACCATCCAACTCTCCACATTCTCTGCTGTGGGCCTGACAGGGACATTTTCTCTCTGCCAGGTTCCTACAGTAGGTCTATGCTCCCACCATTATGATTGAGCAGCTGACAGCTTGACCTCCTCTCACCGAGACACATCTTTTGACTGCGGCCATTTTCTCACCATAATGTTTGGCAATGGGCCTTTGCCTGCCATAGACAGGGGGCTAGTTGCTGAGGCTATCATTCATAGCACAGAGGAGGAATGGATTAAGGCCACTGAGAAGGAGCAGGAGAGAGAGAGGGGTCTGCATCTTAATGGAGGGCTGAGTGTGGAACAGCCTTGTTATGAGGTGGCTCGGTGGAGAGGGACGAAGATGCAGCGGCTGGGTGGGTTGGCATTTGGCTGCTGGTGGGAACAGGGGGACAGGATTAGGGTGAGGAAAAAAAAGGTACATGCCGAAGAAATTTGAGAAACAAATAGGATAAGAAGGGTAGAAGGAATAAATAAAGAATGCATGAACAGTACAAAAAAACTGCCAAGGCTGTACACACATTACAGTGTTTCATGTTATTTTAATTCAACCATTGCTACTGTACATTGATAACAGACTTTTTCACCAAAAAATAATTATTTTGTTCCAATACCATTAATGCCATTTACATTTCTCATCCAATCTCTTTTTACTCTCACAATGGTGTAAAGTTTAAAAGCCCTTGTTGTCAGAGTTGAACCACATACTGTCATCAGGGATGAAAGAAATCCCTGATGTTTAAGACAAGGCAAGGGGTCAACTTAGGCCCGGTGTGTCACAGGGCTTGCAATCCACTGGCAGCAACCCTGGCTTGATTTGATATGCAGCAGAAGTTTAATATGAGTAGAGAACACATTTTAAATGTCAATATTGCTGTCAATCATGATCATTTAAAGCTTATGTGTGTAACTTTTTGATATTAATAAACGTCATTTACATTCAAGCCATTGCCAAATGAGTTGCTACAGAGCTAATTAAGACGATCAGCTCCACACAACTCTCTCTGTATTTCTAAGTAGGGCTATGTTCAGAAAATTGTGGCATCCATGACATCAATATGCCCGAATAGATGCATTTGAAAAAGAAAGTCCTTGTTTACTTCAAAGGACTTCTGCATTACAATCGGACACACGGCGGCTCACGTGCGCGCGCACACACACACACACACACACACACACACACACACACACACACACACACACACACACACACACACACACACACACACACAGACATAAACCTAATACGGATCCATCATACTGTAACAGAATTTCACACTCCACTGGCCTCCTTTAGTCATGGCTGTTTGCTTTCACACTCTGTTAGGTTACAGTTAGGCTCACCTCAAAGAAAACAGATCTTCTTTCAGCCAAAGCGGCTGAAAAACAAAAGGTCTTTTGACGATCATTTTACTAACAAAGGCTAAATAATTTCTGTAGCACACAGGAATTTAATACAGGTGCCGACATCCTAAAAACATGTTATGTTCTTCTGGGTATTTTGTCTGTTGATCGCTTTAAGCCAGTGGTTCCCAACCTGGGGTCCGGGGACCCCTCAGGGGGGCGGCAAAGATCACGGGAGGGGCGCAAGTCTTTATCTGGTTTGAGGTTGAGGTAAAAAAAATATTTGCACATGTTAAACAAATTATGATAATACATTAGAATATATAATGTATACAAAAGTCTGTATGAAAACTATATATTTTTGTTCTTGCTTAAAATTGTAGGCAGGCTACTTAGTAGGCCAAACCTCCGGGACCTCTTAACCTGTGGCCCTTGCTGTCATCAGATCAGCTGCTAGCTGTTAGCTGCTAGCAGCTATCATCCTCGTTTTTCCTGCCGCCACGGCATCACTATTTTATGAATGAAACATGGCTCAGCTTTTCTTAGACATGAGTAGGGGGGGCGCCAAGGAAAAAAGGTTGGGAACCACTGCTTTAAGCTATCTGATGGATAGCACTTGTTTAGACAAATAGTGTAACCACTTGACAAACACATCTTAATCCTTTTTCCATTTGCTGAGTCTGGATGTAAGCTTCCCTCGAGGCATTACAGTGCCAAGAAGAGGGACGTTAGCATATGTCTGGTGACTGAATGACCGAGCAATCCAAACTAACTTTCTCTATCAAACACAAAATCAAGACACACACACATGCTTTGTACTGTAGCTGGCATTGAAATGAAAACCTGAAAATCATTTTAATTTCTCCCAGGTGTACAACATTTGTTCACCTTAGGTGGGTGTTTTGCATAACTTTATATGGTCATTAGCAGATCTTTTGAAAAGTGTAAATTATCCTTGGGGTTCCACAGAGTTTGAGCTTTGCAGAATAAAAAATGTGGAGAGCCATAGTGTGAAGAATCTCCTTAGAGGATGCCTATTTGAATGCATGACATGGATTTCAAATAGGCCGCAGATAAACATTTGACAAATCAGTATGCAAACTTTGTACAAAGACTATCTTTTACCATGTCTGACCAGGATCCTCATATGGTATTTGCATGTACTGATTAGTATTACTGCACATCTTCACCTAACTTTAATTATTTTACTTGCCTAAATGTTACCATAATTTATATGCACAAACACAGCAGGAGTAATCAATAGAAAAACCCTGCCAGTGAAAGTTTATATTACCAATAATCCACAATTTTGCAGAATACTTCGACTTGTTCGACAAATGGGTTGTAATTCCTCCCTAAATCCTTGACGTGTAGGTACACAGAACAGATTATTTTTGCAGTGTTAATGAGCGTCACACCAACTAGTGGCTAATAGTGGCATGTCATGTTGTTTGCAGAATTACAATAGCCTCGTGGTAAGGCTCCCCTTGCCAGCCTGAACTTCTGCCAACCCAAGTATCCCAGTGCAGCACAGTTAGCATGGCTATTAGCTGAGGGCATGTGAAAAGGGGGTTTGGCACCCATTCCTAAGCCTGCCACCTTCGGAGAAGTAAGACGTGAAGTTTAATTAGAGTGGATGGTTTTGGGATTTGAAGTTGTGTTTCGTAGAGGAGGCTTTAATTGATGTCAAAAGTGTCTTACTTCATGTCAGCTATACCCACACTGCTTTGATTTCAAGATGGAAAAGTGGAAGGTTTGAGGTGGGAGTGTTGTGCTACATTCCTGCTAGTGTACAAATCTTCACATCAAGACTTGAAATGAAAGGTGCAGTAGGTAAGACTTATAAAACTAACTTTCTGTCATATTTGCTGAAACTGACCCTATGTTCAAGTAGAACTACATGAAGCAGGTCATTTAAAAAACAAATCCGGCTCCTCTGGCACCACCTACAGTAGTGCGATTTGCAAAAATCCACAGCTCCCTGTTCAGATCCACCAATCAGGGCCAGGGGGGGGTGTCTAACTGCGTGTCAATCACTGCTCATGCACACATATTCATTCTCCATTGTGGGGGGGCTAAGGAGACCGTTTTGGCCTTTAGCAGAAAGGGGGGAGGGACTGAGAAGTATTCATGCAATGACAAATAAAGCTTGATTTGATTTGATTTGAAGTTGTCGATGTTCACATTTTTTGGCTAAGTCCTGGATCTTCAAAATCCTACCTACAGCACCTTTAAAATCAACTGCTTTACTTTTCATATTGTGCTACATACCTGCTATTAACAAATCTTCATCTAAACAAGATTTAAAACAACTGGTCACTGGTGAAGGGGTTGCTGCTGCGCAAAACTATGAGGAGTGGCTTGTCAATAAATGAGAATAACTGATCCACCTTAAAAGGTCCGCCCACCTTAAGCGAGCCTGTGCTGAAGTTGTCGCTAACTTTGGGGCTAACCCACCAACACTCTTCACTTTAATCACCAGATAGCAAGCAAGAGACAGGAACCGGGCTTGGCTCTTGAGAAGTTGGAGCATTTATTCACCGCCAAATAGCCTAAACTGTACAAACACTGCACTGCTCTGCACGCCCTATGCACTAGGAGCTCACTACTTGTATAACACATTTTATTTTAAAAACATCTTAAAAATACTTTTTAAAAAAGAAATCTAATGTTTAAGACTGGCAAGGGGTCAACTTAGGCCCGGCGGGCCGCCCGGTCGCCGGGCTTGCAATACACTGGCAGAAACCCTGGCTTGATTTGATATGCAGCGGAAGTTCTGTATAGGCGGAGAACACATTTTAAATGTCAGTATCGCTGTCGATCATGATCATTTAAAGCTTTAGTGCGTAACCTTTTGATATTAATAAATGTCGCGATCACATAAGGCTTGTATCATGTGGACGCGCCAACAGTTTTGTTGTCATTACTTAGAATTCCTTATGGGGGCGACAGAAACTGCGCACTATAGCTTTAATTGTGCAGGCCTAGCTTAAGACAGCTGAAATGTGAAAACCTGACAAGTTAGAGCAAGTGAAAGACAAAAGTAAGCAAAACAAGGAGAAAGAACTGCAGCAGTAACACTGACTTGATCCTTGTTTTGGTTACACACCACTTTGTGACTGTTAGTGTTACTTTGAGTAATCAGCAGATGGGTGCGAATTGTGTCATGACTTAATTTGATTGACAAACATTTCTTTCATTCAGTTCTATTATGCTTCATTGCAATCACTGCAGTTTCCTAAACAAATTAGTGACAGGGACTTCGCTTAGCATAATCCAGTTTTCTTACAATATTATTGTTGAATGCCTTGCATCTCAACTAGCTTAATATTTTCACTCTGTGAATTATTCTGTTTTGACATCGCTGGTTATGCCTGCCAACTTCTATGGAAGGTAAATAAACAAATGTGATGTGGGTTCATATATCAAAACAGGCGCAGGCTCTTCATCCAAAACAACCTGTAACAATATTGTACATATATGCAAGGCTGTGCTCTATTTCTAAAACAGCTTTATAAAAAACAAGTAGAAAAAGGACATAGAGATATGAAAGATGTGGTTTCTTCTGCAGACTCTGTTTCTAACTGTGGGGAATGACGACATCCTATTTCTCTAGTGAGGCTGTTTAAATATAGACTTCTGCAACTTTATCTGTTTCTGCAGCTTCAGAGTCTGTTGATACATGATCATAGACTTCCTTTTATGTTTCCATCCTTGAACTTCAGCACCAGTGAAATCAACTTGTTATCTATCTATCTATAAGACGCCAACATGATAACTCATATTTACTGCAGTACCATTAAAACAGCCACTTTAATATTAATTATGACTGAGCCCACACACTGCAAAATATCACAACACCATGGCGTACTTTTTGCAGAAACACAACAGGGAAAAGATCTTTTTCTCATTTCCCCATATTGCCTTCATCACTTCATTGATGCAATTTGGTGTAATCTAGCCCCCTGACTGTGCAGTGGAATACACACCTCTGACTCTGCAGATATTTAATACAGGACTGCTCTATACATTATATATGGCCCTCTGCAATATACCATCCTTCTGAAATGAAGCCACTGCGCAAATAGAGAAAATAGAAATGACCTGCCCTTGGAAACCCTCTGAGGTTTGGAAGTTCTATTCTGGTTCTTTTTTATTTATGTCCATAAAATATGTCACATGAAACGCAGGCATTCGTAATATACCTAAACAAACTGATAACCTTCTATGGTCAAAGAGCGAGGTCATCACGTACAGTAGACTACAACTCAAGAAGAAGTGCAGAATGTCAACACACAAACCAAAAAAATAAACACAAAGAATCAAATTGTGACACAAGATGATGCATATGAGAGGTAGCCTAAGTGCAAAGATCACAGATTTTATCAAATAATATCCAACATGGCTGTGGGCTGGTGTGCTTCTTTTTGTGTGTGCACATGTGCGCGTGTGTGCAAGTGCGACAGAGACAAGCAGAGAGGGCAGAGTGCCGCTGAGAGTGATGAGATGCGATGAGACACAGTTTGAGTGCATACTAGCAGGAGGGAGAGAGAGGTAGTGTGTGTGAAAGTGGATAAGAGAGCGAGAGAGCAAGAGAGGGAAGGTGGACGTAAATGACTGTGAGTTAGCATAGCCTGCTATATTTTGTCTGTATTTTTTATTTTTGTTTGCAGCTGAAGCAAATTGAGGGCACTAACACAGCAGTTAGGCTGCTTTTCAGGTCACTCAAAAAGCTGTGCTGAAAGGGTAGCTAGGCCTAAATTCATTGTTAATTTGATGGAATGAAAGACACTGCAACCTACTAGAGGATCCAAGCATGTTGTAGTACATCAAGTTATTACAACTTGTCTCATGTCATCTATACAGTGGAGCCAACCTGGAGTTGATTTGATTAAACTGTTGGAAAAAAATACTATTGATTTATCTTGATTAGTATCCCTGGCTAAGCACAGCTGGATCTGGATCAGTTAATGGTGTTGCATCCTTTAAAGTGCCAAACAGAGACAGCTAGATTCTTCCTCATATTCATAATAGTAACCTTATATTTATTACAGTTTATTTGTAAAAAAAAACTAATAAAAATTCTGGTAACATCTTCTCTATCCTTTGATCTGGCCCTGCTCATTCATGCTAGGAGAAGTGAGTGACTGCTTAGTGGACAGACCTGAACTCATTTGAGTTTGTGGATTAACTGACCTTATAAATATGGGACTGGGAGTCTGAGCTAAATCATCGTATCTGGAAGCAGGCTAAATGATAGGATGCCATTTTTTTCTAATTACTTGCAGTAAACTAATCTTCCACTAAATATAATGTTTTTAATCCTCCATAAAACACATGGCACCTCTAGTCTGTCCCAGTTCTCAGTTCAACAATAGATTAAAGAAACACCTACTGGATTCATTCTTTTCAAGTGTGTCTGTGCTGGGGTGTTTTTACCCAATAAACTGATGATTCTTTATGTTCAACAGTGAACAATGAAGACATAACAAGTCGCCTGTTTCCTCTGGGCCACCTGACATTATGGCATTCTATCGGGAAAATTTAGGAAGTTATATATACACATAGTGTCTAGTGATACCATGAGCAAAAATGATACATGGTAAACTCAAGACACCATATCACCTCTGGTGACAATAGTAATGTGAGGTTTTGTTATTGTGGCACAAAGTCATATTTTACGACTTTCTTTGTACACAAACACACACACACACACACACACACACACACACACACACACACGAACGGAACTAACCCCGCAGTCTGTGATAAACATCCTATTAACCCAATCTGACAAGTTTCAATGTCAACGGCCAATTAGAATACAAACCTCCATTACGCATTTCTTTTACTGTCAAAATAATATTGGTGAAAAAACGGGGGATGAGCTTCATCATTTCACTCACACATCACCACATCACACAGACAGATCCCACCGTTGTGTTGTTTCACCACATACACACCCGGCAAACCCGACGTCCTGTGAGCCAGTGACATGTTTTAAGAAATAGCCTGCATGTCTTTTAAACCCGCAAAGGCGCAGTGTAAATACTGACTCCAGCGTTTGAAATCAGTAGCCTATGAGTCACCTTCCCACCCACTTTGCACGAAATGTTCACTCCTGTCAAACATTTTTGACTTAATATGTAAAACACACAAAGGTCCATTCAGTGGGCGATACGTAGGCTGCTAGACACAAACATCAACCAGCAATTCAGTTTTGGTCTCCGTGGAGCCGTTTTACCTTCGGGTGAGAGCGCCTTTTGGAAATTGAAGAAGACGACTTGGCAGATTTATCCGTGTTTTGTCCGTAACTTCCTGAGCAGGGCATCTGTTTTTGAAGAGGCGTTGAAAGACAAGAAGAAAAAGAAGAAGAAGAAGAAGAAGAAGAAGATGAAGATGAAGATGAAGAAGAAGATGAAGAAGAAGAAGACAAGCGTTGAAAACCGGTCCTTGTCATTTGACGCCTTATTTGTCCAGTGAGTTTGTGTATCTCCGACGAGGAGAAAAGCTAGAGCCCCAGTCCACAGCAGTCTCCATTACCGAGCTTTATATTCACCTCAACGTGAAGATGGACAAACGGAGAGGCAGACAGATAGAGAGGAGGACTGCCTCCGTCTGTCAGGCGAGCCGGGAGGATACTGAGATGCTGCTGAGAGAGAGAGAGAGAGAGAGAGAGAGAGAGAGAGAGAGAGAGAGAGAGAGAGAGAGAGAGAGAGAGAGAGATGGCAAATCACAATTGAAAGGCTTCAGTGTATTTAGGCTACCAGTCATTCATTTGTAGTTATTTGTATTGTTCATTTAAATGACTTTACTAATGTTATTTCTGTGTTTTTATTTGTACTTTACATCGCCGCTAACCATGACAGTAAACATCTACATTAAAATGGTTATTGATGGTTAGCGATTTAGTATTGCACTCCGATAAAATTGGGGGACTCACAAAAGACAGATTTAAAAAAAGAATCATTTAAAGCGATGCAGCAGAGTCCAAGAAACACTTTTATAGTCCCTATGAGTCAAGCTCCAAAAACACTAGATCCTGCATTTCCCATAAAGCAATTAAATAACATTACAGTATCTCGGTATTAATAATAATTCATTACCTTATCATTTAGACTCCACACCCACACTCCACAGTTCGCAACACATGCTTTCTTTTATAATTTATTTTGCCTCCAAGCTCAAGCCGTGATTGCTCTAGGGACATCAGGGTTATTTTTTCTCATAAGGTTATTTTAACATAGCATTGATGTGCCCCTTGTATTGTATTATTACTGTGAATCTGCACATGAAATGCATTACCACTCTATGGTAATGATAATGCAACTTGTGGCAAAAATAAATACAGCCTTGAACTTCACTGTGATGGATTACACAACATCAGCTTGTTTAATAAAGTAGCCTCCCGAGCAGAAATGAATGGAAACCAATGGTTGTCTGGAAGTGTAGGGAACAAAAAATGTTCAGCAAAAATGCTAAATGATTTAAAGTTTAGGAGGTAAAACAAAAAACAAAACAAAATGATAATCTCTGAAAGGGAGAAGAGTATCTAGTCAATTCTAGCTCACTTTCAACATCATGGGTGCATTGGTTAGGTAGCATTAAGCCTATTTCCTGTAAAGCCAATCAGGCATATACAGTATGACGTAAAGTGAACTAAGAGAGGGAAAAAAACATATGTATTCTGTCCAATTTTCTTCCCTGCAAGATGTGTTGATTGTTGTCTCACATTAAGGGAAACAGACAACCATACTGAATACAAAACACTGTAGATTTGCCCATCTGTTCTTATCAGATTGATCTTTCTGTACAGGGAATGTAATTGATTTTGTCACCCTCTGCTTTACCATGCTATTGAGTCTGTATGTTATGCCAATAAAGCACAGACTGAGAACTGAGAGAGAGTACAGAGAGATATGAAATGGATTCAGGACCATGGACAGCTCACCGTGTATCCTAACTAGGCCAAACACTTTGCTCTTGTTCTTGCTGCCACCTCTTTTATCATGTCAATCTAAATTCAGCTTGGAACAGACTAAAGATATGCTGTAATTAGTGAAAAAACACTATTACATCCACAAACTAATGACACAGAACACACACTAACCATACACCATTGTCTATAGACTGAAAAGGACAGGAAGGCATGTGTGGTGGTGAGACATCAAACACAGTTTAGTCAAGTTAATGCAGCAGGAGGACCACAGGTTTATTGCTTTATTATAGGCCTGCTTCCACCTGTCACATTTGATTGCTCTCGTCCATGAGAGGTGAAGGCCAGGGAGAAAATACAAGTATTTCTTAAAAGGTTGACATTTACCTTGATGTACTACAAAGCTGGGCACACAAGGAGGTTTTTTTTCTCTCACACACATTCACACACACTGGAAGTAAGAATAACCCTTTCATAATTCTTATTAGCACTGCAATTGCAAAATACCTTTGTGAATGTTCTTCGTATCTTTTGGCCAAAAATGGTGATTTGACAGTTGCTTACGTAAAGTTCAATTTACAAGTACAATGCTTTGAATTTCTATTTGCAGTTTTAACTTATCTCAGATAGTAATAATCTCAATTTAGCTCTGCAGTAAAAAAAAAAAAAAAAAAAAGCATTAGTGGGTTAGAAGGCTGCTAGTGCAGTAGTGCAATGTGAATCTATTCCAAAGCACTGCTCTCTCTCAATAAATCAATTTCAGCAGACTACAGTAACCACTTTTCTCCAAAGCAGAGCAAGTTGTTGCTCATTGATCACACTGCCATCAGACCTCCCTTCAAGTACTTTGAGGCAAATATTTAAAACTGAACTGGTAATGAAGTGACTGCTCAGCTACTTTTCACTTGACACTTTCTCCAGGCGATGACGATTCTAACCACTTAGAGTAAAGTGCAAGAAATGACCAGTTCTGTGACATTTTTCTCTACTGTCTTAGTAGCTTAAAAGGCACCAAAGGAGACAGATTGATGGTAAAAGTACATAAGATTCAGACTTGAACCCACAATACTTGGCAGGCACTTTGCCATGTATTCTGATCATGTCTGCTGTAACATGAAACCTGCACATAAGCCCAGCTCATGTGCATCTGAATCAAAGCGTCTCTCTACTACTCTCTCCCTTTCTAAGCATGTCTTTCAGCAACATCTGTGCTGTGTGAGATGGAAATATGAGGGGAGGATTACCTGCTTAATTAGAAGGGGAGGTAAGTTGTGTGTTTGTGTGTTTGTGTGCATGTGTGTGTGTGTGTGTGTGTGTGTGTGTGTGTGTTGTGTGCGAGGAAGTTATGTACTAGAGAGACAGTGTAATCATAAGTAATAAAATACCCTAATAGGCATCTATTTGAGCTTTCCCACAACATTTGCTTTACAAGATAGTGGCGCCCATAAGGCCTCCGCCACATAACCACATATATTAAAAACCATTAATTTACATTTTAGCTAATTTAGCTTTATTGCCACAGCAGGATTAATTTATGTTCAACATCAGTGCTAGTAGTAAATATGCATGCATTAATGGATTCAAATGAAGGACAGAGAATGACTGTGGCAGAGCAGCAAGTCATGTGATGGTCCAGCTGATAAACAGATGATCTCTCATACACACACACACACACACACAAACACACACACACACACACACACACACACACACACACACACACACACACACACACACACACACACACACACACACACACACACACACACATAATTAAAGCCGTTTAATGCTCTCGCTTCCTCTTTGGAGAAGAAGATAAAGTTTCAGACAATCAGGAAAATCAGGAGATTGCCAGTTAAACCCGTATGTCAGAATTAGTAGTGACATTTCGCAGAAAGGAAGGGACCTTTCACTCTGTTCCATGAACACTGGTATAACTGTGACCTGGACTAATTAAGGAAATAGTCCTGTTTATGCATAATGTCTGCACCTGCTCATCAACATCGCTGACAACATTGACTAGCTGCATGCTGTGTAAGAGAATGCTTGGCAGCTCATTAACCAAAGGCACAAAAGTTGAAGGGCAGTCGTTAGAGCCATGTTATAGTTCAGAGCTGGGAGTCACTATATACTGAGCTTTGACTCCTGAAGAAAAACCAAAAGGACTCCATAATTTACACCACACATTTTTATTAACAAATTAAGTTTTAAGTAAGTCTGGAGTCTTCAGTCAGACGGTGGAAGATAAAGAAGAAGAGGTAGAGGAAAGAGAATGTATCCCTATTACGGTGGTGATTTACATGGTGCTATATGTCAACCATCTGATGACTACACAAAGACCCTCTTAAATATGCTTTTAAATTGAATTAGGTATGTCTGAACTATGGCTGCAACTCAGTTATTTTCATTCTTCTGCAAATTTTCTGCTAATTAATTGATTCACTGTTTTATCTATACAATGCCAGCAAATACAAAAAAATGTAGTCTACCATCAAAACAATTTACAATGTGAGTATATTTCTGCAAATTCTACTTAAATTATTACTTAACCAATTAATCGGTTATCAAAATAGTTGCAGAGTAAATTTGTATCAATTAATCGACTAAGCATTTCAGCTCAGACCGAAACACAGGCATTAACTATTACATGCTATTTAAAAAGGCAACCAACTGGTTCTTAATAATAGCTCTATAATCAGCTCACAAACTACATATAAATAAATAAATCACACATGTTGTAGCATCTTCTTCAGATTTATCAATTTGTAATTTGTTGGCTGTAGACAAATTCCACATACCTTGAGAACTTTTAGCTACACCTGACTTAATTCAGTACTGCACCTTTCAATAACACATTGTTTTGTCTGGAATACTATCACCTTGATTAAACAAAAGCTTGCATATTGAGCAGCTCTCAAAGGGAATACTGAGAACATTAACAATGACACATGCCTCCATTTCTAAATCTGCCCGCCTCCACTCTGATAATGTTATGACCAACCACTTTCGAGCATCTATCCCTGCCAAACACCTGTCCTCCTGTCAGATCATTCATTTTAATACATACACTGCTGAATGCTTAATATAAGTCAACAGAAAGAGAGAACTGCCAATTTACAAGTCAAACACACACACACACACACACACACACACACACACACACACACACACACACACACACACACACACACACACACACACACACACACACACACACTGATGCACCTGTCTGCCTCTGCTAAATGTTACCATTTGAATAGGCTGTCAGCTGGTGTCAGTTGCAAGGCTTTTTAGCTTGGTGGGTAATTGGATTTCAAATTTAGAGCTTCCTGCAATGTGAAGAGGACATGGTCAAGAAACCAAAGCACTCAGGCCAACTTAGCTGGTGGAATGAAACCACCTTTGATTAGTTTGTGTTATGGAGTAGGACGTCAATGGTAAAAGTGTATCTATTATAAATGCAAGTACATGTCCACATTATCTCCACTCATTGCACAGTGAATGTCTGTTACACTGTTGCCTTGTGCAGCCTGTTGATCTGTAAAGCAACCAGTTCAATTGCACCATCTGTACTCCACAATGGCTCCGTGTGGGTCTTTAAGAAAAATAATGATGTTAGAGTACCTATGCATATAATAAGCTGCCTGTGATAAGCACATTATACAATTTCACAGCATGTAAGGTACAAATCACACTGTATAGTGTATGCCAGATTTCATCCAAGTGGGATTTCAGTGCAATATATTGTTCTGTCAACACCTCTCAAATTTGATAGAAACACCTTTAAAAGATGGTAAATCAATCAATCAATCAACCAACCAATCAACCAACCAGCCAACCAACCAATCAACCAATCAATCAATCAATCAATCAATCAATCAATCAATCAATCAATCAATCAATCAATCAATATTATTTGTCACACAAAATCGAAGCAAATGTAATCCCATCAGCTCCTTCAACTTGTGCATGATTCATCATAAAGCAAAATGTTTTTTTGGGGGGGCAGCTTTAAGCAGTGTCCTTATTTAGGATCCTAGTGACCTGAGAGTATAAGCTCCTCCTTCTACCCGACCTCAACAGGGAGAAAAGGCTGTTGGCCAGGTGGTTTGGATCTTTAATGATTATCCTTTCCCTTTTCATGCAATGCTGGGTGTAAATATATTTTAGGCAGTGTAGGTCACCGTCCATTGTATGTTTAGTCAAACGAACCACTCTTTGCAGAGCCTTGTAGTCCTGTTCGGTGCTGTTACTGTACCAGGGAGGGATGTTTGCTGTCAGGACCCTCTCAGTGATGCAGTAGTAGAAACTGCGGTGATACCTAGAATTTCCTCAGGCGTCTTAAGGTGAAATAGTCTCTGCCTTGCCTTTTTCAGCACTGAGTTAGTAGATTGCTTTCTGTTCCAGGTGAGATAGGAGGATGTGTGCTATGGCGTCTTCCGTTTATCTGTTGGGACAGTAAACAAACTGTAATGGGTCCATGGTGCGTGGTAGTGAGGAGCAGATGTAATCACACTGCATTGCATCGCTACAGAGGTGAGTGCCACTGAACGATAGTCATTCAGGTAGGCTGGTCTTGTTTTCTTGGGCACAGGAACGATGGTGGACTTCTTGAAGCAGATGGGTCCATGTATGACAGACTGAGTCAGTGACAGGTTGAATATCATTGTGAACACCGGTGCTAGTTGGTCAGCACACAGTTTTAGGACCCGCCCACTGATACTGTCAGGTCCTGCGGCTTTCTTGGTGTTTGAAATCCCTCCTGACGTCATGCTCAGAAAGGGAGATGGGTGTGAGAGATGCACCCACCCATCCATTAACCTCTGCTTCAGTTGTTTATGCTTGTTGGCTGCCGATGGCCTTAAAGCCAGCATAAAATGTGTTTTTATATAATTTGCTAAAGACGCATCAGCACTTGACAAGGAGAAGAGGAAGGGCTTTTAATTTGTCATAGTTCTTAGACCTTGCCATGTGCTTTGGGGGTTTCCCTTCTGTACTGGTTGTTCCCATTTCTTCACGTAATCCCTTTTTGCCTCCTTTACTGCTTTTCTCACATTGTAGGCTGCTGCTTTAAAATTGTCCATGTTTCCAGACTGCATTTTTAATTTGTAGGCTGCAGTGGGTGTGTTTATGGCATCCTGAATGATTCTGGTAATCAATGGTTTCTGGTTGTAGTCAAGATTTAACCATACCGTTTTGGGTACAGTTGCTTCTGTTGTTTTACAACAGCAAGTGGCCGCATGGTCGCTCTTCCCCATGTGGTGGGGATCGAAGATGAAGTTCATCTTTCCTGCTTCTCACACTTTTTGCTTAGTGTTTTTTTATATTTGAAAATCTCGACTGGCCAGTAAGCAGAACCAGCAGGAAGAGTTCATACAGTGGTAAATTGATTTTCCTATCCTCATTAGTGTTTCGTGGTTGTTTGTTATCATTTTGTCCAAAAAATATATACACCCTCCACTACAATTGCAAACAGTTTTTTTCCTTTAGAACCAATTGCCTCAGTAGCTAACTCCAACATAAAGGATATTTAAACTTAAAGCTTATGAAAATTAAATGAAAATAGCTTTAACCACAACAGTCTCTTTTTTACACTTTTGTAAATCCAGATTTAGAGCACTCAGGGCCATGACACAAAATAAAAGGCTGGTATCACAACAGTTGCTGTATGCATCTTATTGCAAATTAATTACCAATCAATATTTGATTTGGTAGTATATTTGGTTAATTTAGTTATATAACTACATTGTTTATTTTTTTCCAAGTTCTACAGAATGTATCCTTGGCATTTTACACAATATTTATTCCATTAGCTTTGTGAGGCTGTGAAGTGCTTTGAGCTAAATGCTAACATGCTAATGTTTAGCAGGTAATGTTTTTCTTGTTATCCTTAGTTTATCGTGTTAGCATGCTGATATTCAACATGTCATTAGTTTTTGCACAGAGTTGTCCTGATGATGGCGCTAGACTAGATTAAATGTTAAGGAATAGGAATCACCAAAGTAAATACAGTTCATCTTGAGTTTTTATTTCATGGCAATCAATCAAAAAGTTGTTGAGATCAAAGTGGTGGATCGACTGACCCACTGACAGAACGACCGTCAGACTGAAATAGCCAACCACAAAGTCATGCTGCTAGCGTGGCTAAAAAAATGTATGATGCATACAATTTTCTACACACAAAGAAACGGTGTGATCAATGACTCAACAAGGACAAGTGAAACCAGCATAGAAAGCAGAGAATTCAAAAGAAATGTCTTTCTGTGATAATTTAGGTAATGAGTGCTGTGCCTTTGTAGCTATTTAACCTTCTGTGCCAACCATCAGTTCAATTAAATTCAATTTTATTTATAGTATCAAATCATGTCTAGACCACACTCTATAATTTACAAAGCCCCAACAATTCCAATAATTCCCCCAGGAGCAAGCATTAGCAGTGGCTATTGCGACAGTGGCGTGGAGAAACTCCCTTTTAGGAAGAAACCTCGGCAGACCCAGACTCTTGGTAGGCGGTGTGATGAACAGTGGCGTAATAGTCACAATAGAGATAATGGAACAGTGACTACAATGGTGGGAGGTAGGAGGTCACAGCAGGACTGTCCAGACCTTGATCCTGGTCTTAGCCAGGCTTCCTTCCATGACCCTGGTCCCTGGGGTAAATGCCGACAAATGAGACTTGAAGCCAGTGGCAGGAATGCGGGAGTTTATGGGCCACTGGGAGAAGCCGGTGGCTGCATCATCAGCCCAGAGGAGGATACTGCCTGGGACAAAACCATGCCTCAGGCTTTGAGCAATCAGAACTGTATTATAGTGCAGGAATTTTATCTTTTTGCAATCAGTTTAAAGTACTCTGGGAATCATTGTATTCAATTAACCTGTGTAGGATTTGCTCTCAATATAATATTGATGACAGTATTTTCATCATCAATTTTTTATTTTTATCTCATACCGATTAGGAATTAAATTAATTAATCTCTCTCTATAGAGCAACCCCATTTCCTTTTTGTATCAAGACAAAATGAAACAAACAGTAGATCAGTTGATAAATATTTTTTTTTATTACACCAAGCACTAAACCAATTTCATTCCAGTCAACATATTAATGGAAATTCCACACCACCTTTAATGTATAAAACCATTTTTCCTTTTGCTGAGATGTCACTTCTAACTCCCTCTTCTATTTTTACAGCAACATATTGCACAATTTATCTTGCAGCAGTATCTGTACATCAGTAAATTACTTTCCATGCCACCACAATCAGGAAATTTCCTATTCCTTTTTAAATGAAACCACGAACGTGTTGCTATTGCAGAGACAATGTTATGATCCAATTCTGAGCACAATACCATATATCATATTGTAAACCCTTTTTACTTTCACCTCAGGCATACCACCTAGCCTATGCGTACACCATCAAGTGGGTTCTACCTGCACATTCTGCTGCCTCTCTGACCTTTGCTTCAGTCAGGCTGTAAGAAGACAGCTCTGACACAAAAAACACAGATAATTGATCTGTGTTAGACTCCCAGAGGTCACACCAATTATTTCCTCTGTGAAAGTAAGCCGAGCGAAGACCAACTACCCAGTCCATCATGAGACAAGAAGCCAAACTGCATTGTTTTGTATTTACATTTCTTTCTCCCTTTATTGTCTTTTTTCTTGTTCAGACCGGAAATGTTGCCAGAAGAAATGTCATAAAAATGTGCCGCCTCTCACTCAGCCCAACAAAAACGGTTTATTTATCTTTTACAGTTCTCAAGCTCGTGTCTCTCTTTCTATTTTCATCAGCAGACGAACCACGTCAACATCTGCCCGCTCACGTGATCTGTGACTCAAGCCCACTAACACACACATGCACTGGTACATATGTATAGTCTATACACACATTCAACAATTCAACAAAGGTTAAAAAACTCACAGTGCCACATGCATATACATCGCACACGTTTGCAATGTTCGAGTGAAAGGGCAAGTTAGAGGTTAACCAGTAAGTAGAGCTCGTGTTTAGATGGAGAAAAACAGATGAGTTGTGTTATTTTATGTTGTTATTGAGTTTTGACCTCAATTTATTTTCTTTCTTCTCTCTGTCCTTGACTTCTTCCTTCCCCACATCATCCCTCATACTATACATCTTCAACATCTTCCACACACACACACACACACACACACACACACACACACACACACACACACACACACACACACACACACACTCTCTCACACACACACACACACACACACACACACACACACACACACACACACACACACACACACACACACACACACACACACACACCTCAGTTCTCAGTTCATAAAAGCTTTTATATTTGCTGTTATATGCATTATTGAGGACATCCATCTGTCCTGAAGAAAAATCCTGCAATGCAAAAGAAACAACAACAGGGAGCTGCATTGATGGGCTAACAGATTTAAGACTCAGAGACATGAATTTACAACTCTGAAAAGCTATCATGGCGGCAACTATTTTATCTTTCTTTCCATCGATCGCAAGGTAAACTGTAGAAATACCACGTCCACGTTACTATAAGTAATCTACCAAGAATGTGCACTTCCATGTATTTGATTGGAACAACGCAGCGCCCTGCCAGATGAAGTAGTGCTGCAGTAAAAGTTGAACCTGGATCAACTTTTTTCCTGGGTGATCCTGGATTTTTTTTTTTGCCTGAGCACCCACACTGTGCTGCCAGACTGGCTACAATAAGATCAACATGGTCTTGTTGTTGTTGTTGTATGTTGAGGGGTTACGGGATAGCTATGAAGCCTATTCATTTAGCTCCCACAACCACAGCATAGCTGACGAGCAAATCTCCACAAATAGACTTCGGGCTATGGTGGCCACAAGCACAGTAATTGGTCAGCATAGGACTTTTGTTGGGCCTCTTATAAGTTGTTGATGTTGGTAGAGATTGTTGATGACAACATCAATAAAAATGAAGAAAGACTCAGTTATTTCTCCTTTTCAGGAACACACATCTAGCAAAGACGGATCAACAGCAAAACCTACTGTATGCTTGCCACAATTACAACTTTCTTTCACAACTGTTGGCAGTAGTCTTCTATTCAGTAGGTGGAATACTTGGTCAAGGTGAAGTTATCTGGATGTAACTCCAGTTTTGTAAGTGTGTTTGTAGCCCACCTCCCCTCTATATCAAAAAGTACCTAAGAGAATGTAAATACTGTAAATACTATACTGTGTGGTATACCATTAAAGCATGATATGGACTGAGCTTTTTTTCCCTGACATTTTGCAGTAAGATAAATCTGTGACGTATGCATTGAAAGGTTGTGGAAGTAACAGAGATCCGTTTATGTGACATTGCAGTCTATGGGATGGCAGTGCTACAGCATGTACAGCTACATGTGTAGTCTGGATGTGAGTCCAGAGTGAAGGCTTGCTATCTCACTTTGCATCACATCCTCTTGGAGAATTACCCACTACCTTGTTTCTTGTTTTTAGTGTGCATCCATTTAAAAAATGTATCCTCTAATACACTCAACAACATCCATGCTTTAAACATACTCACCAACATATCCAAAGCCTGACCATGCTCCATTTGGGGCTAACCCATCCATTTCTTCTATTTAAAAACCAGAGCCTTGAGCCAGTGGCTGATGAAACACAGCCACAGATGGTTTCTTAATGCTAGCATGGACATTAAGAGATGGGGGGGGAAAGAATGAAATAAGCCAAATGGGCGCAGAAGCAGCTTTGCAAAAGAGGTAGGGACTAAGGGATTAGCATGACTGCAAAAAGTGCAAAGCTAACAAAGCCAGAATGCTTTTTTGACCCCTAAAAATAACAGTGGCAATAAATGTATCTTCTTTAACACTGTAGGATTAGCTGTGGTTAATGGGAAGATTCTTGAAAGGATTTTTGACCAAATGAGGAAAATCCTGTTTGATGCATAGTGGCCATTACCTACAATGGCTTATGTCAAACTAAAGATCATATGTAAAGGACTTTAGTATCCAGTGTCAAAGTGGTCACTTTGTAGTCATGTGGTAAATATTCTGGCCAAACAGTTACTGACCTTCTCCTGAAGATCTGACAAAACACTTGTCTGCAACTAGATTTAGAAAACTATCAAACTATCTCAAAAACCAAACTATTAAGAAAGCCTCCTGCCTGATTTTGTAGTAAACAAAAGATCATACAGAAGGCATAATACTACTGTTTTTGGGTCCAAAGTGGAGAAAATTCACATGAATGTGAGATTGCAAGTAATGATTTAGCTGTAATAAACAGCACCAGCGTCCAGTTTCTCTGAACGTGAATGTTATGTATTATAAATACGTAGGCTACTATGCATCTGTTCTGCACTAGTGCATTATTCAGGCCTTGTAGGCCTTGGAAACACTTGGTGCATTCATGCAAAGCGTTTCTGTGCCTTTGTGGAAAATCTGCATTAAACACTAGTGAAGCAGCTACACTGTTGAATGTTAAATGTACAGGAAAGCTACATAAGATGACATGAATTATCTGTTTTCACAGCCTCTTTGCACTGTAATGTTTTAGCTTGTGTGTATACCTTACATCTCTACAATTATCTTTGAACCACTCCCATTAAATAACACATTGCACATATTTATTGTACCTGGCCTTTACAGTAAACACATCAAATGTTAATGGTTAAGTTAAACAGCATAAATAACAAATTGAAGGTGAATATTGTGCTAAACAGTGCTATATCTTTACCATTGTTAAAGTATGACATGACATGTTGATTATCACGTCACTGACATCACCATCATCATGACCTTGTCTATGTGTTAATAAGCCTCGACATATGCCACGGAAATTATGCTTAATCACCCACACAAACTTGCACTACAGTACTAACTGGGACATTATATTGACTTACAGTCAATTCCTGCAGGTTATAGCTCATGCATTTCTTATCTTAACCATAACTGATACATCCTTAATCTTTAAAGCTATAGTGCATAGTTTCTGTCACCCCCATGAGGAATTCTAAGTAATGACAAAAAAACTGTTCATGTCCACTTGTGCGGATCGGGCCGCATTTTTCTGTCCGAGCCCGGCCCGTGTCAGACAGAGCAGTAACCGAACCCGACCCGAGCCCGACAGGCATTAAGATATTTATGTCCGAGCCCAACACAGTTAAAATCAATTTTTTTTTCTCATACTAATGACACATGTACGTTTGTTTGTGTGGAAAGCCCACTTTTATTAAGCAACTGTAGGAAGGCATTTGGAAATGTCAACAGATGAGCGCATCAGCGCACACGGGGCAACAAGCGCACGTTAACACAGGCGCGCAGTAGGCTACCTAGTACATAATAAGCTGTTTTAAATTTAAAATGTTCAATGCCTCATCACGCTGATGTGACCGAGCCCGACCCGAAGCCGAACATCATTTCTAAATATCTGTCTGAACCCGGCCCGGCCCGTCGGGTACCATGGGGCTCCGGTCGGGTATCCATCCTCTAGTCCACATGATACAAGCCTTCTCCTCCACGCAGTTGCTAGTAACCAAGGAAGACACAGAGGATTAAAAAAACATGATGGACTCTTCAGAAGAGGTAATTATCTTCACTTGAGTTTCTGCGCGCGAAAGTCGCCGGACGAGACAATCTGGTGAACATAGCCACTCTGAGAAATACAGAGACAGTGTTGTGGAGCTGATAGTCTTAGCAACTCATTTGGCAATGGCTTGAATGTAATGGACGTTCATTAATATCAAAAAGTTACGCACTAAAGCTTTACCCTTAATGTAATGAAATGTGGCATATAGCCCTTTTAAGGAGTTACTACTTTTATGCAAGGTTGTTTTTGTTGTGAGAAAAATCACAAATGTGCTGTAACATATTGGAGAACTGTTAACATAAGCATAAATAGTTAATGTGATATGTATGTGACTAAAAAGGAAAAGGGAAAATAAAACTAAAAAATGTTAGCTTTCGACTAATACCAAACTACATAGTCTTTAGAATTGTCATGTAATTGCAATAATAATTGCAATCTACGTGATGGCAATTTTTAGTGATGTTATGGGATTGTTGTTTTTAGCCTATGTGGCATCCTGACAGAAGTCTTAAACATTCTGATTATAAAACATGTTGGATTTGCTTTCGAGATCTGTGGCTTTCATGTTTGTGCAAATTTTGTGTCCTTTAATGTCGTTGTTCAGCAGAATCTGAGAGTTTGTGTTAAGTGTTTGTCTGTATATTCTGTGTGTGTGTGTGTGTGTGTGTGTGCGTGTGTGTGTGTGTGTGTGTGTGTGTGTGTTTGTTTATGTATGATTGTGTAGCTCACTGTGTCTTTATCTTTCCATCTCTCCTCAGGCATCCTTTCTTCTGTTTTTACAAGATGTTGAAAACTGCTGTATCCCTAAGGGATTCCCAACTGTGCATCCAATGCAAATGAGCCAAACCCAGTTAAAGTGAGATAACAGCATTAACAATACAATTTAAAATCAAAACTCTAAAGACAAAATTACTTCTGTTGCTTAATGCTCTAACAGCTGCCACATTTCAAAGTCTAAAACTTCTAAAGTGCTAAAATCTGAATAGGCCTACTGCCTTGCAGCATTGCTCTAAATGCAGATTGTCGCTGGTTGTGCTACAATCTTAAAACAATGAAAACTCATTGTCATGGCCATTTTACTGTTATGGTATTGCTAAATAGGTTTAGGAATATTATTTCTGTAATTTCATCTTTGACAAATTTGATTTTAGAGTCTCTTTTTCCTCACCTCAGACTTTATTTTGTACAACCCAAGAAAAATGTTAATACATTACTGTGAAAAGTAACATTATATAACTGATAGTAAAACATTCAATTAAATACAAACTGAACAAGGACGGTAATTTCTAGCTTCAAACTTTGTTTGGATTTGGGAAAAGAACTTACAACTTGGATAGCGGGTTAGAAAAAGTTAGCCGCCTAGCTACATTCAACCACTAACATTACTTATACAAATTTGTTTGTTTGTTTGGAACAGGTATTCTGACTGACAAAGGAACAAACACAATATTGCATGGGCTGTTATTACACTAAAAACCAACCAAACAGTAATTTTGGTTTGTTTGGTCAGAAGAATCATTAACTCTGCTAACTAGCTAAGCTGTTAGCAGCTGACCTGCTAGCAAGGGTATGTAGCTACTATGTACCATACACATACAATGAGAGACTGTTAAATCTTAGGCAATATAAAGCACATTTGTCTGCATAACAACTAACCTTGTCAAATGCTCTTACATTTCTTTTGGTATTGGTCAGTTTTTTAAGTCAGTCTTTGTGTTTCATTTCCAGTTGTCTCACCTGCTCTCACGTAAGTGCGTCCATCATGAAAAGCACTGTGTTGTGGTCGTTAGCATTGTTAGCTAATTGTTAGCTAGTAGCATTAACTCGTTTTTTTCTGTATTTCTCTGAGGTGTTTCAAAACACAGTAAACAATGACACAGTCATACCCACCAGGGTAAGAGCTAAAAAACCAGGAAGGTAACCCCTCGGTTTTATAAACATGCGCAAAGTTAGAAAGATATTCACAGATTCTAACTTTCAGGATCAACTACTCTATAGCGAAATGTTATTAAATCACAATCAACGCATCTTTCCTAACGTAGTAAGGTTAACGAGCTACAAACTCATTTTCATCAAAACGAGCCGTCCTCCAACCTGGAGAAATAACATTGGTCTCTACGAGCACCCAGCGGTGAAACAGCAGTAGGACGAGTGCTTAGGGACCGTCTACAAACTACAACACTGAAAAAAGATACAACAAAAGTATTTTTTAATGAAGTGCAGTGTCTTGGAATGACAGCAGCACAAATACCAAACAAAAATACCCCTTGGGATTGTGTTATGTAACAGCCCTAGCTATAGAGGCTGTAGGTGAGTTTGGGGTTTAGGTCTGAATAAATTAAAGATCCAAAATTTAAACTACTGCCATGATGGTAATTGTACACAAACTGCATATAAGGGAACATTAACCCCACCCAGAAAAGTAAACAAAAGCTAGAAAATTTGTATTTAATTTAAAAAAAAAAGTTTTTCCATTATTTGCATTATTAATACAGATCTGAAATTATTTTCTATATGAAAATTAACATTGTGGATGTGTTCATTATGAATGAATATGTGATATTGATATTTAAGTTTGTTCTGCCACCTTTTTTGTTTCAGTTTGCATACAATTTTACTTAATTTTTACTTACTAAATGTTCAGTCTCAAATCATGTTTTAAGGCAACAACATTATAATTACATTATAACATATTTCTTACAATAAATATTCCCTAAAATTATGCATATGATTATTTTTGAAAACTACGTGTTGTAGTACAACCAGCAGGGGGCTTCTATGTGTGGAGTAGTTTTGGAGACATGACTCTTTTTTTTTTGGAAAAACATATTCCCCAAAATTATATTATACTTATTTTTGAAAGGTAAGTGCTGTAGTACAACCAGCAGGGTGCCTTCTATGTGCGGAGTAGTACAACTAACAGGAGAAGTACAAATAGCAGGAGACAAGTTATAATTGAGGTAAGTTTGGAGACACTACCTTATTTAATCATTTAATTCATATATATTTTTGTTGTACCTCTTTTCGGTGTTGTAGTTTGTAGACGGTCCCTAAGCACTTGTCTTACTGCTGTCTCACCGCCGGCTGCTCGTAGAGATCAACATTATTTCTCCAGGCTGGAGGATGGCTTGTTTTGATGAAAATGAGTTTGTAGCTCGTTGTTAACCTTACTACGTTAGTAAAGATGCGTCGTTTGTGATTTAATAACATTTCGCTATAGAGTAGGCCTAGTTGATCCCGGAAGTTTGAATCTGTGAATATCTTTCTAACTTTGCGCACGCAGGGCACGGATTATGAATCTGTGCAAACTGTTTATTAAACCGAGGGAACAGATTATGAATCCGTGCGAACAGTTTATAAAACCGATGGAACAGATTTTTATTCTGTGTGCACGGTTTAGTTTTTTTTTCTCAGCTAACCCCAGGGGGGCTCCATAGTATCATTAAAAAAAATTAAAGTATCTATTTTATGAGTGTTTTACAGGAAAGTGGCCATTTAGCAGCCATACTGACAACAGTCGGGAGGTTTTTGAAATTGGTCTATTTTTGCTCATATTGTTTGTTTGTTTTAAAATTTGTGTCCATTATCTACAATAAAAACTATTTAGTTCCTATTTATGTCATTCAGAAGAGACTTTAGTCATTTTTAGCTTTACTCAATTGTTGTTTTATGTTATTATTAAATTAATTTTTCAGTTTTTACCTGACCTCTGATAAAAACAAACACAGCGAGAGACATTACAGTAACCACAACCCACTATCCGTCTGTCATGTTAACCCAAGTGACATTCATGGACAGTCTGCCCAGTACAACGTGATAATTCATGACTCTCCCTCGCTATGATGTCAGCTAGTAGTATCGACAAGAGGACAGTTTACTATCATCTGTGTTTGATTAATTGGTATTTGTGTGTGTGTGTGTGTGTGTGTGTGTGTGTGTGTGTGTGTGCATGCATGGCCAGTGAGTCTCAATAATAAAAGTTGATATGAAAAACCTATTTGCATAATATGAAAAATAATTTTCTTCTTCAGATGCAGGTAGGTGGGTGTCACTGTCTGTGAAGATCATTTCGCACAATTAAATTGTGATCATCTCTGATGGTGTCCAATTAAGAGGCCCAGATATTGATGACTTGGTGTCTGCATTTAGCCCCCTGCTACCCAGGGATTCAATTATTCATGTCATTCTATCTGTTTTCTCTTGTCATTAGGTCAGCCTCAGTTCTTCATTTTAAAATGACATATGGTGATAACATATTCAGTATCTTACCAAAAAGAGACCAAATAGGAGAAATTAGGACCACATTGAAGCAAAAAACGAAAACCTTCCTATTTTCTCAGGCTTTTGATAAGTTACTGTGTGTGTGTGTGTGTGTGTGTGTGTGTGTGTGTGTGTGTGTGTGTGTGTGTGTGTGTGTGTGTGTGTGTGTGTGTGTATACATATCTCTATCTGCGGGTTAGATGTGGAGTTCCTCCCTGTTCTTGTGTAGGTGGTTGCTTGTTGTTGTATTTTCCCTTTTTTGTTATTGCTGCATTTTCTTGTATTCTAATTGTCTTTGTTACTTGTTGCTGTAAGAATTGTGATGTAAAGAACATTGAGTTTACTTGTAATGAAATGTGCTTAATTGCCTTGCCTTGCACCTGCCCTTTCTTTTTTTCTCCTTCTGTAACTCCCACCTGTCTGGACTGAAGAAAGATTAAATAAAAGATGAAAAAGGGAGCAGACATCTGATAGAAGTGAAATCCCAGAGCATCATTCATCCCTCCACACAGCATCACAGCTAGCAGTCTCTGTAGATGAGATCATTCAATGCTCTGCTGTCTCTCTGCAGAGGAATAACGATCAAACATGTGTGTCATACAGTACATTAACACATTTACACATCGGAAGATATTAGCATATGAGAGGATGTCACCTCATAAAACTTCTGACATATGCATGTGTAAATGCCATGGGCAGCAGTTAACACTGCATCTGCTGAAAAGCTTCATAAAAAGTTGGATCCATAACTCCCACATGTGAAACTTGGCAGTTATGTTCTGATTTTTGGTGGGCGTCGACAGTACTGCTTCTCTGAGATACTGTGCAACTACGGTACTGTGCTTCGCTACCATCGTGCTACAACATCCTCTTTTTGTTGAGTGCAAATAGGAATCAAACACATTTAAAGGTGCATAATGTAATACTGACAGTTAGCGTTTAAATGGTTACTGCAGTCCAAATTCAAAATACTGGAGAGAGCTGGCCCCTCCTCCCCAGACTCGAAGTTTACAGGGTTGCCAGGTTGAGAATGCTGAACCCAATGTCCAACAATGTCAATGTAAGCTAGATGCTAGTCTTGCATTGCCAGACATTACTCCACAGCGCAGCGAAGTATGCTGGCTATGTTGAAAGCCATAAAAGCCCGTAGTCTCACTGAACTCTGTACCCAGCTGACAGTCACCCTTTAACGGCTTATAAATCAGTGCAACGACCGCTAAAAAGACCACAACCTTGCGGTCCTCTGTTCCCGACTGACAGCCACCCTTTCTCGGCCTAAAATGACTGCAACAACTGCTAAAAGACGGCGACCTCGCAGCCGTCTGTACCCAGTTCACAGTCGCCGTTTGTTGGCTACGGCCGCTGAACTGAAGCGGGGAAAGAATTTTGGCAGGGGGGAGATTTTCGGTTTTATTACTACTACTCCAGATCCCGTTATATATAAAAAATTAAATAAACATATAGCCTTTCTTCCATATGATTATACCTGTGTCTGAGTTTATGTGTAGATGAATACAAATATTTGATGATTGGAGCCTAAAACAGAGTATTCATCAGTTATTTTCTCCGGCAAAATATAAGGTCATAAAACAGTGAACTGTCCTCTCCCTGTTGTTTCATGAATGTACAGTAGCCTACACTATATAGCTACTGGGCCAGTAAACTGGGACTTTAATTTGGGAAGATTGAACCATTGTGACAGGTTTCATAACTGTACAATCTTCCCAAATAATAGTCCCATTTCACTGGACAAAACACAAATTGTGTGCTGAGAATGCCAAATAAAACGCACATGGTAGAGTAAAATACTGGATCATTTGTTAAAGAATAAATAAAAAGAAATAAATCAACTAAAATAATTGATGTATTGGTCTCTGCCCAGTCTGCCACTGTTAGAACCACTATAGAAACATACGTGTGTATAGCACTTTATATATTGTCCTTATCACGGATTTCATTTCAAATACATTTGCAACTCTATGCAAACATTTCTAATCATCTCAACATCTACCATAATATATTCATCAAACTTCTAGCAATATGAACAGCAGTGTTTGTCACAATGGGGCTGCGAGGCTTGGACCCAAATGCCGGCAAAGTACGTTGAGCTTGATACTTTATTAAACAAAAACAAAATACAAACCAACAAAAGGTGTCCCGAAAGCAGCAGGCAAAACAAAACAACAAAAGTAACACGGGCAGGAAACAAAGCCACAGGGAACACGGGACAAAAATATATAGACACTACAGCACAGAACACAACAGCCCTTGACACTCCGACCAGAGCATAATGCTCCCACACAAGACAAAGACAACACAGAGACTAAATACACAGGTTAACAAGGACTAACAAGAAACAGGTGACACAACAAGTGAAACAAATCAGGGTGGGGCAGAACAACCAAACAGGCGGGAAAACAAAAGACAGGAAGTAAAATAAAACAAGACTAGGAAGGAACATAGAGACTACAAAATAAAACAGGAAACACTAACAGAAACTAACAACAGTGTTTCTAAACACAATATAACAGCAACAATGACTGTAACATGACTAATTATAAAACATAATGGTAACAATGTTAAAATAATAAAGGTACTTTAATGAACAGTGAAATGTACCTGTTGTATTTTAATGAAGACTAATACAAAAAGGTAAAACCCTAGCTGCACAGAATACATCTCAATGGTAACTTAGGTGCCTCTGCAGTCATGAAACCGAGTCAAGCATAAATTAAGCCAGAATACAGCTGGGAAATCCCGGCTTAATCCACTATGTAGGTTTTTGTATTGTATATGAGCAGTTGACAACAACACACAAGCCAAAACAAAAACAGACATTCCATCCCAGAATGGAAATTTCAAGGGAGAAAATACTGGCTTTAGCCTTGTTGTCAGAGAGGTGAAATACTTACCATGTTTCCTTAATATCTGATGACATATTGTGGTATCTTTTTAATTTAATACAGTAAATATGTTACATATCGGACCTTTACATTTTATTCAGACACACAGCAAGACGGGCTGAATACCCCCCCCCCCCCCCTCCCCCCCCCACAATCCCAACACACACACACACACACACACACACACACACACACACACACACACACACACACACACATCTTTTGCTTGCATTTATGTGTTGGACAACTTCTGAACTCTGCAGCACACACCCACAATTTTACAATATCTGCAAAATTCACAATTAAATTGATGTCTGAACACTCCCATTCTCTCTCTCTTTTCACTGTATCTCACACTAACTATCTCCCCATCACAGGTATTTCCACCAAGTGGCCACCCACCTACCCAGACCTTGTGAACCACTAGAGGTTGCTATTGCTCATGTATTGTACTCTTTTGCAGTGTCCTAAATTACACTTGCATATATAACAGCATCCTCTCATTTGATATTCCCCTAATAACATTCAACTTTTCAGCACTTTAAAAAAAAGAAGCAAAACAGCCTTTTCTACAGAACAGGAGCAAGAGAATTTCAGTGCATGAAAACAAAAAACAGTATAACTTCCTGTTATTGTTTGGGTAATGGTTGTGAAGTGATACAAATAAAGACAGGCAGGGTCCAGGGTTGCATCAGAGTGTGTGTGGGAAGACAGAGTATCGAGTACAGTATGTTGTGTAAAAGTGTGAATGTGTGTGTATTTGTCCACATTCTAGAAGCTTAGGATCAGCTGTTTCAATTTGCAGTGAGAGTACTTTTGTGCAACTGAGTACTGAAGTCTGCTCAATTCTAATAGAAAAAGGCAAATCAGCTTTTTAATTTGCATATCTTGCCTAGCTGATGTAACATCAGCAAGAATGAAGAGTTTCATTTTGGGATATAAAAAAGCTAGTTTGGAAAATTTGATTTTAAGGATTTGATCCTAAAAATATTGACAGACTCATAACTTGCAGAGCGTTCAATAATTAACATACGAGAAACTCTTTTTTAAGAGGGTGTGCACTTTTGTTTCTCATGATAATTAAGTTTCGATCAATTTCAGTCAAATTGACTTAACTTGACTTTTAAATAGAAACTCCATGTCTAGAGGCATTGCATGAATAAGCCATTTTGGAACATTTTACATGGACATATTTGTGGTGCTGGAGGGGAGAGACACTGATATTTTCATTTAGACCTTCATGAACTCTGATTATCTAAGATGTCTGTAGAAGAAGATGTTTTAGTCCAGCAGCAAGTTATTGCTCCTGATGTGGCTTTTTTTTCAGGGCATCAGTGGAAATGTAAAGCTATAGTGCGTAGTTCCTGTCTCCCTCATGAGGAATTCTAAGTAATGACAACAAAACTGTCGGCATGTCCTTATGATTCAAGCCTTCTGTGATCACACACCACCCCCACCCCTCCTCCACACAGTTGCTAGTAGCCAAGTAGGACACGGAGGATTAAAAAACATGATTCTTCAGAAGAGGTCATTTTCTTTACTTGAGTTTCTGAGCGCGAAAGTTGCCGGACGACACTAGTTTCTGAACACAGCCACACAGAGTTGTGTGGAGCTGATAGTCTTAATTAGCTTTGTAGCAACACATTTGGCAATGGCTTGAATGTAACGGACGTTCGTTAATACCAAAAAGTTACGCACTACAGCTTTAAATGGTGTTAAATGGTTTGTAGTCCATATTCACGACGTTACACCTCCAAGATTGTTCAGGTGCCGCTAGAAATTCCGCCGGATGTCTTTCATTTCGGCCGGATGTCTGTCCCATCTGAGTTTTCTGTTGCACAACTAAAACAACTTTTGAACGTATGTGTTCCACCAAAACAATTTCCTTCCCGAGGCTATATTGCAGAGGCGCTGTTGCTCCGTGCGCTGCTAACGCTGCCCAAGACGATAGTGATTGGTTTAAAGAAATGCCAATAAACCAGAGCGTGTTTTTCTCCCATCCCGGAATGCTGTGTGAACTCGCCAGACCCTCCTCCGCAGCGCTGTAGAGAAAGGTCTGGCAATGCGAGACCACATGGTTTGTGTAAGTGCTTCACTATACTTGAAGATGAATTGATTAAAAATGGTCTTTAATTAAATTTGGTTTCGATTTGATCTGTTGTACAGTATATGGGCTTTAGTCATTGCTAAATTAATTATTGGTCAATTGTAGACAGTAGGCCAGCATGCTATTACTGGTAAGCTTGTTTTCATCAAACAATATTATACGTGTTCAGCATTAGGAGATCTGACTGTACTGATTGATTACCAGCTCTCCATATGCACCAGCTATTATCCTCAACAGTGGCACAAAGCACAGCAGGACTGTCTCCCATTGACTGGGCCTGTGGTGAGGCTTTTAATAACATCTAAGACAGGAGGTGAAGTTAAACTCCATGCAGACACGAATATCATGAGATGCTTAGGGTTTGCAGACACATTTGAACATCCTGAGGCTAGTTTTTGTTTGAACCATGAGCATGCGTGAATGATTTTTGCTATAATGCAGTAAATTGTAACATAATGTAAAACATAATGTAATCAGTGTGGTTTTACTCTACAGAACAATATTTATTAATTGTTTTTTCCGCTGTAAAGTACAGTAGCTCCAGGATTAATTTTTCATTCATACATCACATGAAAGTAATTCTGCCTCATACATGTTTGAATGTGTGACCCCGTGTTGACAGGAGGAAATGAGTCATATTTTCTAAAAATACATATCTTTAAAGTCAGAGTTAGCCTAAGGATGAGTAGTATTCCTGCAAAGGAGTGTAGTCATGTGTGGGTTAGTGCACCGCATATCTCGTCAATAATATTTGAAAGGCAACACAAACAAAAATGCTGAATTCGTAATATTTCGCTTTGGTCTCAGACGTGCAGCTCCTACGGCAGATCAAAACCCAACTCATTAGTGTTTCTGTTTGTGTTATAAGCAGTTTTTGAATCGTTGCATATCATGTGCTTTCAGGAGAGACTTTGTTGCAAATATGCAAAGGTTTATTTGTACATATGCATAATATGAAATGTACAGAGTCTTTGGAGATTAGACTCCATCGTTAATATAAAAAAATAATTTTAAAGGGGTAGAGAATCCAAGGCCCCATGATGGAGTATAGACACTGGTGGTGGTGGTGGTGGTGAAGGAGCCCGAAGACCAGACCGAAGGAGCCGACGGTAGCGGTCTGCCGGAGGAGGACCCAGGGTGCCGTGGGTGACAATGACTGGAGGTGGAAGGGGAGGAGGAGGGCTGCATACTTTGCCTGAAATGACAACTGACAGCAGCAGACAGAAGAACAGAATTAAAGCAGGGATGCTATGCTGTGATTGGCTCGTGAAATTCATGGCCAATTCTGGTTGGTTTAACTGAAAAGTGAACGCCTCGAAACAGCTGATCAGTTTTACGAAGAGAGAGAGGTGGATGAAGTTTAGAAGTCTTCCTGAAAGAATTTACGCTGAGCTTCACTAGTAGTTTTGCAGGAAATATCTGAATGCCTGAAGCAAGTTCTTCCATATCTGGGAGCAAAAGGTAACAAGAGTATATTTAGCTGTAAACACAGAACTGTCAGATTAACTGTGAAAACAACCAACTGCTTGCTACTTTACAGTGTGAAACGTGCTATAATTAAAACGGTCGCAAAGCATTTGTTGGGAAAAACATAACAGCCAACTATTATGTACTTGTGTATGGGGAGCTGCCACTAAAAAAATATTTCTCCCATTTTTGTTATTATAATGAGAATTCTCGGTCCCATTGCAGTATTGCAAGTATTTCATTATGAGAAAAAATGTGACATGTCATTTCAACATCAAATTGTAATGAAAAATAATCTTGCTTTCCTCGTATGCTTTGCTACTTTGCAGTTCTTGGTTGTATACTGTAATTCTAAAACTACTACTTCTGTTTATTTGATTATGACGATTGCATGCCAGGCAGTCCTGAAAGAGCGTGGTGTGTGCTGTGAAGCCAGGTTAAATTGAAAATTAGAGAACATTATTTTTATGACATTTTAATTTATATGAGGACACGTGATAGTATTTAGTTTACACTGCAGCATTAGTAGAGAGTAAATTCATCAAGCACTGGAAGATTTCCTGTTAAAAAATGTTTCCTGGTGTTACAGCTCTGTGTTTCCATACTGATCCAACAAAAGCATGTCAGGTCTGTGGCCCGTCTCTGAACCATTGTCAATAGACTAATAAAGACTTGAAGAGTGAAGGATTAGATCAGACTAAAACTGGCTTACAGCTCTGCATGAAAACCCAGCAGGGTGCTGGTGATAACATATTCTCTATAGGAGGAGGTGTAGTCATGCTGATGTGCACTGCATGCAGTATATTGTTTATAGTGAACTGCAGTGTACTCTATGCAGAACTCTGTACGTGAAGAAGCAGTCAGATAATCCACATTTGCCCTTGTATAAAAACAAGCCACCAGTAAAATATGTCAAAATTATGAGACATTAATCCGTAGGCTAATAATTACATAATAAGTCAAAATGTCGATTTAGTATTTATAGTATCTCACAATTTTGATTTAGTAAGAAAGTAATATCAAACAATATTATAATCACTAAATAATGATGAAAAAATGATGTGGGAGATTTGTGCAATGATTCAGAGGCCTAGAACCACTGTTGTAAATGTGACTCCAAATCTCAAAATTAAGTGGGTATGATTAATTTTGACTTAGTATATATATTTTTGACTTACCATGAGTACTGTATGTTTCAGTCTTGTCATTTTTTTACTTTTTCCTATTGGTTTTTCTTTTCATGGTGGAAAAGGGCTCTTATACTGTACACAGGTACACACAAATACATTTCCCAACAAAGGAAACTTTTTCTTTTTCAGGAAAACAAAACACTGATATGAATGGGCAAAACGTAATTTCAGTTAGAAGTGTTTCAGCATTGGACAAAAATGAGACGATGAACGATGCATGTGGAGGAAAAGTCTATCCCACCCGTCATCTTTGTTTGTTGCTTGCATGTACTCCGTCAGCTGTACTAACACACCACCCCACTGTGGCGTTTTAGTAATGTGGTTATCAAAGCCGTGAGCATAGAGATAAAAAGGAAGCCTGTGATTAAGATAAATGTTGCAGAACAATCTATGCAATGATGCTGCCGTCTGAACAACTCCTGGGGCTGCTTGACCCAAATTCAGAGCTCCATTTTGTGTGACGGGTGAAAGGCAGGCACACTGGGCACAGCGAGAACAGGGTCGGGCTGTGCATGAGATACACAGCTATATTTATTTAAAAGAGGTTACCTCCAACAACCTCTATCACCAGATGATCTATGAAGGCCAGTGTGTTCTCTGTGGAGTCTTGAACAAGGGCAGAGCTACTTTGTTTCAAGTGTTACACACAGATTGTGTTAAGATTTTTCTATCATTCCAGATGAGCTTTTTTACAGACTGTGTCATAATGTTTTAAATTGTGAATTAAAAATAGGTTTTGGGAGCACGGCATTTAAGCTACTTTAATACATACATCCCCCATATTCGGGACTGAACCCCCACCCCCCACCCCCCCCTCATTGTGGGACTGCAATCATGACAATCATAAATATTTCACGTTTGGATTTAGTGTGGATCGTGGATCGTGTGTGTGTGTGTGTGTGTGTGTGTGTGTTCTCGTTTAACTGCATTTGTGGGGTCCAAAAACCGGGAGTCCAGTATACTTGTGGGGTCCGACCAGCTTTGTGGGGTCCAAAAACCGGGAGTCCAGTATACTTGTGGGGTCCGACCAGCTTTGTGGGGCCCAAAATGCTGGACCCCACAAGGTTAAAGGTCTGTTTGAGGGTTAAGACTTGGTTTTAGGATTAGGGTTAGAATTAGGTTATGGTTAGGGTGAGGGTAAGGGTTAAGGTTAGGCATTTAGTTGTGATGGTTAAGGTTAGGGTGAGGGGCTAAGGAATGCATTATGTCAATGACGGGTCCCCACAAAGATAATGAAATGCACTTGTATGTGTGTGTGTGTGTGTGTGTGTGTGTGTGTGTGTGTGTGTGTGTGTGTGTGTGTGTGTGTGTGTGTGTGTGTGTGTGGTGACGGAAAGGTGTGTCAGAAGTTTAGTCAGTCAGTTTACGTATGGTGGAGTATTTTCAGTCTGGTATTAGTCCTTTTACTCAAGTAAATTATCTAAATATTTCTTTCACCATGTGAAAAAATGCCCTAGAAAGCAACATATTCCTTTAACAACATTTAATATAAACATTTCTTTTTTTTAGGTTTGCAGTCTATAAAGTGCAAATGGAAACACTTTACAGCTTCAGTGAATTCAGCTAATGTAAGCGCCGATGTAGAACTAAAGCTTCCCAACTGGTCTGCATATCAACTTATCCTATCATGATTTGGGAATCTTGTTGTATTTTATTGGAGTTTTCAATGGCAGCGAGGGTTGGCTGGTGAAACTAAGTGGGACACAACTACTAATTGAAATTCTGTTGCGAAATTGACAACAATGCAGCATGTTTTTCCACTGGGGAGGCCAATTAGAGCAAGATTTCTAGCTCCAGTTACAGCATGTTCTGTGAGAGAAATGCCCTTTTAAGGCTTTGCTTTGAAGCTCGTCTCAGCTCAGTTGTTTTTGTGCAGGTTTCAGATCTTTTCAGTATCCGATGGAGAAATCACAGCAAGCAGGTTTTTCTTTTTACTTTCTTTGTGTGTATGTCTGGAAGTCCAGTACAAGTTCCTAATCCTCTAATACAAATATATGTGAATATAATATTTAAAGCTTTAAAATATTAGAAATAATGGGGTAGAAAGGTGATACAAGCTATCGTTTCAGAGGCCTAGCAGTAAGATGACACAGAGCTGTGTTTGTTAGATGTTTAGACAAAAGGCATCTGGACAAAGTAAGTTGAGGTATTTTTGAAGTGGTAAAAGCCATTCGTTTGATCCAGGAGGTCACCTTTTCTACCTGTAGGCCTTTTAACTTACACAAAGACTGTAGTTTCACTGACTTTTCTGTTCAGGACTCTGTCTTCCATCAAGGAATCCCACCTGTTGGCCACAGACATTGATGTGTGTGAGTGTGTGTATCTGTTGTTTTCTTTCTAGACTTGTGGAATATGTTGAGTCTCTGAGACTAAAGGTCACAACCTCTTAATAGTGTCCTGTGGCCTGTCTCGGGTTCAGCATAGTACTTTAACATGCCTTGGTCTTAATTTTAGGGCTTTTGCAATGAGCGGAGCTGCCATTAGGCTTTAACAACTTGAGCAACATGACCCATCAATCAAGTATTCATAAAATACGAAGACTGTTGCCTCTGTAATTAAGCTTTCACCCTTTTATGCCCCTGAATTATTATGTTTTAAACCTAACAAAGATAAAAAACATGTAATTTTCATGAAAATATTTTTTCCTGTGCAGAGGAGTGACATGTTTTGAACTGCAGTTTTAACTGCTTTCAATTCAAAAAATGTTTATCAATACAAAAGAAACTATAAAATACTATAACATCTTTCTTAGAAATATAACTCACTGCAGTGTGTATTTTTGCCTTATTTCTGAGGCAGTGGTTATATTTATCCTGGCTTTTCTATTATTCCATTTTTTCCTCTGTTCAGCTGATGCACCGTCACATTTCCCACATAAGAGTTTTTAATGTTTCCTAGAACGGAAAGCCTTACAATCCTGGGCAAACACAGGCACAGACAGACAGGTGTGTCTATAAACCCATCACAAAACAAGAACATGGACAGTTGTTGTGCATGTTCTTTTGTCTTTTACATTTTAGACTTGTAGAAATCTAGAAAGATTGATGAAAATTGTTAAATCACTGTGTGTCAAGTAAAATTAAATTCAAATTCACAGCATGCATCTTGTGTGCCCCGTTAAGTGCATATCCTTTGAGTGTGTGTCTGTTTGTGTGTGTGTGTGTGTGTGTGTGTGTGTGTGTGTGTGTTTAAGGACAAGGCTCTTTGCTACTAATGTCCCTGTCAGGTTGATTGCTTACACAGCTGCACACTTGAGGATCCTCTCTCTCCGTCTCTGTCTCTCTCTCTCTCTCTCTCTCTCTCTCTCTCTCTCTCTCTCTCTCTCTCTCTCTCTCTCTCTCTCTCTCTCTCTCACATACACGGTTGCTTTTTGCACACAATGCTTCAGACACACCCTATGTTGGACAACTTGGGTATATCACTTCTCTTTGTAACAAACCAACTGTGTCTTTAACAATATGACACACTGAGTTCCACTTTTGTCCACCACCAGAGAAGTTGGAGCAAATCCAGATTTAAAGCCAGACACTATCTTATCAAACCAGGAGAATCTTTCTTTAAAGACATGTTTTGTGTGTGCGTGTGAACCATGCATCACACAACTTTGCCAGCTAGATGTTTTCTGGTTTTGGGATAATAATACCTTACAAGGAGGCAGGTGAAGAGAGGGTCATAATGCCCATAAGTCCACATGCCATCTGGATCAATCTATCCTCTCAGTGGAAATGACTGCCTTCACCTGGCATTAGGGAGAAAACACTTATCATTAGTCCTTGTTTGGTCCAGGCTCGTTTCAGTGGATCATCTTGTCCTTTTTAGGGAAGGCTGCTCCTGCACTTGAACTATAAGACTTTTTCATTTAGAGGCTTTGAGGTCAAGATATGATATGCAGATGCTAAACAAATCACTGAGAGCATTTACAGCCCTCTCTTTCTGTGGTCTTGCTGAGAGGAAGAGACATCTCATATTACAGTGACAACACAATTGTGACAGTTGATGAAATATGACACCTAGTGGTCTCATATTTACACTGCAAGTTCAGTGAAGGAGGGACAAGGGCTCGCGTGTTTAGTGTGAGTGAATATGCCCAAGTACAACTGTATATTTTCACCATGTTCTAAATATATTGAAAATAAAGTGTTAATATGTACCAGTTGCGATTTTGTCTCCGTCTCACTTTAGGTACTGTACGAAAATTATATTATTATGTTTTACTTTACAAAAAAAGGCCTTCCCAATAAACATTATTCATGTTTTCTTTATACCCATCTTTTGAAAAAAAAAAACAGCAACACCCTCTTCACAACATGTCAAAATGATATTCAATCACATACTCCAATTTAAACCTTATTATCTTAATGGAACAGCCAATGTCATCAATAATAAAACCCTGACACAGAGACAGAACTGGTGTCTTCTGCATATTATGGCAAAGTGTCTCTTTATGAACCATAGTGCATGTGAAAGTTGTCTTATTAATGTAACTTTTTATGTAACAATCAGCTATACTGCAAAGAAAGGATTAATTTAAATATAAATTTAGCAAGATAATAAAATAAAAAAAACTCCTCACAGTCTCCTATTAATTTGTGTACAGTCCCTTACCAATGGCTTCCATTCCCAAATGTCTATCACATGGACAGTAAATCTTGATCCTGTTGTGCATTGGGTTGGTCCTGTAGAATGTCAAGCCACCGCTGTGTGGTGTGCCTTTATGGTTATCTAAAACATCTGCTGCACCCACAACCACAACCCAGAGAAAGCGAGGGAAGCAAGCACAGCTGGGACTTAGAGAAACCTAACGCAACTACTGTGAACACAGTTTTACGTAAGCAGACACGCCTAAACAAAATAGGAGTAGTATCAAAGAAGTCAAGAGGAGGGAAACATGGAGAGAATGTGATTGTCTCACCCAGTGAAATAAAATGATTTGGGGTTGGTTTTGGAGTAGATGCAAAGAGATCAAAATGACAAGAGAGAGACTGAAAAACAAGGGGGAAAAGTAATAAGGCATAAGTGAGTTTTTCATGCTCAGTGCCTCAGTAAAGGACTATCAAATTTGTCCAGTTCAAGTTCCATCAAATGATAAATCAGACATATTAGCTCCACTCAGAGGCAGCCACCTCCCAACAGCTGCTTCTGGACAGCTTACGGTAAAAACAACAACAACAACAACAACAAAAACTGCAAGAGGGTGAGAAGAGCGGAGACAAAAGAGCCAAAACCACTGAGTTCAGTTGGGATAAGAATAAAGCAGAGTGTGAGGAAAAAAAAGAGAGCAAAGTGGCAGGAGGAATTAATGCAAGAAGACAAAACATGTTTAGGGGAAAATGGAGTAGAAAAGGAAATAGCTGACACAGACGAACGCTGAGAGATCTGTGTCAGGGAAGGTAACTCAGTTAGAGGCGGTCAGAGAGAAATGATCCCAGGAGACGCTGAGGAGACAGATGCTGAGACAGATACTGGAAAAGAGAAGGAAAAAGAGGGGTGGGTATAGTCAACATATTCAATTTACACAGACTTGTGGTGACTCAGTGGTATTTTAATAAAGCTCACAAATTACTGTCTCATTGTCTCGGGCTTTCCCAACATAATTAACACTCCTGTTTACTCGCATGTCAAGCTCTGTAAATAACACCATACATCTGTTGTTGATATTGGGATCTATGCATCCCACTTCATCTGAAAATAGGCCTTTTCAAATAAAGCTTTTGGCTGTCTCCTGTTTCCTCTGTTTATTAGTGGATTTAGTGAGAACCAAACATTACAATCTCAGTACTATATGTTTACTCTGGACTGGTCATGTATTCGGAGAAGGATCGGAGAAGCATGAAGGTATCTCTTCCAAGCTGCTTTGTTTCTCACACAAACACCTGTTGTCCTCCGTTTCACCTGAAACAACATTGTCTGTGTGTGCAGCAGTCGATCTCTGAGTCAGCGTCGTGTTTGGGTCTCCCTGTTTCCCATGAGCCAGCAGCAGGCGTTGTTTTCATATTCCACTTTCCCAAAACACCATTGTATCGACAGCTTTGCTTACACAAACCAGTAGAGTTGAGGGTTAAACATTACGAACTGTCTTACAGTCTTTATGAATGTCTTAATGACTACTTCAGTCAGGTGACCTCCCTAAAAAGCTTCAGTATCATCAAGAAAAACCCTTCATGTTTTTCAATCATTTTTAGCCACATAAGCACAATTGTAAGGTCGGTCGGTTAGAACACCTTGTTGCAGCATGAAATCTATTGACTAATGGATTACCAGGAATTTGGTAGACATTCATGTTTTCTAGAAGATGAATCTCAATGACTTTGGTGATGCACTGACTTCATCTAGTGCCACCAATATGTCAAAAATGTCCCCTCATCTATGAACACTTGACAATTCATGCATGAACGTCTTAAATGGCTGAGTGTTGAAAAAAGACTATTAGCCAATGTGCTTAGTTGGTTGCAATCTGTTATTCACACTCAAACACCATCATTTATTTTTATTTTTGATAACATAACTTGCAGTTCAGATATCCACACTCATTTAAGAGGAGCCAGTCGGGGGCAGATGATTGTGCCTTTACCAAAATCCATTAACGTAAAGAACATAAGTTCTTTGTGGAATAATATCCCAAGTAACATTCGTTTTATCACAGGAAAGATACATTTTAAAAAGAAAGTTAAATCTTACCTTCACTTAAATTATTTATCATGAGGTTTTAGTTTTTTTGTTTGTGTTTCTTAATCTTATTTGTTTGGTTTAAATTATTTGATTTTCTTCTTTGAATATGTGAGCTACCTTAATGTTAGCCATGTAATATACTGTAATATATCATTTTGTTTACAAGATATTTCCCTATTTTGCTTGGTTTGTTATTGTTTTATTTTATTTTATTCTCTTTGGAATCTTTTTGTTATTTAGTTCTGTAATCAGATATTGTTGTATTTATTTTCCTTTCTTTATTTCTTTTCTTTTTGTATATGTCCTGAAATGTTTTAATATTGTCTGATTAAATGTTGTTGGGACCCCAGGAAGACTAGCTGGTCGTCTAGGTGTCAGCTAATGGGGATCCTTATAATAAATACAAATACAGTTATCTTTAAAAATACCTCAACCAGTTGTACTTTAGAGCGAGCTATGTTCTATGTTATGTTATGTTCTTTATTCCAGCACTAAATCTATTTAATAGGACTCATTTAGGAGACCTTTCAAAGGATTTTATTTTCTCAGCAAAGTTTTGCTTGGGTCAATATGTTGAAATTATCCACCTACAGCTTATAGTCTACTGACAGAAGTTTTTTTTGACATTAGACATTCATATCTCCAGATTTTTACCATTCAAAGTGCATTTGAAAGGTCAATCTTCCTTTGTTGCAATTTCAACTACATGATAGCCCGATCTCTTACAATGTTAGTTTATATCAAGAACATAGGGCCCTGGGAATTACTGCTAACATAGCATGCTAACATACTCATTTTTTAACATGTTACTGTACAAAAAACATGGTAAAAATTACTGTAGCATGTTACCATTTCAGCATATTATATGCTACCTGTATGCATGCAAATTTTAGCATGTTTCAAAATGTTATTTCTTTGTATTTATAGCATCATGCTAACCAAGGCCATATCAACATGCTGACAGCATTGTGATATTCAATCGCTGTCAACATGTAAAAATGCTAATGACAGACATGTTAACATGATATTTGAGCATTGAGCTCAAACAATAGCCAAATACAGTTGGCGTTGACAAAGTACAGCATATATCGCTTTCATGTCATATCATTCAGGTCTCAGCCGCCTGGTTGTTGTCAGAGATTTTAGGAATGTCGTATCTGGTTTCACTTGTTAACAAACCCCTCCAAATATATAACACAGCAAATTATGCTTTATCAGGCTATTTAAATGGTATGATGGCATCATCCTCAGGTGAAATTGACAATGTCTGCCCCGCTGGTGGTAAAAATCCATCTACTTTTGCTTTCTGTTGTGAAATGAGCATTACATCCTCACGAGGCCGCTAGCGTGGCTACAGACTGTCGCTCTTGTTTCATTCTGAGTTACTTGTTAGGCAAGAGGTAAACAAACGTTTTGAGCCAAAGTCTCAAGCTTCCCACATTCTTGTGCCTCAGCTTTTAGCCGTTTTTTTTTTCTCTCTAACTTGTCTGCTGTTGTGAATTTAACACCTGCTTCCTACACTGGACCAGCACCCAGCAGTGTCCAGCTGAGGTTAAAGCCTCTCAGCGCTGTGGCTCTCAGGAAAACACATCAGGACAGAACCAAAACATGTGGAACTGCTTGGTGGGTCTACCATGAGAGTTTCACATATGATAATAATCAATACAGCATCTAAATCCTTTTTTTTTTTTTTTTTTTTTTACTCTGGAAACAAAAGCTTGCACATATTCCACAGAGATTGAGAAGTCTTTGATTTGATTTTAGAAAACTATATCTGGAGAAACAGTAATTGTTTCTTTTGAAGCTCATTGTCCTCTATTACTATACTGTAAATTGATATGATATCACAAAACCACAAACACTTCACATACAATTACCCACTTGAACGTCCAGTCAAAGCCTACATTAAGAATATGGAACAAATATGCTTTGTTCTTTCCAGCTATGGCAAAGATGTTTCCAGTTTGCATCACTCCTCTCCTGCAGAACATGCATGGTCCATTAGTCCAAGCATTTGATGTACTAAGCTCTCACACGCAGATGGATTCAGGCTATATTCTAGATTGCAGCTGAGTGGGATTCATTGGCAAAGCGCATAGTTTTTCAAAAGGGATTGAAGTTCATATTGAGGATTTGCTATAAACAGGATTTTGTGATGTAATGACATGAGGACAGTATCATCTGGGATGTGGATATCTGAGCTGCCACACTATAGGCATCAACAGAGGATTATAATGAATCTTACTATACTAATAATACATATTAAAGCCTGTTGGTAGGACGGTTTGCTCATTTTTGCCATAATTTAGTAAATTACACTAGTCATTAATTTTCTACAATGAACGAATAGCCATTTAAAAAAAAGACATTCTGTATTTTGTTATTTATGATCACGTAAGTCTTTTGTAAGAGTCTTTTGTCTTTTTTTAGTATTTTGTAAGAAGCAAGATATCTTTGAAAAGTTAGACTAGCTACACTGACAAAAGGTTTTATTTGTATCCCAGCAAGACCTTTCTCGTTGTATTAAAATGAGATGTCTCATTATAAAATCTCAGTGGGAACAAAGCTGATAAAGTGGGACAGATGGAAAGCAATTTAAGTGTTGCAAGCGGCTCTGTTCTGTCTTTTATTAGCCCTAAAAATGGAGCGTGATATGTAAAGCTTGATGGATTTACAAAACGAACATTTGGGAACATTTAATGACACGATGTATCACTCGTCGGCACCTGAATGAACAATGAAAGACGAGCACACACACATATGCACAGAGCCCCACTGACCCTGCTGGAATGTCCTTGAACTCACCTATTCTCCAGAATACCCTTATTTTCTCTTAAGCACCACACAGAAGTAACACACTACTCAAAACATGCCTTTAATCCTTGCTTAAAAGACCCAGAAATACCTCAGACAAAAACACATCTGTGGTGTAGACAGATATAGACTGGGAAGAAGCCTGGACTTCTATCGCTTCTGTTTACTGAAAGAACAACCAAATGTCTAAATCACAAGCCTGGGCCCCTAATCTTGACAGGCTGGGGTTAGGCAGGAAATGATGTCACAGTCACAGCAGCAGATCTCCAGACACTGATAAGGTCACTCTCCCTGGGAACGTGAAACAAGGGAGAGAGACAGATAACCCCTTTGTCTTCTCTTTCCTCCTTTCATCTTGTCTCATCAAGACAAGAGTGATTACAGCCAAAAGCTATTCAGACATATTCAGTCAAAGAGACAGTGCACTTCATAATAATGTCACTGAGACATGCTGAAAGTGTTTGCATCTGATCCAAGAGCAGGATATGAATTATCAATGTTGAGGTTGCTCCTCTTCCCTTGTGTTAAATCCAAAAAACCTGCGACACATACAGTTAATGAATATACATTTGGAGAGCAAATGGACTCAGGTAATTGATCCAAGAAGTGATGTAGGGGGTAGACTGCCAAGAGGAGAGTTTGTGTTTTCCCATTCTTTAATGATGATATTAGTGTGCACATTCACTGTGAGTCATGTTTTACCATCTGTCAAGACTGTGGGCGGCTGTGTCTAAGTATACATGGGAGGTTGTGTGGGCTCTGAAGGGGTCCTGCTCACTCGCCTTAGGGGTCTCCCACTCACTAAAAAGGAATTAGACACAGAGGGAGGAAGGGAGGACAGAGGGCTCAGGGTCTCATCCCGCTGTGTTTGCGTGCAAGTGTCTGTAAATGCATGTGTTTATGTACTTGAGAAATTGCAGTACATGTGCATGTTTATACGGTTGCTTAATGATCCTGTGTTGGGTGTATGCTTCCTGGCTTTAACGGTATCTCCGGACACCCACGCTCTTTATCTCTGTGTACATCTCTTCGTCTAGTTTTGTCTGGTTCTCTCTGTGTGTACCTATTTGTGTTTATGTCTGTGTTTTTAAGAGGGCCCTATCAAATATCACCATTCACTGACTCACAGAGCACATCGCAGCCCCCTCCACCCTGTCCACCGTCTCTCTGTTGGCTTAGATGGACAGCTCATCTGGTTTTCATGAAAGAGTGATCAAAACTGAGTGCCAGTCCGCTGCGGCCCGCTTTCATCCTCCCTGCCTCAGCTCCACGTCACGTTTCTGCTGGGGAGACAGCCTGGACTGGTCTGGACCTTGACAATGAGTGAAACGAAAAAAGGAGATTTCTCTTTCTGATAATTCATAACAGGTAGTAGGTAATAGTAACGAGTAGAGCCTGATGTACCATATAGTAACTGGCCGTTTTTAGCTTATCACAGATATTTCGTATTGCTGAATACACAATCGGTGGATAAGTAACAATAAATTGCCAAAGATATGTTTGAGGTCACTTAGAAACAATGACAAAGCTAAATAGTTTGTTCTCCTGTAAAATGTCCCGCTCAGTACATCTTTGTCACAACTGAAATTTAAGGGATACTTATAAAAATGCCTATTTATGTGTTGTGTTTATGTTAAAAACACTTACTGGCTGATAGATTGTTATTAACAGATTTTTTTTATGACTGCCTAATGTGACAGGTGTTGCGGGTCGTGAAAACAAACCCACAGAGCTTTTTAGTGTCTTTTATCTCATCGTTTTAGGCAAAACTCTTTAGCGTAATTTCTAGACAAAGTTAGCTGGCAGTTTTTCAGAAAAAATGCCCTGAATAGCAATAGACTGTAAAAATAATGGACGAAGCTACCATACCTGAAAAGTGAAGCCAATGCATTCTATCTAATTTCCAGCAGGGGTCAACTCCACTGGTTGCAAAAAGAAGTCAATTTCTATAGACGTCTATAGGGAAATTACCTTATTTCTTACTTGATTTATTAGCTTAGTAACTATTTCATAATGAGTTTATGGTCTCACAGTCTAGGCTATGTGATTACCAAGTAGCACCAAGCACCAAGCAGAAAACAGACAAACGTGAACAGTAAAGCATTTAATAATGAAAGCGTCAGATATTATTCTTGAGAGTTGGTGGAGACCAAAAACGGAGCTTAAAGAGGAATGAATATTTTATTTACAATTACAACTTTTTGCCAACACGTTTTCCATATCTACTTGAATTATCCAAGTTGGTTAGCACACTGAACAGCGTCTCCCACCCCATCTATGACATGCTGGTTGAGAAGAGGAGCATCTTGAGGCAAAGACTTTTTTAATTCATTCCCACTCTGTCGCAAAATGGACATCAGTGGGCTGGGAGGCTGCTCAGGTCCCTCTGGACTCCCTCACTAACTGTAACTGGACTCACATTTACATTTATATTATCTGCAACTTTGGCAAAGTGCAATATACAGTGCATACGGAAAGTATTCACAGCGCTTCACTTTTTCCACATTTTGTTATGTTACAGCCTTATTCCAAAATGGATTACATTTATTTTTTCCCTCAACATTATACACATAATACCCCATAATGACAACTTAAAAAAAGTTTGTTTGAGATTTTTGCAAATTTATTAAAAATACAAAAACAAAGAAATCACTTGTACATAAATATTCACAGCCTTAACGATCAATCTCAAAATTGAGCTCAGGTGCATTCTGTTTCCACTGATCATCCTTGAGATGTTTCTACAGCTTAATTGGAGTCCACCTTGGGTAAATTCAGTTGATTGGACATGATTTGGAAAGGCACACACCTGTCTATATAAGGGCCCACAGTTAACAGTGCATGTCAGACAACAAAACAAGCAAGAAGTCGAAGGAATTGTCTGTAGGTCTCAGAGACAGGATTGTCTCTAGGCACAGATCTGGGGACGGGTACAGAAAGATTTCTGCAGCTTTAGAAGTCCCGATGAGCACCGTGGCCTCCATCATCCGTAAATGGAAGAAGTTTGGAACCACCAGGACTCTTCCTAGAGCTGGCCGTCCCTCTAAACTGAGTGATCGGGGGAGAAGGGCTTTAGTTAGGGAGGTGACCAATAACCCGATGGTCACTCTGACAGAGCTCCAGGGTTCCTCTGAGGAGAGAGGAGAATCTTCCAGAAGGACGACCATCACTGCAGCACTCCACCAATCAGGCCTGTATGGTAGAGTGGCCAGACAGAAGCCACTCCTTAGTAAAAGGCACATGGCAGCCCGCCTGGAGTTTGCCAAAAGACACGTGAAAGACTCTCAGACCATGAGGAACAAAATTCTCTGGTCTGATGAGACAAAGATTTAACTTTTTGGCGTGAATGCCAAGCATTATGTTTGGAGGACACCAGGCACCGCTCATCACCTGGCCAATACCATCCCTATAGTGAAGCATGGTGGTGGCGGCATCATGGTGTGGGGATGTTTTTCAGCGGCAGGAACTGGGAGACTAGTCAGGATTGAGGGAAAGATGAATGCAGCAATGTACAGAGACATCCTGGAAGAAAACCTGCTCCAGAGCGCTCTTGACCTCAGACTGGGGCGACGGTTCATCTTTCAACAGGACAACGACCCTAAGCACACAGCCAAGATATCGAAGGAGTGGCTTCAGGACAACTCTGTGAATGTCCTAGAGTGGCCCAGCCAGAGCCCAGACTTGAATCCCATTGAACATCTCTGGAGGGATCTGAAAATGGCTGTGCACCGACGCTCCCCGTCCAAACTGATGGAGCTTGAGACGTTCTGTAAAGGGGAATGGGCGAAACTGGCCAAAGATAGGTGTGCCAAGCTTGTGGGTTTATATTCCAAAAGACTTGAGGCTGTAATTGCTGCCAAAGGTGCCACAACAAAGTATTGAGCAAAGGCTGTGAATACTTATGTACATCTTATATTTTCGTTTTTGTTTTCTAATAAATTTTCAAACATTTAAAAAAATCTTTTTTCATGTTATTATGAGGTATTGTGTGTAGAATTTTGACGAAAAAAATAAATTTAATCCATTTTGGAATAAGGCTGTAACATAACGAAATGTGGAAAAAGTGAAGCGCTGTGAATACTTTCCGTATGCACTGTATATCTTTTTGTACATATCTTTTATAATAACCTCCATTTTGCACACCCAATGCACATCCAATCTTCACGCTGTTTGCATGCACATTAAAAAGCATACTGCACGCTGCACCTTATAATTGTGCAACATGCAGAATTTAAGGTGATATTCTATCAGTGTTGTGTTTACAGCTTCTTTCTGTTGTAAAAAAGCAGTCAATGCACGTTGAAATATTGATAATGGCATTGTTCTAAAAATTCAGTATCGATCAATCTCAGTCACAAATATCACTCTTAAGTAGACTGTTCATTGTTGAATTAGTATGAGCTAGCAAATTTGGCTAACATCCTTTAAATAGGCTACCCTCTTTTCAGTTTGTTATAGTTATAATGAATTCCTATATAATGGGAACTTTATACAGCTTTTCTTCCAGCTGCAACTTCACCTGTGGAATAAAGAGAAGCTTTTGATTTAAAGAAATATATTCTGCCGGTTCTCCTCGCGATGAAAATATGCATGGACTCTCATGTAATTTCTGGAATTTGAACCAACAAACAGACAGGAATTGATGCCAACTGTGAGCTGCTTATCTAAACCACCTCACTCACACTCATTCTCAGACAGAAATAAACGATTGCCTGTCAATCTTTTTTCCTCAATGAATGTCTCGGTGCTAAACCACGCTTCTTGCAGCAGGAGGTCTTGGATTTTATACTCTATACATCGTCCAAATCCAGATGTAAGATGTAGTCCAGAGGGTGCAACCCCTACATTCCTCTGGCCTAATGTGGAAGTATAGCAGCACTCTTCACATGCCTGCTGTCCGGCTTGGACCTCTGCAGGGAAGCCCCCTCTGCATTCTCTCCATTTAATACGAGTCAAAGACTGGGCAGTCTGCCGGAAGACAATTGCTGAAGAAAGGAAATGAGAAAGCCCGGAGCAGACAGTGGAAGTCTACGAGGGAAAGGAGAGAGGAGAAAGACTGACTTAGCCTTTAAAAGCTCCCAGTGATTAAAATAGAAAGAAAAGGGGCCACAAACGAGGGGCTGGATTTCTGCAGCTCTCTGATGCCAGGCAAAAGGGGAGTGCATGCATCCATGTGTTTACATCATGACAAAGTAGGATGTGGGAATGTTTAAATTCTTACATTACATAACAGTAACACACACATTCAGTGAGTGTATCTGTGCAGACTGGCATGATTTTGTGTATCCATCTGTGGCATATTGTGTCTGTGGGTGTGCTCGGGTATGTGATAAAGCCTGCGTGTGTTTCAGAGAGAGAGAGAGAGAGAGAGGGAGAGAGAGAAGAAACTCTGAAAAGCCTGGAGGGGGATTTCCTCTGAAAGAGAAAGCTTTTCTCCTCCCCCTCTTAGAAACTCTCTCACTCCCTACTTCCCTCCCTCTCTTTCTCTCTCTCTCTCTCTCTCTCTCTCTCTCTCTCTCTCTCGTTCTCTCACCCCCAAACACTAAAGCCAGAGAAGCGAAAGAGAAGTGAAGCTAGAGGATCAACAGGCAGCCTTACAATTTACTGCTCTTTGTGCTACACACACTTGTGGATAGTCTATGAAGAATGGAAGTGACTTTGGTTACTTTTCGATCAAGACAACTCACTGTCATGTGGATGTACTTCAGTCAACTTCTGTTGTTGATACTCTAAACATGACAAGACTCTCAGCACAGAGCTCAGGGAGGCTGTCTGCAGAGGATTATCAGGACCAAAAATGAAAAAAACTTCTGTCTGATAGAGGAGAAACCTCTGCAAAGATGGTAAAGTAACATCACAATAGCCCAAGTTTGACTCCTGATTGTAATTTTTGTCTATTGTTACTTTCTGGTTTAAGAGTTAAAGTGCTCCACTGACCCAGTGACTGAGAGTGTGAGCCTCTGGTTTGGACAAGTGACTTTGTTTGTCTCTGCGGCTTTGCCAGTTATGTGTGACTGAAATTTTGGAAGTCTGATATGTTGTAACTAATGCATTTTCTATGCTTTTAGCAACCCTTTCTTTCAGTTTGATACTGTGCACAGTATTGATGTACATCCTTTGTTCTCTTTTCATGAAACCTTATCTTTGTGACATACAAAGGCAGCACGATACTAATGTAACTGCACTCTTCAAACCTTTTTGTTATCCTGAGCCCAGTTGGTGGGACTGGTTCACATCGACGGCATCTCAAGCTTTTTAAGTGTGTGCACACTGACAAAGAGAGAGAGAGACAGAGAGGAACCCATCGTCTTCTGTTGTTTTGCATCTTTAAGTCCTTTGATTAGGACTTAATTGATGTGGGTGGCACACATACTTCAGTGAGTGGAGAGTGTTTTGGGGTATAAATTATTTGACTGCTTTGCATGCTCAGTAATGGAATTCTCCAGTTCAGCGTTTGGCACTTTCAAAAGCTGAACTCACAGGGCTTTTTACAACTGGAGAGGACTAGTTTAATCCCGGTCACAACATAAACTAATTAATGACAAAGAATGAGCCACAAGATGGGAACATGTTTGATGATGGGTTTGTGGGAGGATGTGGCGTCTTTGATCTTTTATTTACTGGTTGTTGTTGCTGCGAAAATTGTCAAATAAATGCAGATAAATAGCAAGGGTTAGATAAAGATCATAATGATGCATATTTAACTTCTCCTATCTGGTATTCAGCTTTCTATGTATTCATTGTACTTTTCTTCTTTATATGGAAAACAGTCAGACCCCTAACATCTGTCCAAGCATGCCAGATAAATGATAGCTTCACAGAGAGGAGCATGGAAGGATGTTTAAAGGAGTCCACACTTAGCTGCTCGTTATGGCCACCACTGTACAGTACTTTGTCCTCCCTTCACATCCACTGCAGCACTTGTTTGACCAGCTTTAACAGCCCCAACTGTTTGCTTTACTTATTGCATGACTGATGACCATCCTCCAACTTCCAGTCATGAGCCGGCAGAGTCTAAATTATTAGATTACTGCACCCTGCATGACCAGGAGTTTCAATCTTGAGTAAACAAGCAATAATACGTCACCCAGAGCCCTAGGTCGCTAGAGAGATTTGTATTTGCCTTTACAGGAGTAACTGTGTGACAAGTACAGCTACGAGTCATTCATTCACCAGCAAGGTCAAACACTTTCTTTTTAAGGCATTACAGCAGCCTGTGTTTCATTCATTGTACAGTAAACATGGCGATGCTGTAGGTAGTATTTGCAGTGTTATTGTCTGTTGCAGAATTCAAAGTCTATTCAAAGTTAATGCAAATCAGCAAAGCCAGAGATTTGCTGCTGGGTTATTTATGTGCTCTTGTCTTGCCAAAGACAGTTTGAGGGTAGCAGTTTTTTCTGTGATTTGTCCAAACTGTCATTAGAAAACGATTATTTTAGAAGAACAAGTGAACAATGGCAGATTTAGCATTTACAAGGCAAAACATGTATGTTAGATTATGTTTTTCATAACAATAAGATGATTCTTTTAAACCTTGCCTATTTACACATCAAGCAGACACGGAGCAACATTAGCATTCATCTGGTGTTTGTGTCCAAATGATATATGTAAGTCCAATATATAACTTTCCTTTAAGCTCTGTTTTGCTCTCCACTAACTCCTGGGAAGAAATATCAGGCTAGTTAGCTGCTAAATGCTCGACAGTATTCACCAGCTAGTCGCTAAATTTGCCTGTCTGCTGTTTGGTGCTAAACAGGTAGTGTGCAGTGGGTGGTCATTCTTTTTTTTTTTTTGCTAAACACTACCTACTAGCTGCGTATGACGTTGCGGGCGTAAAACCAAAACCATGAGCTGTAAGATACTAAAACGCTCAGTAGAGCCGAGGAGAACCGCAGGGTCGGGTGATAATTCTCTGAGTTTGTCATAACAGGTGACCACCTTTAACACACATGAAGTAATTTGCCCCATTGTTAATATAAATATATTTTGTATAGCAGCTTTAAGTCTCTTGATAACTGACAGCAACAAACTTTCACATACTTTACTGTACCTGCTCCATATCATCAGTCAGATATGCTCATCAGACACAGTGCATTTTTCAACCACTCAGCTTAAAGCATGCATGCACATACCTTAATCTATTAACTGTTGGAAACACTGTGGACACGCTGTGTGAGAGCATCCAGATTTTGATTGGCTGGCAGTATACATACTGGCCTATCTTTAAAGGGTCACTGCTGTGTCTCTCTCTTAAACAGCCATGGGACAGACAATCATCAGTAGCTCCCTTGTCTGCCTATAAGTCATCACATCTTTACAATACTGTTGTCTGTACTCCCTTTGGCAGACAAACAGTACTTCCTGCTCAGTGCTTCACTTGATGTGACTTTGCCAAATTTGAACAGAACCAGATGGGGAAAATCTATACAATAAACTGATGTAACGAGCCAACATTTACTGAAGGATAAGACCTTCAATTTGTATGGCGTGTAGTCTGCTGTGCTCTGTTTAGCTCTGTTTGGAGTTATGCACTTGTTTGGACTTACAGAATACTTTGCAAAGCTCAGGAACGAAGAGCAGCAGATGTCTGTGTTTTAGTACACTCCTGATAAACACACTGACCAACTAACAAATCTCTATGGCTAAATGGATTTCACAAGGCCTTCCTTTACTTGTATTATAAATCTTTTTAATTCATTTCTTGGCCATTTTAACATTGTGAGGTGAAATATGAAAGCTATTATGGTGTGTTACAGCCTCCAAAACCAAATTTCATTTTCTGATAGTTTTCCAGAATGCAAGCTTTAGGAAATGAGTTGAGATCCAGGAGACTTTGTTTTGTCCTGTTTAATGGGAGTGGTTCATTATCAATCAGTTATGGAGACATTCTAGAAGAAAAAAAGAGTCAGCATGTTAACTTTTTAGTGGTTATATACCAGTTTTTGTTTTTAAATGCACATTGGGGACTTTTAATATTTTAGGGAAGCCTTCCACATTTTTGATATTTTACGTTTTAAAGCCACATCTGTCCTTTTTGTCAATCACTTCATCAGGCATTGGGCAACTTTTTTTTTTAACTATACACCTGTCTGATCCTTTGGTAATATTTAAAAATACGCTGACCTGGCATGAAAGGAAAAGAGATAATTAGTCTAAAAAGTGTTTTTTTTGAGTGCATCCAATACAGAATTGGTTGATTGTCCTACAAGATGGTAAAAGACAGCTCTTTTCAGCAGTATTGTTTTGAGTCTTCCAAGTTACATGGTAGAATATTACAAGACGTTCATTGTTCATTGTTTGCAGTATTCAGTCCATTGTGAAATCAAATCTCAGCTCACCCTCAGAGTAGGCTACTGTAGAAACTTGCTGCAATATGAGATAAACACAAATGTTTTATGTTATTAATGTGGCCTCTTTACTTTACAAACATAGCTTAGGTTCTTAAAAACTACAAAATGAATGAATAATAGGAACCCTGCCAGATTAAAGGTCTGATAGCAAACACACACCATGTTTACTACTGGCAGCGGTGACTCAAAGATTTTTGTACTGGTTAAAATGATTTAAGACGGCTCAGCTGAATGCAGTGCCCATCTGCTGAGTTTAACAAGAGTGGATCATACACAAAGACAGCACTGTCTCACTGCCAAATATGAGATACCTAAGAGATATCCGTAACATGTTGTTGTTTTTATTATGATTGCTCCGAGACTCTTCCCACTTTAAGGTTAAGTGTGAAACCATGTAATAGTAGTGGATAAGCTGCAAATGACCCTTTCTTCTTCCCATGATAATATTTCTTGTGGTTTTATGTTGTATCCCATCAGCCCTCTGTGCCCATTATGTTTGGCTGACGTTATGGCTGAGTTGGTGGTGTGTCATCTGAGACTCTTGAACATATCTGCACGTCCGAACATGCAGAATTCAGGCAGTCTTCAGGTTTTACTGACAGGTTTAGACTCAACTGTGACTTCTGCTTATATTTTGGGTTTAGCCCGGAGGTGCAGTGACAGTCCTTTTCTAATGAGGATGTCAAGCAAATGTGATGACTGGTCAAGACAGAGACCTCAACAAATCCTTTTAGCATGTCGTATCAGGAGCTGCGCCCATTTAGTTGAAGTTATTCTTCATAATCACATTCTGGTCAGCTTACCTACTCTAATCTTGACACAGATACACAATGTGCATTACATACCTTGACATCTTGTTTTTACTGTGGCTTAAATCTGGGTCCTGACTTTCTTTGGCCAAAGCCCAAGGCAATTTGGAGGAAACCTGTAATTATCTGGTTAATACTCAACACTGCAAAACCTCCCTGGGGGCCTGAAGGGCAGACAAGACAAAGAGAGATGCCTGTTGTCCACACAAGCATGCCAATTCAGGTCAAACAATGATCTTTGTTGGAGACTGAAGCTATTTCTAGAGAGGCTGCACTGGCCAATAATGGGCACAGAGGGAATCCCCTTGTGTTGAATTTGTAGAGGAGGCGGCGGCTGCGGAATGTGGTAGTCAGCTGGACATTGATCAAACCCTACTGTCTCTGAAGGCCATGATAAAAGTTCAGGATTTAAGCTTGATTGAACTCTCCTTGCTAGCTGATTGTTGGAGTAAAACTACCTCGGGAAAGGAAGTATCAACTCTGTTTCTGTCCACATAAGGAAAAGAGAGTTAGGCACTATATGATTATATACAGTGAAGAATTGTGTTATCATAAGGATGTACGGATGTGATTGTGTACTTAACAAATTGCTGTTAACCAGGAGTTTTTTTAATGAGAGGAACTGTTAAAAACACAAAAGGAATGGCTGCAGCAGACAAAACAGAAGAGAGGCAAAAAGTTTGACAGGACATTGTAGACGTACTGCACACTTTAAATGGATAAGCAGCTTATACATTACTATGGGTGTGTTCAGTCAAAGGGAGACAGCATGACTAGACCAGGAAACTTAACCATACACATGGTTTGCGAGGGGTCTTAAAAAGTCTAAATAAGCATAACATTTTAAAGATCAAAAGTTTAGGCCTTAAAAAGTCTTAAATTAGCTGAAGTGTTGTGTTCTAGGTCTTAAATAATTTTAAACGGGTCTTAAATTTTCCTACGTCCATGTAATGCTACCGCTAATACTCATATTCACTGATATGTTATTTATTTATTTATTATTATTCTGTGTTGTTGTAGTTCTTTCTTTGTTTGTCCAAATATAATTCACTGTTTATTTACAGATTATTATTACTATTAAAACTTGTTTTACTTTGCAAGTACTTTTGTTAATCTGCATTTCATTGTACTTTTATGTTGTGATATAGGTCTTAAATTTCATTCATAAAGGTCTTAAAAAGGTCTTAAAAGTCTTAAATTTGACTTGTTGAAACCTGCAGAAACCCTGATACAAGCATACATTTCAGAACTTTAAGTGTATTCCTGGCATTTATAGAGAATATGCATTGGCATCACTTTTTCATGTGGTGTGTACAACTTCTTCACCTCAGTGCCCAAACTAACCATCTATTGCTACTATACATTGGGAGAGCTGTGATATTGGGAGAAAACAAACAAATATCTTGAAAAAGTAAAGGACATGTGAGTCAGTATGATCCGTACAACACGCAGAATGAAAAAAATCCTAATCATGAGGACTACAGAAGATGAAGTAACTTGGTTTTCCACATGTGTTTTTAATGTACCAACTGCAGACGCTGAATATTTTAGAATATATTAGGGTGTCACATGCATAACTCTGTGTAGTCCAGACAGGCTGTGAATAAAGTACATCAAGTTCTGGATATATTCTTTTTCAAATCCAAAATTGCTTGATTACTGAAATGTGCAAGTACTTAGCTAACTTCTGATTATGATAAAATTAATGTTTTCTTCAAATACTAAAACAACAGCACCTATACTCAGGACACAATTTAGCTTTGTTTTAGAATAATTCCTGCTGAATCTTTCACAGTTCAGGCCTGTTTGGCATGTTGTCTGGCAGATTGTCAGACGTAATGAGATACGAAAGAACTCACAACACCGGCAGCATACCCTTCCTACTCTCAATTAATTTGGCTGACTAGCCTGTCTGAACTGGGTCCAGCTCAGCAGTGCTTGGTAAACTCTCAAGAGGGTCTCACTCATATGAATATCACTCCCCAAACCACCCACAGAGAGGAGTTCCAGTCTCATGCTTTTAACCTCCTTTGTTTTGAGAAGAAGTTTATCCAGGCCAGAGTGTTAACAAAAATATGTTTAAATCTCAAATGATTTTTGAAGTAATGTTATGACAATAAGTCACTCATATTTTAGTTTAAAGTGCTCATATTGTGCTTTTTGACTTTTCCCCTTTCCTTTATTGTGTTATATATCTTTTTTTGTACACATTATAGGTTTACAAAGTGAAAAAGCCCAAAGTCCACCCCAAAGGGACTTACCATCTTCCAGAGAAAACACTGTTCACAATCTGCTCCAAACAGCTCTATTGTAGTCCAGCCTTTACTTCCGTGACGAACATGCATCACTTTGTAACACACGTTATAATGCTCGCCTAGCTGCTAGCATGGCACTCCCTCATGCTCTGCAACTGACTAGCTAGCTGTACTTACTGCGCATGTGTGACTCCCAACAAAGATAGAACAGAAGTGAGATGCCTCACTCTGTAGCTAAAACAGAGAGCTCAACACACAGGGTGAAAAGAGGAGCTGCAGCAATGTGAAGTACAACAAATATATGGTGTTTTCTCAAAATTAAAACACATAAACCTATTCTGGTACAACCTCTAAATACAAATATGAACCTGAAAATGAGCATAATATGAGCACCTTAAGGTGGAATTACAGTGAAGGATTGATTTAAAGGTTCCATGGCAATAAAATTTCACTTTATAAGGTTTTTTAACATTAATATGCGTTCCCCTAGCTGCCTATGGTCCCCCAGTGGCTAGAAATGGTGATAGGTGTAAACCCAGCCCTGGGTATCCTGCTCTGCCTTTGAGAAAATGAAAGCTCAGATGGGCCGATCAGGTAACCTTCTCTGGAAGGTTACCTCCCCTTTCTCTGCTTTGCCCACCCAGATAATTTGGCCCACCCATGCTCTCTCATGGGTAGACATCATGGCTTTCAAACGAGCAAAGTGGCAGTTGGTCAAGGCCACACCCCCACTCTCCACCTTGCCCCCCCTCTCTCCTCTTCAATAGCTACAGACACAGAAATGGCACATATAAAGGAAAGCTCATTGTGGGACTGGCTTTAGTGGCTGTAATTCTGCACCAAGGCTGAATTTCGGGAAAGAGACTTCAGATACAGTATTAGGGGACCACTAAGGCCTAAAAGCATCCAAAGAGCACCATGTCATGGGACCTTTAAATTCAGGCTACAGAAGTTGACACACTCTAATAATTTTGTAAAATCATCAATGAAATCTGAATCTCCACTTAATCTCAAATAAAACTTACACATAAGGAAATTGAACGTCCCAGCCCTGAACAGTAACTTCACAGAGCTGTGTCGTATTAGATATGACCTCAGGTTTATCGTTAGCTTTGAGAAATACAGTGAACCCAAAATTGAATGGCTGCAGTCAGTCTAAAACAGCTGTGATGCATTACCATTCAAGAGCCAGCCTCGAAGGTATTCTGTTCTCCATTTCCTAATCTGTTGTGACAGATGTGCACAATCAGAAAAAGGAAGCATTCCTTTCTACTGAGGACATGCAATGTCTACAAGCGATACAAAGACTAAACATAAGTGGTCAAATATTGATATTGATTTACATTCAGCATCCCACATTTAAAGGTCCAGCGTGTAATGTGTTTAGTTGTTCATTATCAAAATCTGTGTTGCCTGTTCACAAACAGGCAACTTTTGTGACTTTTTTTTTCATGAATATTTACCACCACCATCAATTCCAAGTATTCCTTTTGGCTTGAAATTTTACATTTGCATTTGCATGAACTGAGGTAGACGCTCCATATTCATGCTCCATCTTGAAATACGTTAGCCGGTAAGGGACATGATAAACTCACAGGTGCTGCTAATGCTGCTAATGGGTATCGTAGCTTCCCGGCCCCGGCAAGTTTGAAGAAGGAAACATGGAGGACCACACGTATTCATAATCCAAATTTCAGGAACAGGAGTCTTCTTCTTCACCCAGAAAAAGAAAAAGGATATTGAAAAGAGCAAGAGACCGGCTTTTTGAAGCGTGAAGGCTACCGTAGCTGTAATATGTACTTTGAACTGCGTGGTGCGAGAGAGTTGATTGAGATATATGATCTCAACGCTAGATGGGAGACATTCCTACACATTGGACCTTTAATGCTGTTGATTAACGTTTTTCATTTCAGACACTTCATTTGAACAAAACCACTTTGTGTCTGAATGCACAATACCAAAGTTTTAGCTATGCAAACACTAAAGTGAGTAGTATAATCAAAGTTGAATGAGTCACAAAATTATTCAATGAATCATGAAACAACTTTATGACCTTTGTTCCCAATGTTGTATGACTGTCCAAGGTGCTCACATAAGCATCCGTTAGCCAAGCAGTCAGAACAGTCCCAGTGTGAGGTCTTTGAAGCTGCTGCACTTGTGTTTATCCTGGGCTGGTCTCTGGTCTTGGTTAGGTCATCAAGCTAAATGAGGAGGGGGGCTAAAAACAGACTCCTTTGTGATTCTGGGAGATTGACACAGCAGGGATACTGTGAACTGATTGTATGAATAGCACGCCTGCTGTGGTTAGTGGCTGAGACCTGTCCAGATCCAGGGTAAGTGGAAAGTCCTTATTTATAACTCAAGTTGAATATTATTCATTTTCTTTTTTATTACAAAGAGACATTTGTTTGGCTGCACTGCATGTGAAGGAAAGAAGACAATTGTACATCTTAAAGCACTCTACAGGTGCTAAATGAGAAAGCAAATCATAATATCAAAGAAGTACTGTACCCCTCTATCCAACACCAGACAACACCGTTGGATGTACTGTATATTAAACACATTTACCTACGGGTAAATGTACATTTACCTTCTGGGACCATGTACCCCCATGCCTTTGGTGATCCCCTGACATTTCCTGCAACGTCATCATGAGGGTCACATTTTTGTCTTTTAGTAAAATGTCTCAACAACTATTGGATGTATTGCCATGAAGTTTTTGTACAGATAGGCATGCCCCCTAATGCTTAAAAACACAAGGCAACATAAAAAGAAACACATGAATAATTATGTTAAATTATAGGTTGACAGCCCTCACATCTCAAAATATCACCTCAAATTCATGCCGTCGGGTTGGTTCGCCAAAAATGCTTTAAAGATGGTCTCTTTTCATCTTTAAAGGTTTCCCTGTGTTTAGCTGGACGTCACCCATGACAAAGCTAGTGCTAGCAGAATATCCAATGCAGACATTGGTACATGCAGTAAACACTAGCACCAAGTGTGCCTCTTGACAGAAAATTGTGTCACATTGTTGCATCTTTACTATATATGTATTTCTTTGGTCTGCTTTGCTTCTTCCTGTCACTTTGAATAAGATCACACACTGACCCTAGTCTGCTACAAATATACTTGTTTAAATGAAGCATATCCTGGCCAGACATGAAAGAAGTTCCAGAAACTCATGCAGGACAGAGTTAATCATCTCCAGATAAGTTGAGAAGCTTTTGATTCGGCTCAACCAAAATACCCCTCCTGATCCCCTAAAGATGTTGAGCCGTTTGTTAAGTGGATAGAATTGTTTGTATTGTTTAGATTTTAGTGAATTTGATCTTTTGCTGCAGGTTTTAGTTTATTAGAGATGATATTGCCTTTCACTTATACAGGTAGGCCCAGCAATAATTCACTGATCCAATACTGTAAGTGCACTCACACAGAGAAGTTTATCACTTTTTCTTCTTCTGACTTTAAAACCGAAGAACTCAGCACAGTGAAGGAAAAAAGGCCAAGAAAAATATTTGTCCTGTCATTTTGCATTTGCAGAGCATTTGTTCTTGACACATTCTGGCTATGTGCACCTTCTTCAAATAAATCTGTGTTGAATTCCATTGAAATTCGTGGTCCGCATTACACACTCATTTTCACACACATTTGACCCAACCAAGCCATGAGATGAAAAAAGCCACTCTATTAAGATTAAACCCACCTTCAATAGTATTTAATAACTTCAGTGCCAGGATTTTGGTTTAAGGGCAGCTGTTTTAATTATATGGACAAGACAGTCTGTAATGAAAGATTTATTAAGCCTGAATTAATTTTGCCTTGGTTGAACGGTCAATACAATTGTCATTTGAAAGGAATGTGCAGATTACACCGCTCCTTTATTTATGCAATGACATTGATGTTCTGTTAACCTTCATTATACGCACAGCAGTGTTTGTCATTACTTTCTTTACTTTGTTGTACAGTTGTTGTTGTTGTTGTTGTTGTTGTTGTTGTTGTTGTTGTTGTTGTTTTTATCTCTGCAATCCTAGTTTTAGGGTTTGGTTGAGTTCATGTGGTTTTGACACAAAATGAGGTCCAAAAGTATTAGATGCAAAAGTCACAAAATAATGCTTTTAACATAGTATTGATCTCTTTCTCAGACAGGGTTTGTAATAAAGTCAAACTGTATCATCTACATATGCACTTTCCTTTGATTTATTGTCTATTTTAATGTTGTGTAGTTGCTGGTAGATGTGTCCTAGACAAAACTTAAGCTACAGTCTCACAGTCTATATAAATATTAAAAATGTTATTCTACAAAGCTCATCTCACTGACCACCAGCTCGTCTTGTTCTCCAGAACCCAGCATCTCTGGACTCGTCCATCCAGGGTGCACTCTCGGCCCTCTTCCCGCCTTTCGAGGCCACAGCGCCCATCGTCCTCAGCCAGCTGTTCCGCACCATTGAGGAACGTTACCACGGAGATGCGTTACAGTGTCTGCTGGACTTCCTCATCCCCTCCAAACACCTACTGGAGAGTGTCCAACAGGCAGCATGTGTGAGTATCAATATATCTCAGTGGATACATATGCACTCACACACTTTTTCCTCTGCTCTCTCTGTATGCTGCAATAATAAAACACACATACATAATACACAAAGCTCAAGTTTAGCCCACAGGGTGTCTCACTAACTCCATGCTGACATCATACTTCCTGTTTACATTCCCCAAGCCCCCAAATTATGGGAACTGTAGTTCCAAAACTTAGAGCTCCTTATATCCCAAATAGGAGTAGGACAAAGAATAATAATCAGAGTGACATACAATACATTAATATCAACTTTTTTATTGTTGCAGTTGCTCTAGCAATATTTTTTTGACATTACTAAGACTCAGGATGAGGCCCATTGACATTGTTCTTACAGACGAGCACTGACACTCTCCTCTATTCATACAGTTTGGGGCGGCGGGTTATGGCGCAGTTGTCTATGCATTCCATAGATAAAGTTTATATAAAACCATAATAATTTTTTAAGCTACAGCTTAACTTGTTTATACTGTGTTGTACAGTACAGTGTATATACACGCACAGAAACGCAAATGTGATAACTCAGCTCTTCATATGCTGTATGCATTAAATGATCTTGAAATCATAAATGGTTCAAATTACACCTGTAATAAATTCAATTTAACAGTATAGTCTGACAAATGTACTGTAGATAACTGATATTTTAAAATAGGAGGCAAAATAAAAGTAAAAAGAAATTGCGGGGGGGAAATAAATCAATGAAACTGAAATTAAGAGCAAATTAAACCAAAATGACACTAAAAACTACTTTGTTTTTTCAGGCTGGGTACTCTGATGTGGTTTTTCGCTGTGAGGGCTGGCCTCTGTGTCTACATGACAAAACCGTCATCCAGTTAGCACCGGTGAACCCTCTGCTGCTGCGTCCTGGAGACTTCTATCTACAGGTGGAACCTTTTGGGGACCAAGCGGCTCGTGTTGTCCTCAAAAGTCTTCTGGAGGAGGGTTGTCGAGAAGTGGAGGAGACCCCCGTCCCTGAGACTTCCTACCCCTGCATCTTCACTGAGGAATGGCTGCACGACATCAATGAAGGACGCCATGGAACTCCTCTGTCACGCTGCTTGCTTTGCACAGATCAAGGAGTAATTAAATTGCCCTGGGCTGAAATCGCCATCCCAGAGTTCTTAGACAAGCCTAAGATCATGCCCACTTATCGTGAAGCACCTCCTGAGCCAAAACAGATCTCAGTTCCCTCTCATTTTAACTCCTCCACCCTCCCGATGGAAGCCATTTTTCTCCCTGCAAAAGACAGAATGCCTGCATCTTTGAGACCTGTGGACTGTTCTTCCAAACTTGTCAAAATGGATTATGAAAGACGAACCCCCAAATCACGCTCCAGACCTTTGGTGAAACCCGTGGGTTGGGTTTCTCCTAATACCTGGGACAGTCGCAACTATCGAGAGATTGAGGGTGATTATGTAGACCTGGTGGATATCGCCAAAGGGAATGAGTTTGTAGATAAACAGAGAGACAGCCATTCAAAACCACCCAATTCAGTTTTGTTCAAACCTGTCAGGCCACCGCCACCAGTACCTCTGGGGAATATTGTTCCCTGTGGTCACACACTTCAGTATGCAGAGGAGCCTTGTACGCCGTGCAGCCAGAGAAAGCTGGGGCATGAGCCCACTGAGCAAGACTTGAAGTGTAGGTACAGAGACTCGTATGTGGCAGCACTGAGAAACCCAGTCGCTTTTGAGAGGGGGAGTGTAGACCTCCTGTCTGCCCTGGAGGAAGTCAGCCTTTGTGAAGAGGGAGAGTTGAGATCCAAGGGTGCATTTGAAGCTCAAAGAGACAAACGTAGAAACTTTTGTAACCACTGTAATAAACCTGTAATAAGTAACGAGCTCTGTCAATACGGACACTGCTGTGAGCCAACACCAGAAAACTTTGCATCTCACCAGAAAGACCTTCCTACAAGTTCTGAATCTGAAAACCTAATGAAGGAATCACCCATGATTTTGAAATCAACCCCTGGTTTAAGCCATAGTCACAAAGTGCAGATGAAACTTATTTCCCACCAATCAGGACATCATGCTAGTGAGCATCTGGGATCAGATGGTGACATTAAACCCCATCAGAAAGTGGAGGTTGTGAAACCATCAGGAAAACACAAAGTTAAGGTTAGGTCTCTGTCCACTGTGTCAGAGACTTCTAAAGGGAGTCCACTTCTCTATAAACTCAACAACAGGAGCCACAGTGATATCTGCCCTGAAACAATCACCAGCGTAATGCAGTGTAAGAAAGGTGAACTGTTGGATCAGGTCACTCTGAAGCTGACGTTCCCTAAAAAAGGTAAGCAGAGTAGGAAAATTAAGGCTGAATGTTCAAACGACTTTTTTGATACAATCTTTTGTTCTCTTTTCCTTCCCTCTGTCCTTTTTAAACCCCCAACCACACACAAAGTGTGTTATTACTGCACACACACAGCCGTTCATTATGATATGTTGCTCAATGCTTGAAGGAACACTGAACATTCACGCCAAACAGAATGATTGAAAATCGACCGTGACCTTGCGTGCTTCAGGGAATGTGCTCCACTGGGATCATGAAGAAAGAGGAAAGAGGGTTCAAATGTCAAAGATCAGGCTTCAGTATGATCTTCTCCCACTGCTCTCTGGGTTCTTTGGCAGTACGGCTACATTCACGTTATTCCCATCACCTAAGGAGTGAACGGAAATAGCATGCCGGACCCCAATGAAAGTGAGGGCCTGAACCCATTGGGTAAAAAGAAAGAGCAGAACATTCCTCTAATGCAGAGAGACAGCATGACATGCAAGAACGAGGTTTCTGTGTCCCCTGCACCCGCTGGCATGCACCCTCATGCCCTCAGAGGGGCATGTTGAGATCTTGACTGGAGACAGGCTTGTCATGGACTATTAAAGCAGCAAAGAGAGAGCACAGGCAAGGCTTTGTTGGCCCTAAGGAGAGGCCAATTAGGATATCTGAAATCAAAGCCAGGCTTAGTGTGCAGTTGTTACAGAGACCATGTCCAATGTTTAAAGGCTGTCTGTACACAGCTGTGCAGCTGCATCCATGTTGATAGAGGAATATTTTAAGATTTATGGATGAGGAACTAATTAATTACTGTTGGTAAAAAAAAAAAGGCAAAGATTTCTGGACAGAATAGAAAGTTGGTGAAAGTTGAGAGTTTAAAGGAAATATTAGCACTGTCTAGAAGAACATACTCAAGAGACAGTTGATGGATTAAACAAAATCAAGTTATGAGAAACAAAATACACACAATCTAACTTTTTTCTTGCAATTGTCAATTGCATTACTTTGGTTTTCTTAATTTTTTTTTTCTGTGGGAAGACAAACTAATGTTTGTTTTACTGTCATGCAGACTCCCAGTCAAGTAGGAGTGAAGCTCCCTCCACTGCAGATGGACCAGACTCCAAACTCCATAACTCAGAGATAGAAAAGCCATCTTCTCCACAAGTTCAACTTCCTTCTGCAAGTTCTGACACTCCTCATTCTCCACAGACTGAGGAATCAGGTTTCAAAGGCATCGGTGGTCTGCTTGAACTGGGAATTATAACTTTGCCAGGTACTTCTGTATGATTTCAGTATCTCAAAAAGTCCCTATCAAAATCATGTTATACTGTACTTTCACAGAATTTGAATGACTTTGAATCAGAAAAATCTGAATCATATTTATTACCAAACCAAATTGTTTAATTGCAAGGAATTTGAAGGTTAAATCTTTGCACCTTTTAAAAAAACATCAAAAACTATTATTTTTCACCAACTTTTTTCTCTGTCCTGTAAACCCTCAGGTAGCAGGGACCGGACAGGCAGGGCAGTGGTGGAGGTCCATGGGGACAGAAAGGACTGGATGTCCCCTCTTGTGTCAGCCCACAATGTCTGTGAACTACTGCTCTATTTACATTTCATACCAAGGTATACTGAAAGCGATGACTATTAGATATCTGTGTATCAAAAAATCAAACAGACCAAATATCTGTAATTGAGAGGAAATATGTTGTTGTTAGCTTATTGGGTAGCTCCAATGTATGCTGGTATGTAATAAGAGGTCTGACCACTAGAGGGCAGCATATATCATTTGAAATATCTCCAGTGTTCAGCACAGGCTTAATAATATGATACTTTTTTTTTGATATATGATACTTTTTTTTTTTTTACATCCAGACTAAGTGATGCCTTTGTATAGTTACTGTTTTACAACGAATAAAACTATATTCTATGCAGAATCACAACTATATGAACTGAACAATTCTGCCTCTGTAGTACTTAAAAGGACAAATCTGGCACAAAATGAACCTAGGGGTTAATTACATATGTGTACCGAGTCAACCGTTCTCTGGGATATGTAAGCAGTCACGACCAGTCGAACGACAAATGCCGTGCTTGAGCTATGTTACTGGTTACTGGTTGCACGCCGTTCGTCGTTCGACTGGTCGTGACTGCTTTCCCAAGATGGCGTCCATCTGTATACATGAACAGTACTGTCTCTCTAAACTATCTTTTTAATAAACTGTCTGTACAACTGTCTTACAAAGTTCTCAATGCTTCACTTTACATGTAGGGACCCTCATTAGGCTACCGTGGAAGTGTGGTGCTATTTTGAGCCTTGTTAGTGGTACAGAAATAGCGATTTCTTTTTACTTTATCCTCTGCCCTGACGACTAGCGTTATAAGATAATTAGCGGTTAGCGATGAAACTGGTCACATTCAATTAGCATGAAAACATATCCCAGAGAACGGTCGACTCGGTACACATATGTAATTAACCCCTAGGTTCATTTTGCACCGGATTTGTCCTTTAAGATCAGATGGCAGGAACATTGACCTGCGCTGACCTCTGTCAAATGAGTGTCAGTACTCCGCCTCAAAGGTCTGATAGCGAACACTTTAATAGTGTTATATGGTAACACTGATTTAATGGAGTCTTTGAAGTTCAAAAAAGCCATTCTAGATAGCTTGGCCTTCTTCTGTCCTCACTAAAGAGTCATACCTCAACAGTCTCTGGTCAGGCTGGCTGCCAACTGTCTGGTATGCAGCGCCTTGCTAGAATTAGCAACCATGTCTGATGTAGGCTCACACAATAGTAACCCAAGAAGAGGCCATTAAGAGGGGGGTGTGAAGGCATAAAAGTGTGGAAAAGGATGTGTGAAGAAGAGTGTATGTGTGTGTGTGTGTGTGTGTGTGTGTGTAAGGGGGGTGTCAGAGAGGGATTAACTAAAAATACAGATTTGAGAAGTGGAATAAGTAAATATGCCCGTAAGCCTTTTATCACACAAAGGCCATGCTGACGTGAAGAAGTTCCATTGTGCCCTAACACGTTTCAATGTTTTGGCAGGAAAGAGGTTCGAGAACTAGGAATGACTTTGGTCATCAATGCCAGGAAGAAGCCTCCTTTGCTTCACCTCTACAAAGCTCTGCTGATGGCCCAGGTTAAAATAACAAACCTGCATGCACAAGTCCAAATCAACAATGCCTGCACTCACCCAAAAACACTCATACACGTCATTGGATGCTGACAGATGTGAAATTGTCACATTCCTTGATTCACAGATAAGTCATTGTGTGTCTGAATATATACGAAACACAAACACTGAATAACACAATGTGTGCAAGTTTGTGTTTTGTTAGCAGTAAAGAAATGCACCAGGGGGCGCAATCTCCATTTTAATCAGACACACTGTAACACACTGTAGGCCTGTTGTACTTAACCTTTCTAGTCAATTGAGAGGGAAGGTCACTGATATAGTACACTTGTTGTTTTGCGTTGACAATTATTTATCTCAAATATAGTTGATCAGAGCAACTAGTGTGACATATGTTGAATTAAAACAAATAACAGTCTGACCTAATTTTTTGTAGTTAACTTACTGACTATGTGCTACAGGAGCAAGCTCTCCATGCTGTCCACAGTATCGTGATGCTGGTGGATAAAGACACTTGTCCTCGACCTGAAAAACAGCCTGGTTTACAGGTCAGAAATGAAAAACACTTCCATGTACTCCTTTGTTCTCTTGATTCAACGTGAGATGAGTGGTACTTTTAATTCATGCCTAACCTTGCCTTTGTGTTTGTCTATAAGATGGACATAGTGACTTCTATGAAAGCCCTCAACAAGACAGTTGAAGTTTCCCAGCTGACCCCTGACCTGGGAGGGACCTTTACGTACAGTCATACCGACTGGCTGCAGTTCCATCAGGTACTGAACATTCCCATACATCCCACACTCACTTTTCTAAACTGTGGAGTTTCCCATATTCAGAGGAGACTGCTGTTCAACCACAGTTCACCAACTGGGGATGACTCGTTATCCACACACCCACACCAAACATTCATCATATCTTGTTGTTGTTCTTGCGACATTTAACTTTGGTTTTTAAATGGAGAGAGGATGAGGTCACACGGCGAAAGATCTATACAAATGATTAGTTCGATTATTCATTAATTACTGACCATTAAGAAGATACAGTATTTTATACTGGTCATGTAACACTGATCAATACAACCCTCACTGGCTCCACTACCAAAAGCTGGTTGTGTGTGTATATCTTTGGTTCTTTGTATATAAGTATTTACTGTAGCTCATATAAACTATACAATATTTCAGCATAATTTAATGGGAATGGACATATGATGACTGCAAATAAAATGTGGATGTATTTTTAGGATGCTTTAAAATATCCAAAACCCAACCCACCCTACATTTCCCTTGTTTGTTTGCACATTACATTACATCAGGCTAGAGGGTCATAACTTGATTAACTGGATTGGAAAGCAGACAATACATAACATACATAACATTTTTCTGCTCTCCCTCATTTTTGCATTTGTTTGTGTTTTTCTGGATAATTATTTATGTTCTGGCCCGATATCACACCTTCCATTTTTAAGCAAAATTATTGAAAAAAATGTTTTTTCAACAACTCAACTTTTTTCTATCCCTAAACAATATTTTTGATGCCTTCCAATCGGGATTTCGACCTCACACAGAGACAGCTCTTGTCAAAGTTTTTAATGACATCCACTTGAACACAGATGGTGGTAAAACTACAGTTCTAGTATTACTCGATCTCAGTGCTGCATTCGATACGGTTGACCACAACATACTTTTGGATCGATTAGAAAACTGGGTTGGCCTCTCTGGCTCGGTACTAAAGTGGTTCCAATGCTATTTAAAGAATAGGAATTACTTTGTGTCCATAGTTAATTATGTTTCTGAGCACAAAGACATGACGTGTGGAGTTCCCCAAGGCTCTGTCCTGGGGCGTCTTTTGTTTAATATCTATATGCTTACACTGGACCAGATAATGAAAAGCAATAACATAAGTTACCATAGTTATGCTGATGAAACACAAATCTACATAACAATGTCGCCTGGAGACTACAGTCCAATACAAAAACTGGCTAGGTGCATTGAACAAACTAATGATTGGATGTGCCATAACTTTCTTAAATTGAATGAAGGAAAGACTGAGGTGATCATTTTTGGAGCAAAAGAGGAACGATTAAGAACCAGTGCCAAGCTTCAAACAATAATGTTAAAATCAACAGACAAAGCCAGAAATCTTGGTGTAGTCATGGACTCTGACCTGAATTTTATCAGCCACGTGACTGGTCACCATTCGTAGACATAATGCAAAGTAAGGGGCCACAATCGAAAAAGGAAAGCACTGATGTAGATGGTCCAAGATACATTGTTCAGTATGTCTGAGGTCCCTGCCATAGCTAGCAGCACACTGACGGCAGTCTCCTGTGTTTGTAGCTAATGAGCACACCTCAGGATGGTACTGCCTGTTGTGATTTCTTTAGGCAGCAGATGGCAGAGATGTAGTGTCTCTTCACCTCAAGCCTCTTGTGTTCATTACGATGTATTAGTTTTTCACTTCCAGTCTTAAATTGAATTTATTTCAGAGACTGGTTTCTTTCATGACTGACCTGCGAGGGGCAGACAGCTTGTTGCAGAAGGCCATCAAGAAAGTGGATGGCAGCAAGAAGATAGACTCTGCCCAGGTAGAATATACATTTTCATAGTGTGACGTAATGTAATCAGTGCACCGCACATTTTGGAGCAGGTCAGATGTGTTGACTTTGCTTTTGCTCTGGCTGCTACAGGAAGTGAAGCAATGCATTCAGGAACAGAGGGCCTCAATGAAAGAGGTACTGGAGGACATTCGACTGGTAACTCTGCAAAGAGAAGGAGGAGCCATACTGGCCAGAATGAGGAGGGAGGAGTTCAGATTTCCACAGTCTGAGGACTACAGGTATCAGATAATGAATCTACTTACAGTATGTTCTCCTTCAATCAGTACACTGAAAGACATACATCACAGCAACATCTCTCATTGTTTTAACCACATTTCACCTCTACCTCGACCAGTTACAACACTGAAACAAATCAATAATATATAATAATATAACACTGCCGTGGCACACTGTGCAGTATGATTAGTATTATTACTTTATGGTTCTGTTAAAAAAATATTTTAATATTGAGTGAATTATCTATCTTTTCATGCCTAAATATTTGTTAAACATTTACAGATGATTATAATATATACACATTATTTACACTAGACTTGTTTGCAATCAGCAGTATGGCACCACAATTTATCAATAATAGCAAGTGGGCATGTGTGTAGTTATCATGCACTCCATTTTACAGCCTTAATGAACTTATTTCTTACATAACATATTTAAGTATTTGCAAAAACTCAAACAATATATGATAGAACAAGTAAGGGATAATGTAGAGCGAGGCGGTCGTTATAGCGAATACAACCCCAACGGTTGTGATCAGGACCCCTTAAACACAATGTTGCAATGCAACTAATTGGTTGTTGTCCCTATGGCTGAAGTTACTGCATAGCGATCATAGAGTGTATAGGCGGTCACCAGATATTTCTGCTGTTGCCTGAACTGGAGGACAGGACATGCTCCACGTTTTCCCAGTTTCTGCCACAGCTGATAAATTAACCGAACTTCTTTAAGTGGATTGATGGCTGTCCTCCAGAGTGATCAGAACTGCGCCCATGGCATACTCTGCTTTGCATGCAGCGGTCTGTTATAGACTACAGTACTTCAACGGTCTTAAATGCCGTCGGATTTAACCAAGCCGTCCAATAATATAATAATAATGTCTGTGTAGAGGCTAAGCCCAAGCTTTAAGCCCCTGAGGTGCTGTTCCACGGGTAGAGTAATTGACAAAGTCATATTTGCAGTTAAAACCTTAGGTTCCATTTATTTTCATGAGATCTTAGTTGGGTTTACAGACAAATCACTGCTTGTTTGTATGCCTGTGTTGTGGTGTTGGTGTGCATGTGGTCAAAACTGTATGTGCTTCCGGGTTGCACCCGAGGAACCAAAGATTGGTTCCTATATATACCAAGGGTACTAATTGGCTCTTACAGTGTGTACACCTGTAATTTTCGGAGGTGAACCTAACTTAACAATGGTACATTTACCCCATCTTGAAAAATACAGATGATACTTTACAATGCAATTCAAGTGTGATTTATCACATTTTTGTTTCACCGTCCTTGCAGAGATGCTTTGGAGTCAGTGACAAGTCTGTATAACCAGGTGGAGGAGAAGCTCCACACTCTGGTTATGAGATCAAATGAGTCACTGCAGCACCTCGGATTCCTCTTCAGGCTCAGAGAGATGGAGGCCAAAATTAGCACGGTAATAGCAGTTCTTTCAGTCACTTCACAACATTAAAATCTACAATACAAGTTGAAACAACTGAAATTCATTAACGTGGTGTTGTACACAGGGAGATGAAAGTTGATCTCCTTTTGTACATTTCTATTATTGTGACTGTTTCTCAAAAATAAAATATGTAATGCCACACTCACAGTTTTGCCAAGCTATAAACCAACGTTACGTCTTGCAGGCCGGGCTGTGGTTCAGTGCAGAGGGGGAACAGAGACTGAAGGAATCTTACACTACAGACAATACCCTGGTGTGCACTGAAAAGGCTTTGCAGCACTTTGATGTGTTCCTCACTCAGTCTAAGGTACTATGGCAAAATAACCAAATGAGTTTACAACTTAAGAAAAGTTGCCCTTATTTGGCTGTCTGTGTTTCTCTTTACATACAAACAGTTTTCTTTCATTTTCCCTAAAGTTGAACATTTTTAAATTACTGTACTGTTAACAGTAGATCAGAGTCTCGCATAGAGGAGGGGGAAGGAAATACAAGTTCCACTTGACATCTTATCATTCGTTACAGGAGAAACAACAGTGCGCCTTGATCCTGGTGGCGGAGGCAGAAGAAGCTGTTGGCACGAGTGATTCCAGTCCTGCAACAGATGTTTTTCGGACTTTGGTCAGCACTTTCAAATCCAATGTGGATGATTTTATGTTGCGTGCAGAACAGAGGCACAAAGAACTGGATACACTGGTGCATGTGCACCGCTTCTGTGAACAGGTTTGGGTTTTGTCCTTGCACCATACTTTTTCACCCAACTGACATTTCTAATGTAAGCCTCTTTCTTTCTTCACTTGCCTTTTGTCTACATATTTCTGACTGATTTGTGTTAACCTTTAAATCTAAAATGGTGACTTCACTTCTCTCTCTCTCGCTCCCTCTCTCTCTCTCTCTCTCTCTCTCTCTCTCTCTCTCTCTCTCTCTCTCTCTCTCTCTCTCTAGGCTTCGGCCCTGGCCAAAGAATGCATTAATTCTTTGGAGCAGGTAGAGCATGGGTGTTATTCAGCTCAGGCCCTGAGCACACTTCAGATGTATGAAGAGAGATTAGGTGGCAAATTCTCCACCCTGCACTTCCAGGCTCTAAAAGCTAAGGCCTGTGCCGTGGGATCAGGGTGCTTGGGGGTGATGAGAGTGTGGAATGTAGCCTGGGTCCAGTGCCAAGAAGTTAGACAGCGTCTTCAGAAGAAAAAGGAGAAAGGCGTAGATAAGAACCAGATCCAGCCGACCACAGCTGCAAACCCTCAGGGAAATGATGGAGGAATAGAGAAGGAGGAGAAAAAGAATGAGGAGGGGGAGAATAAATGCTTCCTGACCCAGCAGCCACCTTCTCAGAAAGAGTTGGTCAGTATATCAGAAAGTGAAGGAGAAAGCACCACTGCTGCATGCTTCAACCACCATTTAAAACCTGACTTGAAAGCGAGCGAGAAAGGAGGGTCTCAAAAAAAGAAATTACCTGGAGCAGCAGTTATAAATGAGAAAATGACTCAATCTTTTCCACAAAACATTGACTGTCATCCAGAAACCAAAGGGAGGCCAAGAGAGCACCACAGTGAAGCAGATTTGAGGAGCTCAGACTCAGTTGAAGGGGGCGATGACTTATCATCACACCAACCTTTGGGCCGGTCCCTGAGCGAGGGCTCATGTGTGAGCTCTCATTTGACAAGCATGTCTGGCTTTTCACCTTTGAATGTAAGACAGAAACACTGTCAGAGCAAAACTCAGCCACTGGAACAAAATCTGCAGCCCGTCCAAAATCTGCCCATTTCCCATAATGAGAGTTTACAGTCAGGAAACCTGAGCTGCGAGTCAAAAAGAGACAGTAATGAAGAGGAGGGTGGAGGATGCACACTCTCCACCCAGAGCCCTAAAGATTTAAGGACCCCAGAGACATTACTCACACCAACAGAAAACAATGGCAGCAATGTTTTGTAAGTAACAACCCCCTCCCTCAGCTGTAATCGAAAGCTCAGTGAGATGCTGTCCAGGACATTGCAAAATACATTGTATATATACTGTATATATATTCATGAATGGCACAGTTGTTCTCCAGTTAAACAAGACTATCATACCCACAAATAAATAATGTAAAACTGAGTATCATCCTGAGCTCATCTGGGTGTAGTTATGAGCTTTAATAAAATCAATGATTTTTTACATTTTCCATTTCCTATATGTGGAACAGGAAACTGCGGAGGATCATGGAGGAGCTGCTGTCCACAGAGAGGGAGTACGTGAAGGCTCTGGGTTACGTTCGAGAGCACTACTTCCCCGAGCTGGAGAGGCCTGACGTCCCTCAGGACCTCAGGGGCCAGAGGGGGAGCATCTTCGGCAACTTAGAAAAACTCCACGACTTCCACCGACACCATTTCCTTAATGAGTTGGAGATCTGCGTGAATGAACCCTTCAGAGTGGGACGCTGCTTCCTCCGACATGTAGGTGTATTGAGAGCGCACAGAAGTATTGAATATGAATAACAGTCTGCAAGTGGGGTGCACCTGAGTAATTGCTGTTTCCATGACGCTTCCAGGTTTTGGCAGATGGGGGTCTGTGTTATGTCAAGTAACGGTTTCCTGTTTTGAACCAAAACCCTGACAATTAATCGATTGCTAACAGAGGCCCTTCCAGATGTGTTTTTACTGATGTTATGTCTTTAATGCTTCTAAGGAATTAACTGCTTAAGTGAACAAATTTATCGGAAATAAGGAGTATGTAGCTCATACAGCTGTGTACTTCTATGGTAGTCTGCATTTTATGTGGTGCCTGCATTTCTTTTGTTGGTGATTACGCTGATGACTAATGGTCTTTATTTATTCCTTTTATTTTAGAGAGAGAGCTTTGCTTTGTATGCCCTTTACAGTAAGAACAAACCGCAGTCTGACAATCTTCTCATCAATCATGGACAGGCTTTCTTCAAGGTGAGAACCACTGCCAGCATCCCTTTGCTCTTCATTCTCTCATTCTCTCTTCTCAAACTCACATCATGACTTTTCTTAAACAAGAGTGGAGAGAATGGTTTATTGTAACAAGATCAGTCTTTGCTAGCAGCTCTGTGAGGCTGTACTTTGACAGAGCAGTGCTTTGAGCCTAATGCTAACATCAGCATGCTAACATGCTTACAGGACAGACACCCTAGAGCCAAGCTGCTAGCATTGCTAATAAAAAGAAATGACCAAATAAAAATGTGCTGTACAGTACATCTATATACACTATTTTAGATCTGTTGGATGCCTTCTAATCTACTTAATATTAGCGTGTTCTCCAACTCAGCGTTAGCATTATCCTGATAGCTTTAGCCATACACTGCTGCAGGTTCACTAAGCACTCTGTCTCTCCTCATACACCAGCAAAAGCAGCTGAAGCTGGGGGATAAGATGGACCTGTGGTCGTACCTGCTGAAGCCCGTGCAGCGGATCAGTAAGTACAGCCTGCTGCTGCAGGACATGATGATGGAGTGCGGTCCGGGACAAACCAGAGAGATGGCTGAGGTCAAGGCTGCTCTGGAGGTCATCCACTTCCAGCTTCGCCACGGCAACAACCTGCTGGCCATGGACGCCATCAACCACTGTGATGTAATACAGTTTTCTTTCTTTTAACTTTTGTGTCATTTTGTAAACCGAAATATAAAGCAAGATTTCATGTCTTATATGTAGTACATACACATACAGGTATGCTGCACATATATAGTATGTACTTTACTGTGATAAGAATGACTTATCACACTCTCATCCAAAATTAAGCAACATCGTTGGAATCTCGCCTGCGGATAGAAGAGTTGGGCAACAGGCACTTTGTCATCCTAGAATAAAGGATGATGTATAGTGAGGGAGAGGAGAGATGTTCTGGGAAGATAAGAAAGAATAATAGTTTCATCATCCTTTCCATGGAATCTAAAGGGGAGTTGTGTGAGTGGGATGATAGCCTGGAGCTCCATTATCTGGAGAGCAGAGATAGAGGGAATAAAGTTGGATTCCTAGGAATTTTTTCAGGTAGTTTATGAAAGTTAGGCCTCTGTTTCATAAAAAAGTTCATATTATTTTGTATTGATATTCACTTTAATCGCATGATTCAATTATTTCAAATATGCCATTATGTTTAATGTTACCAAGTCTGTATGTTTGTTTGACTGTGTCTTTAGAAGTTTACTTATTATTTTAGGGAGCAAAGTATTGGACTGGAATTGTACAGTTAAAGTAAGTGATTTCTTCTTTCTGGTGCATTATTGCTGACTACGGTACATGAACCCAGACTCTCCTTTTGTGTTCGGCAGGTTAATCTGAAGGAGCAGGGGCAGCTGATACGTCAGGATGAGTTCTTGGTAACATTCAGGAAGAAAAAATGTTTACGCCACATTTTCCTCTTTCAAGAACTCATTCTCTTTAGCAAAACCAGGAGGACTGACGTAGGAAATGAAACATATATCTACAAACAGTCATTCAAGGTACACACATTGCAACACACAATTCCATGTGACGTTCAAATGTATCTCATGCGTGAGAAGTACCATTAAATTATGCAATAGCAGCAGTAGAAGGCCTTAGTAATGCAACCGCTTTCTCCTTCCAATATGTCAGTACAAGGTTACCAAGAAATATTTCATCTTTTACTGTATACATAGAAAATGCAGCTTGAGAAAATTTCCAAATCACATCGATAGAGTGACATATTTGAATACTATGATACGTTATTTATAGAAGAAAGTTGTTGCATTACATTAAGGAAATGTAATTATGTCTTTTGTGTCTGTGTTTTGCCAAACTGCTTGTCATATTTTAAACTACCATTTTTAAAGATCAGTTTTTCTTTGTTTACATTTAGACGTCAGATGTAGGCATGACCCAAAACAGCGGTGACAGTGGCCTGTGTTTTGAGATCTGGTTCAGGAAGAGAAAAACCCAGGACACATACACACTTCAAGCAGTCAGCCGAGAGGTGAAGGACGCCTGGACCAAGGACCTGGAGCGGATCCTGTGGGAGCAGGCAGTACACAACAGAGGTACCAACAAATGCACACAGACACATAGCTAATCAAACATGGTTGATGCTCTGATTACAGATTGTTTGCAAACGGTGTCCCCAACATCATCACAGCAAAGGTTATAAGGTTAAAGTACTTTCTTTATACCAATATATTGTACATACAGTACATTATCAGAATCATATGGTAACGTGTGAGGAAAATGTCATAGAGACTTGTTAATAGAGGCTGGTATGTTCATAATATATCAACATTTGCACTGCCTATGTGTACCTATGTTTTTTGACATTTCAACTGTCAGTGTCTATTCAACTTGAACATGTTTTAATGCCATTTGTTAAATTTGAAATATTCTTAAACTAATGATTTCACGTTTTTGTAGAGGTCCGTATGCAGGAGAGAGTGTTCATGGGTATTGGAAACAAGCCTTTCATGGACATCCAGCCCAGTGATGCAGCTATCAATGACAGAGCCGTCAACTATGTACTGATGGGAAGAGGTAAGCAAATACTGCCAGTTAAACAGGTTTACTTAGTTATTCATTACTTTCATTTTAGTCAGTGGACATTGTGATAGTTTTCTATCACTCTTTGGCTCTTCTGGCTTTTCCCATCTTATAACACTTTCTCTCATAAAACTTATTCTCACCTGGTCTCTGCAGAAAACAGGGTGCTGTCCTCTGTGGGATCATGTGGTTTACAGGATGGGCTCCCTGGGGGTCGGCCCAAATCTGTTGGTTCAGGAAGCAGTTCTTCTTCCTCCTCTTCCTCTGGAAGAGGTTCCCTGTCCCCTGTGCGATACCTGTGCGGGCCAAAGCGGAGGGTGGTGGCGGGGGGCCTTGGAGGATACGTATCACCTCCTGGAGCTCTGGAGGAGGATGACCTGGACCATGAGAGTGGGAGTCACATCTTATTGTGTGAGTTTAGTGTGTACAATTAGGCACATTTGTTATTAACTCATATATGACCAGAATGGATTATTAGATGCAAATGGTACACCCAGGAAGCTCCCATTGCCATGACAGTGGTATCATTGATGGCCCCTGAACAGCTTCACTGAGGCTGCTGGGTATCATGTTTTGAGCCTGCCAATGAGGTCAGAGGCCAGACATCTGGGTCAATTCTTTTTTTAAAGGCATCCAAGGACATTTCAAAATGGAGGTTGATTGCTGGCACAGTGCTAGAACCTTGGCTTTCCAGTTCAGACATTTCTCTTACTCACTAAGTTACACAGGTTGATGTATTGAATGGATCATTTATCCATTCAGTGATCATATGTATAATCAAGCCTTTTCTTTGTTCCAGTGGACAGCTCTGAGTCATCAGGAGAGAGTGTGAGTGGCTTTAGCAGTTCCAGTCACTCTGCTATTGGAGGAGAGGTGGAGGATGCCTCCTTGGTCTCTGTCTCTGTGATCACTGTGAAGGAGGCAGCGGTTGCAGCAGTTGCTCTGGCAGGATCCCCAGAAAAAAAAAAACCACCAGTTGCATCCAAGCCCAAAATCAAACCACAATACCAGGCCAAGGATCTGCCCTGTAGCAAGGTGCAGTACAAAGCTCATAATTGATAATCTTTGTTCATATGGTTAAAAACATTAAGAACTAGGGATGTTTTTTAGAACTGATCCGATTTTTTAAATATTGAATATCTGCCGATACAGAGTCCCGATCCAATACTTGTATGATAATAGAGCAGCACATTGTTTATTTGTTTACAAAAAATAACTAATAACTAACTAACAAAGTAACTAAATGATGTCTTCAGCGTAATACATTTAACTTAACATCATTTTTGTAAAACTCACATATAAAATCAACTTCTACTTGGAATGGTGTAGAATTTACTGACGTAAATGATCGAAGTAAAGTAATCAGGGTGACTGCTGATCCCAGATCAGTTAAAAAAATCGGCTCCGATCCGATCAGGACATCTCTATTAAGAAGGCAGAATACTAATGCATCCTGAAAGTAAATTACTCACTCAATAAACTATCTCTGCCCTCCTTATACTGTAAAGTCTATTTTTTTTCCTGCATGTGAGGTGAATTTTCTGATGTCAATGATTATTCTGTAAGCACTTTGAATTGCCTTGTTGCTGAAATGTGCTTTACAAATAAAGCTGTCTTGCCTTCTGTTGTTATTAATATTAAATTAATAATGTTTTTATGAATTTCTCAGGTTCAAAACACTAGTGTTGGAAAATCCACTGAGGTTTGACCTGTGTTACAGTACAAGGTAAGTGTAGTGCAATTATACGTCACCCATCCTTTCTTTAACTTGTATATAATACAACAAATTTTTTAATAGTTAGTTATTATGTGTTCATTCATTATAAACTGTTCTGCTGTGGAAACGTAAATTAAATTTTTTTCCCTACAGATTTGGAGGCAACCCAAGAAAAGCAGAGAGCAATCTGTTGGTGTCAGCGTTGAAGATGGAACTATTAAAACATACGTCCTTTTATACCAGCTGTTGCTGTAATCCATTGCCACTCTGTAAATAGATGGTCTTTTTTAATCTCACAACTAAAACAATAAGTCATAAAAATGTCTGTAAATGTATTGTAATTAAACCGAGATAAATCTCGAAATGTGTAACTGGCCTTGCACAGTGCACTGTAAATCATAGTTTCGTAGCTCATGCAAAGGATCATAGAGTTGATGCGGACTTTGAGTCAGTGCTTACCTGCTATTCATTGCATAATGCTAAACTTTACAATAGTCAAAGAATGTGGCTAAATAATCCTGGTGAAATTAAATGCGCAGATTTCTATAAGCGTGCACAATCCTGAACCCTGAGGAGTTTGATAAAATCTTGTGAATCTGTGAAGAATTGTGTCACAAAGACAGTAAACACCATAATGCCATCTTTTATGTGCCAAATGTATTTCCTTTTGTACAGATTTATCAAACTTAATACTAACATACAGTATGTGTTTGTACTTATTACCTAGAAAATAAAACACATTCACTCTGTCCTTTCTTTTGATTAACCGTTTTGTATAAACAGATATGTTACTGGAGATTTGTGTATGTAACACTTATATGGGTTTCTATTTGAAATACAAAACTATGCAGTGATGCTGAATATGTTGGCTTTTATCTGTTTTTATTTGTGCCACAACTATATTTTTTTCAATAAATTTAACCAGCATGCTTACAGTCAGATGGAAATGTCTAAACTCAATTATTGGTGGCTAATATGTTACTTGTATTTTACTTGCATTTGCCAAATAGTTTTATTACGAGCCCATTTGTCAGATGACAACATTGATGTAATAGATGCTGTAATATGTAATACAGGTGTATTTCTCTGGATTAAATGAAAAGAAATAAGCTATCATAACATCACATCATCCAAGTTTTTCACGTATATAACTGAAAAAAACAAAACTGTCCATATACAATGTAGAGAATCACTTGATTTTGCTACAATACTTACTTTTTTTCAAATCACATTTTACTGTATCACAGACATTTAGTGTAACTACTGTACTAACAATAGTGTTTAAATGACATTTTATGCTGAATTGCTCTTAACAGGTACCTCCCTCTACGTCAGTGTTTTTTTGCAATGCTTTTTACAATATGGAAAAAAAAATCACACTTTCCTTAAACCAATTTTATGGAACGTTCTTTGGAAGTACATATGAATGGCTTCATCCTACTACTTTTATTGACAAAGTTACAATTTCAAAGTCATTATTGACTTTAGCATTTTTGGTGCATAATTGGTTGTCAAGTGCGGACTAATAAGAGCCAGTGTAGTATATGTTTTTAATTAATTTTGGGACGTCTAATGTCTGTGGCACTGATAAATAAGCTACAAGACAATAAGCGTAATTTATGTTTTTTTGTCTTTTAATGAGATATGTGAACAATACGAAAATACAGAATATCGCCAGCCTGACCTTTTCACTATGTTGGATAACTTTTCTAAATCTCAGTTAAACTATAACATAATAGTAGGCCATTGGTTCAAGCTGCAACTTCAACTGCACCCAACAATACTGCATAGTAGCCTTGTGACCTGCCTATGGTTCCCACCATAACCGGGCTTCCTGTTCCCCATGTGTTGTTTTATCTCGTTTGATCATTAGACAACATTACACTGCACTCTACACTTTTGCAATATTCTTCTGGCTCGACTGCTCCACACAAAAATAGTTCAGAGAGTGTACTTATTCCATTAGGCCTACTTATTATATTATTGGTAACCACGAAATAGGCATAGCACAAAAGTCACTGTTCTTCTGACGTATCGTCTGTAATGAATTACTGGAGAATTTAACACAAAGTGGGCGTGGCCACGCGCAAAGGGTCGCGTCACGCCCACCACAGATTGTCTAGCACGAGGAGGGGGACTAAATATAAAAGACCGAGACAACGACGAAGAGTGACTACAATACTTCTCTGAGCTGGAGATTCACTTGAAAACACAGTTTAATCAAAGAACACAGCAGCAGTCATGGCTCAAGGTAAGTTGTACTCTGACTACTTATATTGTTTAAGCAGCTGTCATAAACTGCCGGTGATATTTAAATGATAGTTGCATGTTTGCCATGTAGTTGGGTAGTTTATAGCTAAATAGTAAAAAAAAAAAAAAAAACATGTTGGTTGTATAGGTTTATTCCCCATAATATGAGTGTTTGTGTTATTGCAACTTTAACCCTTGTAAGGTGTTCGGGTCTGTGGGACCCGTTTTCAGTGTTTGCTAAAATAAGACTTATGCTATTTATTATTTCTTCTAACTCAAACTCATTGGCCTTGGCTCATTTTCTGTGAAGAACATAAAAAAATAACTTATTTTCAATGACTGCACACGGTACACCCCCCCTACACATAGCTATGTGTTCGGGTCTACTGGACCCGAGTGCATTTAATTGTAAGTGCCATGTTGTCTTTCTGCACCTGATTCCCACACAACGTTACAGAATTGTTACATTTCAGGCACTTTCACCTGTTCTGATTAAGTTCTAAGCAATAAGCACCAATAATGAACAAAAATCTTGTTTCTATTTTTTACTTTTTTTATAATTGAATTTCCTTGTTTTCTCACAAAAAACGAATATTCGTTTTGTGAGAAAACAAGGAAATTCATATATATATATATATATATATATATATATATATATATATATATATATATATATATATATATATATATATATATATATTATATGTATATTATATGTATATTATATGTATGATGTATATATCATTGGTAATTGAGCTAAAGTAAACATCTGTTAAGTATTTTTACATAAATTGTTATGGCTGTATTGATTTAAAAGTCTAATAATGTGGGAACATTGGCTGTGTAACAAAAATATGAACACCAAGGGTTAAATGTTACTCACTGTGTGCAGTTTTTCTAGTCACTGACAGAGGAGTAAATGACCAGGAAGAACAAACTTTCACACTGTTGTCACTAAGCATGCTGTAGACATGATGACTAAGAATAACAAAGGTGACAAATGTGAAGTTATCACAGCCTGTCCATATATTCACCCGGTAAACATGGATTCAAAGCTGCACTCTGTCAAGCAGACGTTAATCAAAGATCTAAAGACCGATGCATCTGAAAAATGTTTCACTCTTATCTCTGAGCAGATGGTTGTTGCCCTGGGGACCCTTACAATACCAGCTGAAGCAGCTGGAGCCGCCGTCAGTCAACTGCTGCTCTCAGACTCTGGGCTACCCTACAAATAGTTACATTTTATGCCCTTGTAAAGTAAACCTCCAGGTTTACTCAGAATCACTTCTAAAGGTTGAAATATATTTTTGAACTGTGTGTGTAAGCCTATACGCAAAATGTGTAACATGCCAAACATATCCGAGGAGGGCTTTTGGACATTATACGGTAAAAATGCATACAGATTTTACTTTTAGGTTGTGTATTTAACATAAAATCTGTGATCAGGAACAGGCTTGTCTGAAGTCATGCCATTTTCTATATTTAATCTTCATAGTCAAAGGACGTTAGGAAGTCTATTGGAGCAGCTACGTGATGTACACAAATATGAGCAAAACTTACACCACTGCAGAGCTTTCAGGGAGAATAAACAGCATATTGATAAATCAGAGTCACCTGCTTCCCGTCTGTTGGAAGTTTACAAAGCATTTAGTCAAAATTGAAAGTGTCTGTGATGGAGCACTGAAGTCAGCATGGGTGTTACCTGCGAGACTGAAAACTCCTTTCACTTCTGATGGGAGCATATTTATTTTTCCAGGATTAAAATAGTGTTTACTGTACCAAGGTCTACACCAGCTAGATCTTGTTTTAATGTCCTTATTAGGCTTATGCTGGCCTCAGTGCTGCATACTGAGACAGTCCCTGTGTGTGTGGTGTGGGTCATGGTTGGTGAAGTGGGATTGAAGCGTGGGCATGCACAGTATATAAAGGTTAATGAGGAGGGAAGGTCAAGGCTGTGGAATCTTTGCACATGCATTTCATATTAGAGCATTATGCTGCTAGAAGTTGTGTAACCCTACATAATAAATACTGTAATAAAATGCATTCAGTTTGGCTTTACATCACACATGGCTACCATCTAGTAAGTAAGTAAGTAAAATTTATTTATAAAGCGCTTTTCACAGATAAAATCACAAAGTGCTGTACAAAAGAATAGATAAAACAAACAATATAAAATGTGTATACATATGTAAAATAAAAAATTTACACTAGTGAAAACCCATCAACCAAAGGCTTTCCTAAAGGCTGTCCATGCGTCTGCCAGACGCATGGACAGGGGCAGGGCGTTCCACAGTCTGGGAGCAACAGACTGAAAAGACAGGTCCCCACGGGTCTTATAATGAGTCTTAGGGACTACAAGCAGGTTCTGGCTAGAGGACCGAAGAGACCGGCCAGAGGAATCTACTATACCACAACTGCATATTCTCTTTTAGATCAATTATGTAGCCACAAAAGACCCACAAGTCACTTCAGAAAGCATGACCTCAGTTTCACATTGCTTTATTAATCTGTAGTTTTTAAAAGTTTTGGCTCATTCATATGTTATTAATCTTTGTAATACATTATGTAAGCAAACAGTGAAACTCCTCTCTCTTCAAAAGAAAAAAGTGAAAAGAAATCTGAAGTTGTTTGGACCTAAGTGAGATATTTCTTTCTCCAGATGGCTCCTCAATAAACTGTTAAATAGCATCTGTGCTCCAATGCAATGCTGATATTTATTTGACATTAACACAGATCAAATGTGAGCTAAAATGTAGCTCACATTTGATCTGTGTTAATTTAGCTGCTAAATGACTGGACAGTAGACACAGGCTAAACAGCAAAATCCTCATAATCGTCTGACTACAATCTCCAGTTGCCCCAGAAAAGGTAGTGTTGTCATCTGTAAGGCATTTCCCCAAACATGTCTTCAATTAGGAACAGGACCAAAGTCAAGATCAGTAAAACATCAAAGCTATGAGAAATACTGAGGATTGATGGACTTCATGTAAAACAGCAGGGAGTCTTTGCATCTTAGTCTTTGTTTACCCAAGTCCAGCCTAGCCTTGACACAACTACGTCATGCTTGTTTCCAGGGCTTTTTTTTTTAAACACCAACCAATAATATATGGGGAGGGGTAATCTCCTGACATGTCATGGAGCAGGAGGGGCACTCCTACTAACAGAAAGTCAAAGGGTGGCATTCTCTTAGTTACAAGGTGCCCTGGAGAGAAGGAGTGGTTGTGTGTTTGCACATTTCACAGGGAGTGACTCTGTGTCTCTCTGCCTGTGTTTACCTCTTGTTCAATTCATACAGAAAGCCCTGTAAAACTAAATTATCTTCCCATAAATGACTGTGAGTGTCCTGCAGTTTTATTCCAACGTCCACATAATTTGCAATGGCTTTGAGGATCAAATAGTAAACCTTTACAAATGTTTGAGCTTTGTTTAAAAAATGTAATCACCCAGGAAAATAAAATTATTATAAAAGTCTGTTTGTAGCTAGGAAAGCAGTAGAAAGTTTAAAAACCACCTTCAGGACCACAACATGATCTAGTTAACCACAGTTTTCTGGTTAATTCACCACAAGTCTGCCATGAAAAAAAAGTTATTTGTAATTGTTGTGTCTTGGAAATTCTATTAAGTATCCCTTATTCTATACACAGCTCTAAGTTTTACAACTTGCACTTCATCAAGACTATGTTTTGGCATTTTAAAGTGATCCATAAACATATAACCTATCCTCCTATTAAATTAAAATAAGATCCAAAAACAGTGCTAAATATGTAATGTATAAATATAAAAAATACCCTTTATTTGCTGTGTAGCATTTTAAGCATCTGTTGTAGAAAACTAAGAATTTTTAAATACAAATCAAAGTTGAAGCTACCATTTGAAAAATACTGCATTGACTAGTTGTAACACAAGTTTCTACATGTGTTTTGTGTGTTGATAAAAGGATCGTAACTTAAATACTTAGTCCTTCAGATGATGATATTTCTCCATCTATATGTTGTACATTTCAGAGATATGTAATAACCACCTCTTTGGTAGGGTTATGTGTTTAGTTTTTCTATGCTTTTTAAATGCCCCCTATGCTTTTAAGCTCTGGACATTGATCGCTGGAACCTTGAGTGTGAGTTCAACAACACCGACCATCGCACTGATCTCAACGGAATAGATCGTCTGATCGTGAGAAGAGGTCAACCGTTCACAATCAGCCTGTACCTTCGCTCCGGAATCTACCAACCGGGAGACAGTTCTCTTGACTGCGTCGCAGAAACAGGTGCTACTTCTTCTTAACCTCTTTACTTTTACATCTTTCTTAAACACATGGGATTTTAGAACTAATGTGCCTAACTGAATGCAATTTTTCCACGAGTAATTGTTGTATCATACTATCATATCATATATTTAAATATTTAAACTAATGGTTCTTTCGGATATTTATGTACGTTTCTGTTAGTATTTCTGTTAGTCATTTGCACTGCATCAGAACATTTAGAAAAGTGCAGTAAATTACAAAAACTTTCACTTTCCTCTTATTCAGGAATTAGGGTCACACTGTGTGTTTCTACAGGCATTGTTTTCTTTGCTACATATTGTGATTTCAGAGATGAGAGGGGAAAGGAGCTGTAATGTTGGTGGAAAGAAAAGGAAGTCATTTTCCCTTTATTCAGTTTTCAGTGACACTCCTAATGGCAGACCTACAGTAGCTCTAAGATGTTCTGTTGGTTTTTTCCATTGTTAACCTCAGCTACTCCCTTATTGTTCTGTGGGTGTTAATGGACTTTACTGTTATTGTTGGGAGCCTGAGATACTGTATTATCATGCATTTGCAACACTGAAAACCATCTGTCTCTTCTCTTCACTTCATATTTGGATACATGTCCCATGTACCACATGACTATGATAACACAGCTGTTACTTGCCATCAAATCCAAAACAGGAAGTTTTGCTTGCTAACAGGAAAGCATATGTATAATCATGGATAACATTATCAACGCTTGCAAGTCAAGTATGTTTTTAATGGATTGGAGTAGGACCGTTAATCCCACCCAATGAGAAGGAAGTGGGCTGCCCTTTAGTTTAGTTGGCTGTGCCAGGGGTGGATGATGTGAAGGAATTTGGACTGAAGTGAACACAGTTGATTTTAAGCGTACGTAATTTACCAGAATTCAAATCTGAACTGAGGTCACTCAAAGAGACTTGAGTCCCAAACAATTTTGTTCATAATTAGATGCCATTACACAGTTACGCTGTCCATGCATGAGATGAGATTCCAAAGATGTTTGAACTAAATATAGGCGGCAGGGTTGGGAAACCAGTGAAAATGTACCCTGCAAGTTTCCATTCCCCAGGCACAAATGTTTTACCAGGTCCCTTTGTTTTTCCCCACGTTTAATCTCAGGGCTCTAACTATACTCTCTGTAACATGCAGGTCCTCAGCCCTCTGAGCAGTATGGCACCAGGGCCTCCTTTGGTCTGTCTGCCAACATTGACACTTCCCGTTGGAGCGCCACTGTCACCAGCCCCCCCGGGGATATGGTGGCCCTGTCCGTCTGCTCTGCTCCTGACGCACCTATAGGCCGCTACACCCTGACCCTGGGGCGATCAGGAGGACGGATTGAGTTTGTTCTGCTCTTTAACCCCTGGTGTCCAGGTGGGTTAAGAGACCATACGTCAAGCTGTCGTGTAGTGGATATTGTGTAGCGATATGAGGCTATAAAGTGCTTTGGTGATCATGTTTCATTCCAAAGTGGGTTTATGAAATTAGCTATTTAGGAGCAGTGCTGTAGAGATTATATAGGCATTATAGGGGAAGGTAGTAATTCAGTTTAATAATTTTTGTGTGATCTTTGCAATAGTTCCATATTCATTGCCGATCTATACTGTACCACTCTCACATATGTCTAGTAAATATAAGGCTACATCAGGCAGCCAGTTAGTTTAGCTTCGCTAAATCAGCATTTTACCATCTCAAAAATATTGCCAAACTTAGGGGTTTTATGTCAAAAGATGACTTAGAGAAACTGATTCATGCCTTTATCTCCAGTAGGGTTGATTACTGCAATGGGCTGTTCACAGGCCTTCCTAAAAAGACCCTTAAACAGCTTCAAATGATACAAAACGTAGCAGCCAGAGTTCTTACAAAAACAAAAAGAACTGAGCACATAACCCATATTTTGAAATCCCTGCACTGGCTCCCACTAAGTTCCAGGGTTGAATTTAAAGCACTGCTGCTTGTTTTCAAGTCGCTTAATAGAATAGGGCCAAAGTATCTATTGGACATGTTTCTGCAGTATGTACCACTCAGGTCTCTCAGATCAGAGCAGAAACATCTTTTAGAAAAACTCCCGTTTGGATTTTAACGATTCTGATTCCAATTCCGATTCTTCCTTTCGATTCCGGTTCTTATCGATTCTTGATTCCGATTCTTTGAGGGGTGGAGTTGAAACGGGTCACATGCTTATTTTCACAAATAAGAGGAAAGTTTTATTTTGAGTCAGTGGTGGGTTACAGTTTTTCTGCTTTTTCAACGTAAAATAAAGCCACACTAGAGCGCTGCTTACTGTGCTCCAAGGCTGCAACACAACAAGAGCCTGGCCGCTTCAAAACCAAAACTTGCACATATTGAATTGGGAAGCGATGATCGGATTGGATATTCCGATGGAATCGTAATATTTTTAAACGATTCCAAGTAGGAATCGGTTCTCGATGCCCAACCCTACTGTCCGTACCAAACAGGGTGACGCAGCACTCAGCCATTATGCGGTTCACCTCTGGAACCAACTTCCAGAAGGCATCAAAAACACCCCAACTATTCACAGTGTTAAATCCAGACTTAAGACAAAACTCTTTTCAGATGCCTTCTGCTAATGCTTCACTGAAGCATTATAACTTATTGTAGTAGACCAATGTTATGTACTATTCTTTTCTTTATTTTATTTTATACTTTTATTTTTTACTGTTTTTATGCCTTAATGTTCTCGTGCTTTTATTTCTTACTGTTTTTATGATCATGTACTGACCCTTGCTTTTGTTTTGTGTGAAGCACATTGTATTGCCACAGGTATGATATGTGCTATATAAATAAACTTGCCTTGTCTTGCATAAAGAATGGAAACAGAAGGAAACATCTAACCTGGCGCTGCCCGAGGACAATAATATCCGCCTACCAGCACCTCTAAAGTTCACTAATAAACAAGTTATATCTTGTTTATTTAATCCAAACAAAACCAAAGTTTAAAAAATGTCATGACCAGGGGTAGTCACTTACTGAAGTCTTGTCATCACTTGCAGGTTGCCAGGAAACCATATCATAGTGAGCTTACAGTTCAGGTGTTGGTAGGTTGATTTTTTTTACCTTTGGACAGAGCCAGGTTAGATTTCTCCCCCTGCTTCCAGCCTTTATACTAAGTTAACCTAACCAGCTTCTGCCTGTAGTTGAATATTGAATGAACAGGCATGAGAGTGATATTGATCTTCTCATATAACTCTTGGCAAAAGGTTGAATAAGCATATTTCCCAAAATATAAAACTATTCCTTTAAATTAAGTTTCAAATTGTATGAGAATGCTATGAATGAACACCATCAACTGCAGGGAGAGAATATATGTAATTTTTCAAGAAATGATACTATGCCAGTCATGTTCTACTTGGATATGTATTAGGATGTTCATTGTATGACATTTGTGATGTTTCTTGGCAAAAGGAGATGCAGTATACATGGACAATGAGCAGAGTTTGGCAGAGTATGTCTTATCTCAGGATGGAATCATCTTTCGAGGCAGCTACAAACATCCCATATCTACTCCCTGGAACTTTGGCCAGGTACCAACACCAACACTGATGCTATCAGCCTCACTTCCTCTTACACCCACAGTCCACGGCTGAGCCAACATTGTGTCAGAGTGGTTAAGGAGTTGTAATCACGCTTATTTTGATAACAAAAAAAAATCCACTTATCAAGTGATTTACGATGAGTTACGTTACTGCACAGGCAGTATGTTTCTGAACATTTGACACTGAAATTAACTGAGATATTTGTAACTGACAATCTGGGTGTGGTAAAGTGAGAGCGTTTCCAGCTTCTTTGATATCTGATATGCAGTTTGATTAGCCTGGGATTAGCAGTACATTAGCTGTGTAGCTATTGAGCTTTACAGCATGGCAGAGTTACATATTTTATTTGCTATGAGTTTGCACCTGTTTTTGTTGTTTTCGAAGAGGACATGTCTAACCATGGATCTCTTGTTTGATTATTTTTCCATTTCTATACTTGTATCAGTGACAAACAACTATTCAACAGTAATACCATTTTTTTTCTCTGTACAGTTTGAAAATGGGATTCTGGACATCTGTCTGAGGATTCTGGATATGAATCCTAAATGTCTGAAAAATCCTGGCAAAGACTGTTCAGGGAGGAGAAATCCCATCTATGTTTCCAGAGTGCTTAGTGCCATGGTATTCATTTCTAATATCTATACATTTTTCTGTTTTTATTTGCATAGATAGAAGGAAAGCTCGGATTTCATATGTAAAAAACAATGTTTTCACCCTCCTTTCCTTTGGCTGTTAGGTAAATTGTAATGACGACCAAGGAGTGTTGCTGGGAAAATGGACCGATGGCTATGAAGGAGGTGTCAGCCCCATGTTCTGGAGGGGCAGTGTGGAGATTCTGCGTAACTGGGACACACAAGCCTGTCAGCCTGTTCGCTACGGACAGTGCTGGGTGTTTGCTGCAGTGGCCTGTTCAAGTAAGATAGGACGCAGTGGAGCTTTGTGGCCTATCACTGAAAAACACACACTTGATTTGTCTCAAACAGACACACCATATATGTAAACACACAGTTACGACATTATACATTTTGCTCCACCTCTTAGTATCGCAATACTCATGTAAGTTGTTTTTATATCCTGTTAGTTTCCCGAGCCCTTGGCATCCCCTGCCGAGTTGTCACCAACTACCTTTCGGCCCACGACAGCAACAGCGACCTGGTGATTGAACGCTACATTAACGAAAATGGAGAACCCATTCAGTCTAGAGAAATGATCTGGTAAGAAGAAATCATGTTTTTTATGCCGTAACTACAGTAGGATGCAGTCTTGTGTAGTATCAAAGCACTTTAAATGTCTTAACATATTCTGAAGGATTTTTTTTTTCTTCTGTAATACAGTATACTTTAACTGGAAAGATATTTGTGTAAAATTAGAAATTGTCAGGACTACTGTGAACTATTTGAATGTGAAAGTAAGAATATAGAAATGTGACCTCAAATTAAATGAAAGATTTCTTAGGGAATACATTGAATCGTATTAAATCAACATGCACTTCCCATATACAGTTTGCAATGGAAATTATTTTCATACTAACCTTGACAGTACATATTTATTTATTTTTTTAACCTGAAGTTAACCAGTTTACAGTTTTGGTAATGACATCAGAATAAGTCCAGTTATGAGATGTCTTTATAAAGTGCCAAAACAGAAAGTCTATTAAGTGTAGGAATCCAGTTGATGGTTGATGCATTGTATCTGTAGGAATTATCACTGTTGGGTGGAAAACTGGATGACCAGGCCTGACCTAAAATCAGATTTTAACGGCTGGCAGGCCAGTGACCCTACACCTCAGGAAAAAAGTGAAGGTAACAAACACTCTGCATCAATAAACACATGAGGCCAATTTAGTTTGAGGCAAATCCTCACCCAGGTGGATTTATCATCTTTGTTTCTGCTTTTATTCCCCGTAGGAGTGTACTGCTGCGGCCCCATCCCTGTCAGGGCCATCAAGGAGGGCGAGCTCGCGTTCCAGTACGATGCCCCGTTTGTCTTTGCTGAGGTCAATGCGGATGTCATCACCATCATGAAGAAAAAAGACGGCAACACATCGAAAGTCACTAGCACTGCAGTGGTGGGCCAGAAGATCAGCACAAAGAGTGTTGGCAGTGACGCCAGAGAGGACATCACTCATCTCTACAAGTACCCCGAAGGTAGACAGCACTGCTGGATAGACTGTACATGTGGATAAACCTAGAAACAGATAATATACTATAAATGAAACTAGACATCACTAGAGTTGGTCCTTACCAAAAATAGTGTAGGTTATTACTAGTGGCATAGCAAAAAATTCTGGGCCCTGTAGAAAGGCATTTTCTATGGGCCCCTCCCCACATCCACAGCTATTCATTCTAGCATCTTTTTGGCCCCCCCAGTCCGATGCCCCTGGTTATTACAACACACCATAAAACACAACCTTAACTATATATAAACCTCATCTGCATACCCAGCAGGTAGCAACAAGGTATTTGTGTTATTTGTGTTACTCTTAATTTACACTCAAAGTTGTTTAAGGAAGGTCAGGTGATAAGCTCTTTTACTTATACAGGCAATTTGTCATGTTAAATGTATAGAAACTTACTACTTTAGATGGCAAAAACTTCTGTTACTCAGTGTATGATTTTGTTGCTTGCATATTTTAAGGCTCGGATGAAGAGCGGGAGGCTTTCAAGAAGGCTAACCACCAAAACAAGCTGCTCCAGCAGCAGGAAAATGAAGGCCTACACATCACTATCAAGGTCAGCTCAGACATGAGGAAGGGCTGCGACTTTGACGTGTTTGCTGTGGTTACAAACAATACGCAAAGAGAGAAGAAGTGCCGTCTGGTGTTTGGGTCCTGCGCTATATCCTACAACGGATTTCTGGGAAAGAATTGTGGTTTTAAAGATCTGCTCAATGTTGAACTCTCCCCAGGAGAAGGTGAGCCAAGTCACGATGTGGTGTTTACATGATGTGAACATGTGAATGCTTTATACACTTGACTTTTCACTGTGAGTATTAAATGTATTTTATGTGTTGTTCTAGAGAGGCGAGTTCCACTAAGGCTCAACTACTCTAAGTACGGTGTCTTACTCACTGAGGACAACTTAATCCGACTTGCTGTCCTGTTGATGGACTACTCAACCAGAGAGACAACACTGGTAGTGAGAAACATTGTGCTGGACAATCCTGAAATCAAAGTCAAAGTGAGTACAATGACCTGCTACTAGAGATATAGACTTAAAGCATTTTTTTATTTATTTATTTTTTTGGGGGGGGGCATTGCCCTCCCAGTGCCCATGCTTAGAACCATCCTTGGACGTCAGAATGTAAAATCTTGTTAGGACAACTTTTTGGCTGCTGTCATTACTGTGGAAGGACCACTCGTCATTAATGATGGCAAAATATTGCATATGCAATGTCCAATTAAATCACTAAAACAATGTTAAGGGCGAGTCTGAGGATAATCTTAAAATCTTAGTACCAGCCTACATACCACACAAGTTCCACCATATCACGGTTACGTCAGTACAAGATTACAGTATTGGAACACCTAGTCTCGCTTTGCCAGACCCTCCTCCAATGCGTGTTGAAGGAGGGTCTGGCTTCTCCACATAGCATTCGGGATGGGAGGAAAACATGCTCTGGTTTAGTGGAAGTTCTTTAAACCAGTCAGAATCGTCATGGGTGGTGCTAAACTCCACACAGAGCCGCTGCAAAATAGTTGTGCGAGAGACAACGACTATTAGACGACTATTAGACAGATAGTCTAGCTAGCTGTCTCAATTTACCATGCAAAGATGTGAGGAGCAGTCAGCAATAGTCCTCATGAATCCACCGAATTTAAAATTCCAACACAAAGAAAGCGGAAGGAAATGGAAAATACATGCATCCGGCAGAATTTCCTGCAGCACCGGAGCAATCCCAGAAGTGGACCGTAGACTATGGAACGCCTGTTACCTAGGGGTGTAGAATTTAATCGTTGCATCGAGGCCTTGCGATGTGGACCTGGACGATTCTGCATCGACGCAGTGACAGACCATAATAGATTATTGCCTAATGATGTTACTTGTTGATTTTCCGGACGCTGCTTTTTTTGTTTTTGCCTTTTGTCTGTTTTTGCCTTTTGTCTGTTGTCGGCTGTGTTCAGACTCCGCTACATTCAGGAAGTGTCCTTTTTAAGAGCAGATACTATAAAAGGGGGAGTTCATATATATCTGACTGCTTGAATTTGTTGATGAAAACCATGCGTAGCAATATAGGCCTATAATAATATTGAGGAGGTGATGCATTGTGACGCATCGTGATATCAAATTGATTTGAATCGTTGACGGGATAATCATAATTGAATGGTGACACCAGTAAAGATTCACACCCCTACTGTTCCCACAGTACGTATAAACAAAGTTTGGTCCAAACAAAACTGTATCGTACTTACTGTGAGACTAATTCATTAACTAATTCCTAGATGTGAATGTGCTCTGCAGATCCTGGGTGAACCAAAGGAGAATCGGAAGCTGGCTGCAGAGATCACCCTCAAAAACCCTCTGCCAGAGCCGCTGGAGAACTGCTGCTTCAGCATCGAGGGGGCCAACCTCACTGCAGGAAGCGTCATCTCTGAGAGGTTGTATGACTTCCTCCTTATCCAGCTAGACATTATTATTCTTTACTCACACAGATCACCAACTGACCTGTCATACATTTGACACTGTTACACAACTTCTTCTCTGTATACACAAACACGCATGCAGTCAATCATTTAAACATTTTTTCTCCAAGACAAAGAAGCAAGAAACATTCAAAATATGTGAAAGAACGTAGAGCCAACAGACTAGCTCACCAAGGAAACACATTCTGCCTTTTTCACAATGACAACATATGGGCTTCTAACCATAATCAAAGCATACTTCTTGTTTATGTCCTTGAGTCTTCTGCTGAGTTCAAACACTCCAGCTCCATTCACATCATCTCCATAAATAGTCAAAACTGTCATAATGAGTCCTATGTCAGTGGTAATGGATCTCCTAAATATTTATGCAATCAGAGACCTGTGATGAATCCCTCCTAGTGTGTGCCATAAACTTAATATTTAAATATTTATTCTACAGACTGGGCTCCTCAGTGGGACCTGGGGAAGATGCCAAGGTGAAAATTTACTTCACTCCAACCCATTCTGGGCTGAGAAAGCTGGTGATCGACTTTGACAGCAGCAAGTTGTGTCATGTCAAGGGCTACAGAAATGTCATCATTGGAAAATAAAGCCTTTCAACCTTTACAGTCCATTAGTCAGTATTACTGTTACGCTTTTGTAACTTTTAACCGTTTAGCCGTCTGAGGATAAGCAATTGCACCCTGTTTTGGTGTTTAATTCATAAAATGCTTTTCTATTGAACTACTTCTCACTGTTTATTCCTAATTGCATCATGTATATCTGTTTTTATTCAGAGCCGTAGATATTTAAATGTGAACGTTTAGTACTCATTAAGGCTAATCATATCTGTGCACGCAAAGCCTTTAACAGCATTATGTACTGTGATATTAAGTGATGATTAGTATCTCAAATACTATGTAATATTTTTATACTTTACAATTAAAAGAGTTTCATTATTTTGTGATGTTTCAACCAGTCTTCACACAAACTTTGACCTTGTTGGACAAAACGTGTTCTGAGAGCACAAATGCAATGTGTACATTTTTTATTTTGCACATTATACCTACAACAAAGGTGATGAGGCATCTGCTGCAGTGTTTATGAAGTTGTTAAATTCATGAAGTTTACTTCTTCTCACCCTGTATCCAGAACACACACCACATCTTCGTTGTTCACGTTCATGGCAAGCTGCAGTGCTACTCCGTACAATTCATACTGCTGATCCTGTGACCTAAAGAAAAATCACCAACTTTTCGTAAAAAACTATTTCCTTCTATCAATACAGGCTTGTGTGTGGGCATAAGTATGCATGTGTGATTAGTTTTCCTAAAGTTAGAGAAAGTGCTGCTCTCTTCTGGTCACAAACAGTAACTGCAAGTGTTTAAAACAAAGCTGGAGAGGTTCTGTAGAAGGCGTTGTTTGTGTGGCACAGTATAGCTGTCTGCAACACACAGCTATAATATCATTTTAAACAGGATGTGTAGTGGAGTGAAAAAATAAATACTAAATTACAGAAAACTAAGTTACCTAACCTTTTACCATCCTCTAGTAGATAAAAGGTCATGTCTGCCCATTCACAAGATGTATTAGGTTAAACACCATAAAATGGGATTTTAGCACACAGTTTAAATGAAGGACACATACGGATCTACAAACAGGTTGATTTGTGCCACCAAACCACAGATTTTCTTTACAGAGGACATGGCTTACCCACACTCTCACTAACATGTATAGTAAAATATTAATAAAGTACAACACTGTATACCGGAATCACTGAAAAAAAGACCAAAGACATTTCAAATGAATGTATTTTAACAGAACAGCAGCACTTAGAACAAACACAGTCAAGAGGAGGATGTGATTCAGACCACAAACTCAATAAAAGTTTAGACAAAAAGTTATACTGTGGTTGAGAAAATTATGACAAAATTTAGAGCGATTAACATCCTAGCTGTGTTTCTTGAGTCATTGGTTAAGTAGCACAGAGTAAACTTTATTTTAATGACAAGAGTAAAAGTCTACAGTGCTAAGTGTGAATAGACATAATATATATAATTATACATATATATACTAATTTTGATGTGATGAAGGCATACATTTTCATTTTGACAAACATTCTAGTCATGGTTTAGAAAGCTACATACAGATATTGTTTAAACAAAGATTAAATCAATTCACTTTATAAAGTTCTCGGATAAATGAAAAAAGCTTAATTTATTTCTTGTTCCTTAGAAAGCATTTACTCTGAAATTCTGCAGCTTTTGGTAAAAGACAGTAGAACTGGCACATTGCAAAGTAAATGGTCTGTTCTGTCTCCATATCACCTATTTAATATTTATCACAATATCCATGATAATTTGGACTCTCCACTGCCATGTACAGTAACTTTGTGAGGAGAAGTTCAGGGTGCTCTGCCAATGAAAGAGTCCTGCTCGGACAAAATAAAATAAAGGTTCGCTCTGTGATTACAGCCTTATGTCAGATAAACATAAACCTAATGTACTAGGAAAAAGCACAGAGACAAATAACAAAGCAACAAAAAGAACACAATCATATGTAAAGTCAATAAAACCATGCCCTTTATTGGCATTAAACAGCATCGGCATCCAAACAACAATATTAAAGATTGACAAACAAACCGTGAAACACAAAGGGGTCCAGTGACGTCTGAGGCCTCAAATCTGTGGTAATGTGTGTTGATGACAGTCCCTCTTTAGCGATAAGTCATAAACATGCAGACAGACGGGCAGACTGCCCATTCTAAAGCATACAGCTCTCATTACAGTCAGCAGTGCTGGCAGCTGATCTCCTCTTCAGTTCCCTGCCCTCTGTCTGGCGCTGGGGGTGCTGGTGGTTCCCCTGTGACCGCTGCCTTGGCTCCTGCAGCTTGACACCATCCGACCCCTGACTCCTCTGAGGCTCCACCTGGAGGTAGGCGTGAACGCGGTGTTGCTGCGCCACAGAGCCACTGAAGTCAATGACACGACACTCATACGTGCCCTGGTCTGACGGTTTGACACTGGAGAGACGGAGCTTGTGGGAGATGTTGCTGCCGGCCACTTTTACCACCTAAATGGGGACAAAAGATGACATATTCTTACTTAAAGCCATTTGGTAAACATACAGTGAAACATATCATTCTAAACTCCCTATTTGTGGTTAAGAGTTAATGAAGCACGATCCATATAATGGAAAATATAGACATATCTTGCAAAAGCTTGGATTTCTTTAATATTCATGACAATAAAAACAATATCTGCTAGCTTTCTTTGATATTGTCTTTACTTTGTGCTTGTTGACAGATCAAACTCACACTAATTTTGGTGGCATCTTTGGAAGTTTCCTCCAGGGGTACAACCTGCACAGAAATATGGATGATGCATTAGCAACAGAAGGCTGATCGAGGCTGCAGATTTCTAAAAACATCTCATGCTAAAAATGACACATTTCATAAGCAAAACATGTTTGATGTTTTCGTCAGTCTTTTCTGAACAAAGCTTTCTTGTAGTTACCATTTTCTCTGGTGGTTGTGCTTTATGCACGTTTGTGTGCATGTGTACGCATGCTTATATGTGCATGTGTAAACGTGTGTGTATGAGCACACACTCTACAGCCCCCAAGCACATAAGCCTCTGAGCAGGAGAGTGTGTATGAATGCATAGGCACAGGGGCATAGGTATGAATTATGCATGGAGCAGACTGAGATTTTGAAAATCTATTTCTTTCTCAGTGCCAATTATAGTGTCTAGAGGCAAAACAGGGGAGCTTGAGTTCTCCCATGATGGGAGAGAGTCAACCTGTTCCCCCAGTGCTAATGCTAATCAGCAATTATCCCTTTGTTTCTGTGCCAGAGGGTTTCTGCCGTGGCAAATATTGCATTTCCCTCCGCCTGATATACAGTGAGCTTTAGGTTCAGTCCAAGCAGCAGGTTTAAGTAAAAAGTAAAATGAAAATGGACTTTGTAACTCTACTTAACAGATAAAAAAAAGAAAGGTTTAACCGTGAAAAACAGATATATTGCTGAGTAAAATAAAAGCCCTCATGTATGAGAAAATAGCTCTGTCATAGATTATGTTAAGGTAGGCTTCTTTCAAGCACTAACCATAACTCACCTCAATGATATAGGAAGTGAGTTCCATTTGGTTTTCTATTGTCCTTTTTTAACCACACAACCACACAATATGTTGTTTAGTAAGATACAAACTGAAATGACAACACACAAAGAATGAGTTGGCTATTCACATATGACACATTTAGGTTAGACAGCAACATAAGCACCATGTGCACTTCATCTTACAGTAGCCTCCACTAACACAGTGGGTCACAACCTTTTTTCGTCTGACTTATCCCCACAATCCTATTAGGTTAGCTCAAGTACCCCTTCATCAGCACCATCCATAATATGCTATTACGACTAGATCATCATTTTCATACAATTAAATGATCAACATTCAGATGGCTTTGGTCAAGTTTGTATTTGTACTAGCAGTTACCCCTTTGTATCAGAAGCTAAACTATTTCAACTGTTTATGTATTATCTTTAGCTAACTATTTCTCTGTTTATTCATTACTTTTTGCTAACAATTTCAACTGTTTATTTATTAGGCGTTAAGCTAAACATTTCAACTGTTTATTTATCACTTTTAGCTAACTCCTCTGCTTGCTTGCTAACTAGGTTTCATGCGCTCTCAATTGAAACACGTGGTGTTAATGTGTTATAACTGAGTCAGGTCATTACTGATTAGGCTAAATAGCCAACTAAAAATTACATCAGTTTTTTGCAATACTATTTGGCCATTTATTTTACCCCTAACACAAATGTGTGGATGTATTGTTTAGAAATAAAATCAATTTCTATTTTTAAGTTGAGTTTAGTGTAGTTAATTAGTGGAGTTTTCCACGTACCCCCTGGCGTACAAGTACCTGTTTTCCCTCACGTCTTACGTTATTAGTGATCTGGGCAGGCTTCTCTTGCCAGTCTCTGTGGTCCTTGATGTACCACCACTGGATCTCCAGGGAGTAGGACGGAGAGCCTGCCCCACGGAAGGAACAAGCCATCTCTACATCCTCACCGCTCTGCGTTGTGATGTCATGTGGCACCTCTGTAAAGAGAGCTGCAAGAGAAAAAAAGAACAAAGGTTTAGGAGCTTAAGACATCCCTAAAATGACAGAAAATGACACAAATCCTCCAGATTTCTATTTCTCAGGGAGCTCAGTGACAACATTTCACTGGCAACATTCTGCATCGCACTTCAACAAGAAAAAAACTGACACACAGATACAAGGTGTTGGCAGCCAAGTTAATATAGCTATGATAAATTCAGAGAGAAGGTATTGACTGCTGATTGTTAGATGAAAACGTTGCTTACGTTACTTGGTGGCCATTTTTGCGTACGTTCCATCATGCATACTCAATAATCTTTTAAAAAAACTTTATAAAAAACATTATAATCCTTTCTTCTATCTATGGTACAGCAGCCTGTGCTGAATATACTGATATATTAATTTGGAAGTGTCATAACTCTTCAATCCCACGCGCATGCTGTAATACTGTACCACCTACACAGAGAACATCTTTTCCTCTGGTTTAGGTTCCAGTTATGGTCAATTATTCAACAGAACACTACATTTTCCATCACATATCATCTGACTCAGCATTCAGTATGTGTGTGGGGGGGACACTTTGTAATCATAGTCTATGAATGTTCAATCAAAATGGAGACATCAACTGAGATAAATGTACCTCTGTGTACATGTACATCTGACTGATGTGTATGATTGATGACAAGTATGACACATATACAATTCTAATACTCTCAGCTCCAACTAAAAAAACATAAGTAACCTCCTAAAAGCTACAACTAATTTACACTACATTTTATACAACAATACAATTCTTAAAACTCATTATATGCACACAATTAAATTAAAAATAAATAAAAAAAAACATCACCCATTATGTACTGACTCTGGATATTTGAAATGTGAGACAAACTCACATAAGTGTGATAAGATAATAATCTGTCTGTTCTATCTATAGATAATATTCTACGTCTTAGAATAATCCTCTTTCAGAGAGCCCTGGCAAAAGACATACAGACTGAGAATATTCAGACCAGGTTAGCAAAGAGAGAAGTCAGTCACTGTATTTGTAATTGACATTGTCTTGGCTCTTGTGCAAAGCTTATCCATCGATGGACAGGAAGATGTGAGGAGAAAGGCTAAGAATAGAGGAATGGTGGAGAGGGCTTTGGTGTCATTTGAGCGACTGGGCCTTCAGGAGTCATGTCCTTGATGCACCGCTGCTTGCGGCCAGACAGTGGCCTCATTTGTCAGTAGGAGATGTACTGGAAGGATGGAGCCGTACGGGGGCCAAGAAACTTATTGGAAGAGGAAAAGAAGGAAAGGAGAGAAAAGAAGGGCAAGGACATAAGTGAACCGAGGTGAGTGTGTCGAGAAGAAAGCTGAGAAAGATAGATGTAAAGTGAGGAAAGGTGATAGGAAATGCAGAGAGATGAGTTGTAGAGCAGAGTGACTATCCACACACACGGCTGTCTTCTGGTGTGGATTGGACAATATGGGATGATCCCACTTCCTCTCTTCACACACACACACACACACACACACACACACACACACACACACACACACACACATAGTGCGTCTCACTATCTTTGTGGGGACCCGTCATTGACATAATGCATTCCCTAGCCCCTTACCCGAACCCTAACCATCACAACTAAATGCCTAACCTTAACCCTTACCCTCACCCTAACCATAACCTAATTCTAACCCTAATCCTAAAACCAAGTCTTAACCCTCAAACAGCCCTTTAACCTTGTGGGGTCCAGCATTTTGGCCCCACAAAGCTGTCCGGACCCCACAAGTATACTGGACTCCCGATTTTTGGACCCCACGAATATAGTTAAACAAGAACACACACACACACACACACACACACACACACACACACACACACACACACACACACACACACACTGCTAAGAAGCAAATGGGACAGAGCAGGATAAAAAGTGCACTGAACCGTGTACACAATACCTACAGACAAGTGTGTACTTCATGTTTCCCCACTGTTGGCTCTGCTGAAAGCTGCAGCTATATTCACATCTATATTCACCAAAGTTAGGACCAAAACAGAGGACACATTTAAAAAACACATTTACTTTACAACCCTGCCAAGCTACTGAGTCATCAATTAAAAGTCACAACAACATTAAAAAAGACTTATAGAACTAACTCCGCTTAAAATCCAAAACATAGAAATGTAAATGTAGCCTAAATTATACTGTAGGCCTAAAAAAATCTTAATATTTAGGATTTAAATCCTTGGATTGTTTCCTTATTATGCAAGGTGTTAAATTGTTTTATGCATGCATGCATTTTGTCATGGCAACCTGGTTTCTGAAGCTCATGTTAGGAGGCAGCTCTCAATACATCAATTTGATATGTTAATGGAATTAACATACAGAATAGTAAGTTAGATAACAAGATATCCAAACAGACAAATAATTCTGGGTAAGAATTTTGATTTCAGTGCAGCTCTGTGTAAAGCAAAAGGAGAAAACATGAAATACTTCTGCACTGATGTCGTGTGATGCATTCCACTGCACAGTGGGACATATTTTCTGGGACAATTTCTTGTAGCACTAACTGTACCTACTATGCCATTGTAGACTGTAATCACAACTGGCATAATGATTCACTTTCATTTGATGATGCATTCCTTTCCTGATGGCAAGACAATCTTTCAGGATAACAAAGCAACTCAATCTGAACTGAACACGTCCAAGAGATTCGGAAATAGCATCTGATGGAAAGCTCTGATGAATATTAGAAAGTTAAAGGATCCAGAGATTAAACTGTAATGTAACCTTTGAAAAAAAGAGCTCACAGTAGCAGTTATTTTTCAACACTTTAAGTTGCAATTCTTAGGCAGCCAATGATTTATTTTTTCTTTTGTTTTTTTAGTACGGCTAAATCAATACTTGGTGACAGAAAAGATAAATACAAATAAATAAAAAATCAATTATTGCCACAAATTAATTTTACTCTTTTGGACTAATAATGAAAATTGAAAAAAACAAAATTGTTGTAAAGTAAAATTCTGATTTGATGCCTTTGTGTTTTGAAACATTTCTGAGAAAAGACATTTTCTTTATGGTTTCTTGCCAGTGATTCTTCTTTCTACAACAGTTAGGGATGCTAAGTTAGATATCTTTTTTCTAACTGATAGCCGACCCTAATCATTAACCATTTACCGACAAGCAGGCAACAGAGTCCCAGTTCACCCTTCCAGGACGCTTGGGCATATATACCAGTCGCACAGCCACAGCGTGCATTGTCGTGGGCACATGCAGCCACTTTCCTGGAAGCGCTTGCACCTTCCGTGCGACCAACACAAGTCCGCAGCTGTCCCAGCCCGTCTCCGCCGCATCGTAATCTGTGTGTAGGACGGCCAATTCAACCTGCCAGTCCACATCGATATAGTGACATGTGTCACGTTAATCTCCGCTGTGAATGCCATCCAGCAGAGAGCCACGAACATAGCAGAAGAAGAAAGAAGAAAGCAGCTTAAAACTCAAATTGTTAGTGCAAAGAATATACTAGCAAGTTAAGAAGAAAACTTTAGTAACATTTCTATTTTTGTTTTAATAATATTGTTTTTAACTTTTACGCAAATTTTTGTTTTAATAATATAGTTTTTAACTTTTCCACAAATTTTACCAATAACCTGAAGTTTCCTGTGACTTCAACCAATCCCAGCAGTCCCAGTGACTCTGAGAGCCAATGACCAAGCGGGAGTGAGAACGGCCACGGGTTGATCATTCCTTGTTTCTGATGAAGACGAGACGTGTGTGACTGACTCGAACATCTCACATTTACCAACAAAACGTACAGTGAAAGACCGTGCAAAACATTTCAGACCGTCCTGCCACCTATATTTTAACATTAATGTACGCTGTGACGTTTTTTTCTCTCTAAAGTCACTGAAAGCGGCTGCTGTTTCAATCCTGTCGGCTTTCTGCAGTGGGCGGGGCGTTTGTGTGGCTGCAGGAAAAACCGGAGATGAGATGACCCGATGACCTAAATTGAGGACAGCTACGCTCGTTATTGTAAGTGCAATGATAAGTTAAAGTCCAATAAGTAACGTTACTTTATCAAACCGTATGAATGTGTGTCCCAGGCCAGGTTAGGAAATTAACTAACAATGTAAAGATCAACAAGCCACTGCACATATGTTCAGATTTGATTAATTCAATAAATTATAATTTATTGTCTTAAATCCACCAGCCATTTTCATATTATACCAACATTTGCAGCATCCTGAGCCTTTTTGGCAAGGTTACTAGGAAAACTCAGCACAGAGGAATTTTATTCTCCCCAAAACAAGTTTCCTTTTTATTTTTAAAGAACTATAAAAAAATTCAAAAAAAATCACAACTTTTTTTGCAACTTTCACTGTCTCCCACAACTTCATTGCAACACACATACAAAAGACATCGCAACTTTTATCGCAACTTTTTACAAAAGCTCCCGCGAAATCAGGCATTTTGGGCTGCAACAATCTCAAAAAAAGGCCATGAAATCCTAGAGGGACTCGATTTTTATTAATCTGTCAAAATTCTTATTGTCGGTTAATGGTTAATCGTTAACCTCTCTAACAACAATATTAACTTTATGTTTGCAGGGCTCCAGACTAACTTTTTTCACTAGGAGCACAGTGGCCCCCAACTGAAAATTTTAGGGGCGCAACCAGAAAATTTAGGGGCACACACCGTAAATCAACATGCTAACCAAATATTCACATTTCTACTAAGTTCCACTGTATTACTAATAAATACTTTGATAATAGATACAATGTTCTGTTTAAAATTCAGTGTCACTTTTGAAGATGCAACATAGAAGGTTAACTGACAGCACCATCGTTAAATATTATTATTTATTTTTTTTCAAACCTAGTTTGACATTTCTGTACTGCAATTTCTTGTTAGTGGCAGAAATATGCACCGATACAGATATATCTGCAATAGGCTAATATGGGGTCTAGCTCTACAACCTACTGTTTTTTTTATATCTATACCAGCTCTAGTCTACAATTACAATGCATTCAACTTAAAATTAAAGATGCATTGTTTAGGCTACTACTGAACAGATATGGTACCAATACCTGAAATTCGGTTCCGTTACCCAACGGTACCTTTTTTTTGGTACTTTCCCTCTATAATTACAAAACAATTATTTCAGTTGTAAAAATTATTGTCGAACCTATTTATCCTATGTACTTAGAACATAATGTTATCTTGTAAGAATATGTTACACTCTAAAGAAATTAAACAAAAATAAAAATAAAACCCCTCCCTCTCTCCTCCCAAACCCATCCCTGCAACCTATTAAATTGAATAATTATTCATTTCTTACTCACTGTAACTTTTCTTCTTGTATTTGTACATTCATTTTTGGCCTGTTTTTATTTTCATGACAGTTTTTAATTGCTCTTTAATGTTTCATGTAAAGCACTTTGAGTTGCCTTGTTGCTGAAAGCTGCTGTAGAAATAAAGTTGCCTTGCCTTACAACATCAGCCTGTCAGTCAGTCCCCAGGGCACAGAAACCACTGTTGTGCCTGCTTAGGAAGTGTAACGTCAACAGCACCGCGACCGCTTTCGGCTCTCCGTTAATGTCATATCGCAGCAAACGCTGTCTGCGTGAAGTTTTGAAAAACTGTAACCGCACTTTACCACTAACACCATTTTATCGGCATTTCCGTGACTCACTGTGACTTCAACAAAACTGCAGAGCCGACGTAGTTTGCACCGTCCGCAGCTATGCGTGTGTGTTTGTGTCAGAGCTCCGCTCTCTGGCAATTTTCAGAGAGGACAAATAAGCTTGATCTTACGCGCTCTCAGGTACTGAAATGTCGACGTTTAACGTGTAAAAAAGGGGGCAAATTTACTGGTCGCACATGTGCGACTGGATGTAAAATTCAGTCACACACTCTCAAATTTTGGTCGCAGTCTGGAGCCATGGTTTGAAAAAACACTTTGTAGGTATGTTTGAAGAGGTGCTGTAGAGTAAAAAAAAAAAAAAAAAAAAAACCTTTCACTCCTATTCAGTTATATTCTTGTTATTTTTTCCATTTTTTCTTCCTCTACATCTTATCATTCAAGACTAGCACACCCAGAGGGGGAGGGGCACTACAGAGGGTGTGACAAAACTAATCACCATGTCTTGTAATGTGTTTTGAACATATGGTGCCAAAGCCTGGAATAGAGAACTTCACTGTGTATAAAATGTATGAGCAAAACAACAGAGGATGGCATTTCAATCATCTGAGTATTCTTAGTATTCGCAGGGTGCTCAAAATACAGTATCAACAGCTAGCAATAGAGTACAGACAACAGCATCTGTCACTTTGAAGCGGCTGGGTTCCCACAGACAAAAAGATCTTTGTGGGACACAGTAAACAACACAAAAACAAGTGAGCATAAAACAATTTTTTTTGACTAAAGTAAAGTAATGCTAAAAGAATAGGCCTATCTTATTATTATTTGATTAGTTGACCAATAGAAAATCAATGAATTATACTTATCAATTGTCCGTTCGCTGTCCCCATCCATTAAACAGTGTTTGTAACATCATAGTTAGCAATCATATCAACCATAAATAGGCAATGGCAGGCCTGTCGAGCATTGGATTACTCCACGTTGAAGCGGTGTGCATGGGTGTAGTAAAAGTGATACTGATACTGTTTAATGAATTATATATAAAAAAAAAAAAATGCAATTGTCTGCAATTAAATAAAGCACAATTGCAAAATTAATAAACTGCATTTGGTCAACCTAATATTCAAAATGAACATCTAGTTAGTTGGGTAAAAATGACCCCATGGCGGTTCTAGGAGGTATTGTAATGTTGGTGGTTCTAGCAATAAAAACACAAGAGCAAACTTGTAAGAAATAGTTTGAAATTTTTTTTTATATCTGCTCTAACATAACGTACACTCTACCGTCTTACTGCCCAACCAATACTGGATTATTTTTTTTTTATATCAATGGGTCGAAAAAAAAACTTGTCAGTGCTCTCTGGTGGACAAATTATTTAATGGTGTTATTGTTTCTAAATTGCCTCAAACCTAGTTTGACATTTCTGTACTACAATTTCTTGTTAGTGGCAGAAATATGCACCGATACAGATATATCTGCAATAGGCTAATATGGGGTCTAGCTCTATAACCTACTGTATAGTAACCTAACCCAGCAATCACCTCCAGGGATGGTACAGTTTTCCCAAGAGGTTACAGGTTAGATAAAAATAAAATGTCCTGTTCATGTTATTTCTTCTCTGCGTTAGAGCGGGTCCTGGATGCTACTATATCAGAGTGTAGGAAAATCTTAGTTGCTCTGTCTTGCTCTGTTGGATTTGGGGAAATTCAGACTCAATCCTTTAGCACTATATCATTTACATATGCTATTCAAAACCACCATTTACAATATTCTTGTTTTAAAATGAGCCAGAGACAGCTGTTTTCAAACCAACTAATGAAGCTAAAGTTAGCCTACTAAGCTACCGAGCTACAGCTGATAAAATCTGCCAATGACAATTGTCATTTCCTCCGGTCAGTGTATGTTTTGGTCACTTGATTTTCATTTCATTAACAGGTATTAAAAAACAAAAAAAACAAATGGTTATTTGATTTTTGTTTTAAAATACAAAATTTAAATTTTTAGAATTACCGACAAGCATTTTTGTTTCATTTCTAATTTTGAGTGATTTTATTTTTTGTTATAAGGAATAGAAAATGAAAATAAAAACATATTTTAAATTTCTCCCAGCCCCTTTTGACAATGAAAAGGAAAAAAAAAACGCCTTGTTGGTTGTTCCAAATTTTGTATTTTAAAACGAAAATCAAATAACCATTTGTTTTTTGATACCTGTTTATAAAATGAAAATCGAATGACCAAAATATACACTGACCTCCTCCCAACAAAATCAAGCTGGCTAACAATGAGAAGCCTGCTTTTGTCTACCTGTGTCTGATTTCAATTCTTGAATTAAAAAAAAAAAGTATCCTAAAAGCAACCCTTGACACCTTTTCAAATGCAATAGACAATCATTTTCCACAACTTACAACTAAAGTAGAGTACACAAGAGAACTGGTGAAGAATTAGTGAAGCTTGCTAAGTCTCCACAACCATTTCAAAGTCAAAGTCAAGGAGAGAGCTGCATGTGGAGTCCTTAAATACACTCGGGAGTCCAGAGCTACAGGTTTATAACTGCAAGGTAATTCCTGCACTTTCCCATGTCCCCAGCCAACCAATAAGACCCAATTCTGCAAAAGCAAGATTTTTCTCAATATTCCAACTCTTCCTTTCTCTTCCCAGCTCAGTAACATCTCCCACAAATCTCCCCCTCATGTTGTTGACACTACGTTTTTACTCCTCTCTCCCTTTCCTATTTGCCTTTTATTCTTATGTTTGACCTATTAAAGGTTCATCTATCACTCAAGCCTCTTCTGTACTTTCACCTTCCTTCCTTTAATTCAGTTCCCCTCCACACTTTCTCCTACCCTTTGTGGCTCTCTCGCTGAGTGGGCAATCTGTCTGTTGGCTCTCTGGTGTGTGGCATAAAGAGATGCTTCCAACTCTCAGAGTAGCTCACTACATCACCTGGAGCCTTGCCCACTTGCTCTGGCAGGTGTTGAGCATCCTGGGAGACGTGTGTGTGTGTGTTTCACTGTGTGTGGTGCCCTGTGGCTTGTAAAAAAAGAAAACTGAACCATAAATGAACCATAACGGTGCTGGTGTGTGATTCTGTTGCATGTTTTATGCAAGCCATAATGCATAGGGTGTCCTTATACAGTGTCCATGAAAGTAATGGGTGTGAGGCAGAAAGCAGCCCGTTCAGTTATGGTTTTGCAACATCTCTCTCTGACACACGCACGCACGCACACACACACACACACACACACACACACACACACACACACACACACACACCTCTCCCAACCACAAAACCAAAGCACAGAATATCACAATTTGAAGCAGATTAAAGGAATGAACTCCTTTACCAAATGGAGGAAAGAAAAATAAAAATACATTTATGAGCAACTCCCCATATTATTCTACTTTATTTCCTCATCACACAGCTGAAATGCAAATGTTTTTATTCTCTCTGAATCTATCACATAATAAACGTTGTCCACTGATTTGTTTCCAGTGAAGGGCAATGAGGCAAACAGCCTAATTACCAGAATAAAAGGCAAACTGCAGATACACATAAAGACACGGAAGAGAGGGATTCAAATACATATTTGTGACATGTTACTCTATATGCAATGCAAATATTACTCCAACTGTAGTATGCCACACTAAATATTGGTCAAAGTTGTTAGTCTACAGGTTTTTCCGGGGTTGTGTATGTTGATAATTTGCTTATGTGCACACATTTTTATTTTGACGTACATATTTTTTTGTCAAAAAAATCCCAGCACATTTCCTGGTGTCATATAGCCATAGCCACTAGCGATATCATTAGACATGACCATGAGCCAGCGAGTGCATGAATCCAAAAAAAAGGTTAATAGTTGTCACATGTAAAATCAGTCAGTGAACAGACAAAATTATATGTTCAAATGCTACAGGTTATTTTATTATTAGATGTGCTGTTACACAGCTGTCCGATATGTGTCTGACTTATCTTTAATACGTGACTGTGGTAACCTGCAAAGGTAGTTTATTAATCGCTTACTTAATTGACATAAAACGAATCAGTAACTTTCGATAATTGTTTCTGTCACTTTTTGAGCAACGATGCCAAACATTCTCTGGTTTCAGCATCTCGTGTGAGGATTTGATGCTTTTCCTGATTTATAGAATTGCAAATGGAATATTTCTGGGTTTTGGACTTGACTGCACAAAAATAGGGTATTGAAGACGTCACATTAAGCTACGGGAACTTGTGATAAAGAATTTTCTTTTTTTCACAGTTCTTTAAACAATTAGAGGGGCGCTATGCAGTTTTGGCGTTTTTCGCTTTTTGCTCGCAGGTTTCTCTATGGAGCTCCCCCTACAGCTTCGGAATAGATATTTGGCAACACTGTCGTAAAAACTCGTTCCCCTCTCCCCCCTCCCGGCGAACGCACGGAGCCATGTCCACTGAGGTTTTTCTCGAAATATTACCCTTCTGTCCCAGGTCCGTAACATTATTCTTTTTTCCTACAATGGCCTTAAAACGCTGTCTGAGCAGAAGCAACTTGCATTTGCTAACTTCAAGCTGACAATAATCTCTGTAGTTGAAGCTGTTCAGTTAAGGTAAATTAAGCTAAAAAAACTGCATAGTTCCCCTTTAATCAAGAAAATAATAGTTAAATGAATGGCTAATGAAAATTTTCTTTAGTTGAGTAAACATATACAAATTCAAAAAACCTCAGTGGGTCAGGTGTTGGACAATAACATCAATGCGATAAAAAACAGACAGGTAGGGACGCCTGGGTAGCTCACCTGGTAGAGCATGCGCCCATACAAAGAGGCTTAGTCCTCAATGCAGCAGCAGAGGGTTCAACTCTGGCCTCCGGCCCTTTGCTACGTGTCATTTTCTCCCTCTCTCCCCTTTCAAGTCTAAGCTGTCAGGTCGGAAATAAAAGGCCTAAAAATGCCCAAAATATAATCTTAAAAAAAGAAAAATAACAGATAGGTACATTGCACACAAATTAAAGCTCTCTTGTAAAAAGGCTTTATTGGTGACATTTTGACCAGGCTGGTAAAGGCAAAGGTCCACATGAAGGAAATAAGACATGCAGTATAAATAGAAAACTACATATCATAATCAGCCTGTGGTCAAACAGCTTTACATAAAGTAAAACATCTTAGAATATGATCCTCTATGCTGTATTACAGTCTACAATGACCAGTCAGTGTGTGTGCTAGTGAATGGCGTTACAATATGCTCCCTTCAATTTCTCTCTTCACTAATGGATTTGTTTTACTTGTTTGTCAAAAAACTCCATTACAGCTTTTTTTATGGAACTTTGATGATACATTCTGTCATCGTTTTCTATTTGTTGCTTTTTAAAACTTTTCTCTACCTCACTACCTGAGCTGTCATTGTTGTAAGATGACCTCCTTTACTGTAAGCTGTAGTGATTGGCATCCTCTAACACCAGGGGCCTCTTTCAGGAAGGAGGTTTAACAAACTCTGATTCTAACCCTGAACTCTGAGTTGATTTACGCTGAGATGGGAAACTCTGAGTTTTCGGTTCCAGAACAGCTGAATTGAGTTGGTTCACTCAGAGTTAAGCGCGTGCACCACCACTATAAAAAGGCAGCATGAATGGAGCACTGATACTATGATTCACCATGGTAACAACCACAAACCACCATGGTAACAACCACATACAGCGAGTTCGAACATATATTTTGTTAAAAAAGCAACACAGCGGCTGCTGCAAAAGAGAGAGAATTTGCGTGGGAGAAAATTGCTGCAAGAGTAAGAGTACGTTACAATATAGTGTATTAATATCATACATTATATGTATTTAATCATAAGTATAATATTACTGGTGAAATGGTATAGAACCTATAATCTATTTCATTTAGGTGCAATCCTGCAGGCGAAAAAGTCCTAGGCCTTCTAATCCCATTCTGAGGCTGCAGCACCATCATTAACAGAATTATAATTCATAATCTTTAATTTCAAAGGGATTACATCATTCACCTGCAATACTGTGGCTCTTAGTGGTCTGTGTCCAGGGAACACTAAAAAAATGTTTTAAAAAATGTTTCAGAGCGAGTCACAGACTAAAGTTATTGTTTATTCCAACTTCCGTCAAGCTGCTGAACTCCAATAGTAAATCTTAGCCCAACAGAGCAGGGGAGCAATAAATACACTAGCACTTTTTGCACTTAGCACTTTAATTATTACAGTTAATTCTTAGGATGTTGTGTTGTCTGTGCTGTCATGTGTGTCCTTCTTTTGTGTCTTAGGACGCTTTGCTGATCACATTTTTATGTTGATTTTATTGTATTGTATTTGTATTTTATTTTATGTTGATTTTAGAATGTTTTTTTCTGTTACATGTTGTTTAGTTTGTGAAGCAAGAGATTGTAGCACTATGTCGAAGACATATTTTCCCTCAGGGACAATTAAGTGTATTCTATTCTATTCTGACGGCAAAACACAGGACTTTCACCCAGGAGAGCTGGGATCGTGTGGCGTACATCAACCATTTTTAACATTTTTTTTAATAAAGCCTTCCCCAATGTTCTTTTCCTAACCCCAACTGTTTATTGTTTCCCTATGCATGTGCGACATCACTGTCGTGTTTTTGTCGTTTTTAGTGTTACTAAAGCCTTTCCCAATTTTCTTTCCCTAAACCCATGTGGTGTGTATGTTTACATCCGCTGTATACAGCATAGTCATACACGTGGATAGCTCATACATTACATTACACATTTGGGAGGGAGGGGACATACAATCCAGTTGAGGAGCAATTTTAACCAAAATGATAAGCATTACTTATACAAAAAATGACTCCATATTGGTGCATACTAATTGCAAAAAGAAAAAGAAACTGAGGGAACATCCCAAATGTGTGGATGTGGCAGTTCAGAGACTAACAAGGACTGTAAAGTCTGCAGAGAGCTGTCATGAATATCGAAAAAATACAAGGCGACTGAGTCACTGTCACCTAAATGAATTTTTTTCTCAATCTAAAGAATTGTGTCCATATGACAGAGTACACTTAACTTTTGTTTCGTAACTTCTCATTGAAACTTGCTTATACAATATTTACCATATAATAAAGTCAAAATAAAGTCAAAATTCCTCAGCAGCCAAATAAATAATATCCTTTCAAGTCTGTACCATACCAAGATTGTGAATCTTATGGTAACTCATTTTTAAATTTCAAAAGTTTTACATTTTATAGCTTTATACAGTGTTCTCCATGTCCACCTCACCCTCACATCAAATCACCACACCTGTTCTCAATGGAACATGTACTGCAGTACTGATCTGGGGAAGTGGGAAGTGTAGAGTAGACAAGGAAAGCCAGGTAACCGCAGAGCTGATGAGGAAAGTGGGAACAGGTGTGTAGATGGGCAGGGCAGTCAGGTGATGGGGAAAGGAGGGAAAGTCCGAGTAGTAGTAGTAGTACTACTGTAATATTTAGTATGTCCAAAAACAAATGCAATACACCCAAAAGTACCAGTATGTATGTATCTTGTATTGGCTGGCAACAGGGGTGGGTGAATGAGTGACATAAAGCATATATGACTGTTCAGACTGAGGTTGCATTGCAAAAAATCTGACCTGTATTTGATTTAGGACCACATATTTATGAAAGTGGCCCAAATTAGAATTGAAAAGATCAGATTATGTCATTTGTGCAGTTCACACGTTTTAGCAAAAAAAAAAAAAAAAACACCCAGATCTGTAGCACATACAAAAAACAAACAAACTCAGATTCAGGCCACTTTTGGCTGCAGTCTGAATGTAGCCTCAGGGGCCTGGGATGTGGCAGGAGAGAGAGACAGACAGCCACAAAAACACAAATTTGTTTGCTTGGATTAGAATTGTGTAAAATTACAAGTTGATAAACAAGAATACTGAACTGTTGCACAGCCCTAATCTGCTGATTGGAGGATCCCTAATAATACCAAAGCAAAGATGTCATCACAGTTATGACAGATACACTCTATGCCTTCTATGCATGCATCCCAAATCATTAACGGGATACTTCACCGATTTAGCATTGAGCTTTGTATCAGTAGAAACACGGTAGTATTTTTGAATGACCGTGCTTCCCTCCCTCATGTCCCCCTGAGACCAGAGATCTCTCTATTGTGGGTCTGGAAAAAATCTTCCAATGACGCAAAACGACGATTTTTGCGTCATCGGAAGATGTTTTGCCCAGAGGCAATGGACTACATACAGTAGTAGGAGCTACTTCCGCATGTTTTCAACCCACCCATAGGGGGTTGGACTGTCGTCTTTAACCGAAGCTTCCCCGAAGCAAAACGAGCGTCAGCCATCTTGAAGCTTCGCTAAACAAAGCTCCGTCTTCTTAGCAGAAAACTTTTAAAACAGTGATGTGCATTCAAACTACTGCACATGTGTACCACGGGGATACATTGGTACAGATCGGAGAATATACAGGACACTTTATTACAGACGGAATACTCGACACACTACGCAAGCTTCGCCTGCTACGGAGACCAGCACCTCAGCCAGTGGTGTCGCCCGATGGCGCTAGCCGGGGAAAGGGACCTCCACAGCGGTTCAACCTCGGTGGAAAGCTAACACTAGCCGGCCACCTGTTCAATCAATCCTGCTTGCAAGTGTCCGCTCATTAGACAACAAACTGGACTACATCCAACTTCAACGAAACTCCCAACGTAAGTTCAGAGACTGCTGTGTTTTTGTTTTTGTGAAAACATGGCTGAACAACAGTGTACCGGACTATCCAGCTACCAGGCCTGCTAGCCCTGCTGTGTCGCCGGATAAAACTCATGGAGATAGGGTGTGTTAACACGGACTGGTGCAGGAATGGGTTGCTTGTATCCAAATAACTGCTAACTGCTAGTGGAGTTTGTGACTGTTAAATGCAGACCATTCTACATTCCACGCACATTTACAGCTGTTTTTATACTCAGTGTTTACAGCCCACCAAGCCAAGCGCTAATGCTAGTATGCGTAAGCTGAACTTTACGGAGCCTATAATGTGTGTGCAATAAATGTAGCCTGTTTCGTATGTTGTTTTTATATAATGTCGTTTTTATATATTTTAAATGTGTAACACCACTTGAGCCACGGTGAAACGTTGTTTCGTGTATATGATTGAAATGACAATAAAACACACTTCAGTTGAGTTGACCGTCTCACTGTTTGTCTGTCTGTCTGTAAACGGTAGGCGTGGCTTGTGAGTGGACTCTAAAGCAGCGAAGCAAGTGCAATCTGGGATTTGGTGTCTTTCATCCACATGAGCCAAAAACACATTTTCTGGCTTTTCTCGGGCCTAGAAGCCACCAATTTCTAAAACAATTATACATTTCTACTACATAAGTGATCCATTTTAAAGATATATTCATCTTTCCAACAGTGAAATATCCATTTAACACCACCAAATAACGCTGTTCCAAAACTAATGCTTCACCATCCTGCCTCTCTTGTCCTTCCTACTCCTCATCGATCTGACTGAGTTGTCAAATTGCCTTTCTGTTTGCTATGCAGGCGCCCACTTCAACCTGCCTGTGAAACATGATTTGTTGACAAACAATGAGTGCTGTGCCGATGTCAGGCTGTCTGCTCTGACATCCAACTGTTTCCTGACTTTAATCACAGGGGCGTCACTAGTAATCAATCCCATAACCTTGGTAGAATGCTAAATCAACACAACGGCTGATGCCAATGGTACATTTTCACAGATCCAAACTGGCAGAGAAAAGTGTGAAACATGTACAGTACTTGTGATGTTAATATTGACTTCCAGGGAAATCTCTAGCACCCTGGGTTGCCTCATTGTTAATAATATATAACTGGCATAGAAAGAGTTTTCTTGGCTTGGCCTTTTCTAAGTATAGATTTCCCTAAAGGCAGTACTGTCAGAACCGCCTCATAGTAGAAGCAGGGGGCCCTTGTTTCAAGATGCAAGCACAGTACATTTATTTTTAAAATGGTCCTCCTTGGTATTTCTAACAATATTGCTCAGAGAGCAATGATAGAAGTGAGGCCACAAGAACACAGAGGCGGCTGCTTGCTATTCACCAAAGACTAATTAAAAATGAAAAGGGAGGAAGAGTGATGAAAGAAAGCAATGCGGTAAAGGACATAAATATATAACAAATGCATGTACACTGCTCCAGCCCAAAAGAGACCACTCTTAAATATTTTCTCACTTCAGGTCCATAGCAAAATGAGAGGAATAAATCCAGCCTGAGTGCCAGTGTGAGGTCAATCCATCGATTCTCTCTCTCTCTCTCTCTCTCTCTCTCTCTCTCTCTCTCTCTCTCTCTCTCTCTCTCCCCCCCCCCCCCCCCCCCCCCCTTTGGAGGGAGCTTGAGCTGTTTGAGAATGACTAAATTAGAAGGCTTATTAGCATGGACGAGAAGCAAGTGTGACACCCGTATCTTTGCTGGTCCATGTGTGTGTGCTTGTGTGTGAGAGCCAGAGAGAGAAGCTTGCAGACTAAGCCTGTCACCAACCCTGCAAGCTTCTGTTTTTCTTTGTGAAACCATTAACACCCAATAAGGCTTATGTTATTCTTTATTGTTTTCCTTATTGTCAACATGTCATATGAAAAGACCAAAACCAACTATGTTTTGGTCCGTCTCTCAACACTTTCAAGTCCAATCATCCCTACTAAATCTTAACTAACATATCATAAATGTATACAGTAGTTCCATTCCAAAAGAAAAGGAAAAATAGCTGTAGTTTTTAGCAAACGTTACACAAACAGGAGTTAATTGTGCATTCTTGGGGGACTACTTTAAGCACATTAAGGATGTTTTTACACCTGTCTGGTTTAGTTCGATTGACTCAAACCCTGGAACGTTTACCACCATGGTGCGGTTCATTTGGGCAGTTGAGAACACAGAAATCGCACTCGGGTGCAGACCAAAAGAACCGGTCCGAGACCAACTTGAGGAGGTGGTCTCTGTCAGGTTACAAACGAACGCTGGTACGCTTCCGTACAGTTCGTTCGTAAGGAACGTGATCCGACCTCGATCCAACCCAACAATGTGTACACCGCAAGTTTGAATTTAACAGCACCTGTAGTCAAGTGTGCTTGGCAATCTGTGATGCAGCAGAGCATGCAACTGCAGCTTGCAATGTTTCTGTAATATACTGTGGTCAAGCTCTAACCAGTCGTTGCTAAAATTGGAGACCGACACAGAGCGACAGAGAGCAGAGCGAAGTCTCGGTGAGCAGAGCAGACGTAGTAACGTTGCTTCCAGATTTACTTTCTTGATCCCACCTCAGACACATCTGACCAATAAGCAGAGTGAACGTTCTTGCATGGTTTGTAGTGATGCATTTTGGTTTGCTTGGATTTTTCTCTGTGTGAAACGAAACCGAACCAAGGGGAAAACGCTCCAAATTTACACTCATCAACTGACTTGGTCCAGAGCAAACAAACTCTATGTGTGAAAACACCCTTAGTGTGCTAGCTTAGTACTGTACACCACCAGAATTGTGTATGTGGGAATGACCTAAAATAAACTACAATGTGTGTTGTCATGATAATGAAATGCTGTATTGCATAGAATTAGATATAGGATATAATTTGGCTGGTAAAGTTGACACTTTTTATTCAAAATGTGTACTGTTTAAACCTGGTAAAGAAATTAAATGATGAAATGCTTGTATGCATGAAATCAGGGAATGTGAGAGTGTGGGACATACCTTACAGTCAGGTAAAAGTAGTGTACAGTACGAATAAGTCAAAGGAATTTTGAATGAAGCCCTGGTAGCTGGAAGAATTATAGAAAATCCTTCTCTAGGTTAAGTGCAAACATTTTTCACCTGAAAAGTTGCCACCTTACAGGGACAGCAAGTAAAATCAGGGTCATTAACTCAATGCTTCCGTTTGAGTCACATCCGTAGGGCACTGAAGACTAGAAATGATTCATTGAGAAGAAATCAGCCACAGTAAAAACCAAGACATAAAAATCCAGCTAAACATCATAACTTCCACCAAGGTGAATGTAAATAGTCCGTGAACAAAATCCCTGTGGGAAGAGGTATTTCACTAACTTGATGAATTGCTTTAATAATCAGGGGAGCCCCAAGTGGATAAAACAGCAAGAAGCTCCTGTAATGAAGAGATATGCTGCAGATATTTATCTTGATCTTAATCCTGCATGCAGATAACCAACTAGAGGAAGAAGTTATGCTTGGTTAGTGAATATGGGAAAAACCTTCATGGACAGCACTTTGTTCTGGTTTAGAGGCTATAGTTTCACCTAATACCAATACAAACATATTTTTTAGAAGTCCAAATAAGTCACTTTTATTAAGTTATTGTGTTTTTATGAATTCACCACTAAGTGAGTCAAAGATGAGTCAAATGTTATACCTGCAGTTGTGAATACCGCTATGACCCTGACTTACAAGTGACAACCAATAACCTAATGTCAAAACAACCTGATAACACTGAGAAACAAAAATAAGCAGCCTCGGAATTTGCCAGAAAGTCAATAATACTGTATTTGGTTCAGAATCAGTGGCGGTGCAAATAGACAGGAGTCTCCTTGGGGAAATAATCGCTTGCTGCGAGACCTTCAGCCTCCATTCAAGGTGGAAGGTAAAATAATGAAATAAGAATGGAGCCGGTAATCAAGCAAGCAGCTGTCTGCCCGTTGCCGCCGGTACTCCAGAGTGAATTTTTTATAGCCCTTGGGACACAAGACTCAGAGGCTATTTCTGCGTTTCCTCTCAGTGTATGGCAATACAAAGTAGCATGTGTTGTTGACAACACATATTGGGGCTCTGAGCTGTTTTTGAGAATGCAACCTGTACTCCAGCTGTACTCTACGGGGAAGAAAGACAACATTATGGTATGTTTGAGTGCCCCGGAGAACCGTTAAGTGATGGTGTGTATGTTTTCACAAAACGCAAAAACAGTTGAGTGCAGCGGTGACCAAGCTGCTTAGAGCACTGTGCTAGGCATGATGTGTTGAATGAAGTTGAATTAAAATGGAAGCAGTTTCATATTGGTGGAAGTAATGGAATGGAATGTTAACATATTTTAAGTGAGTCTAAGTGAGCTCATACAACCAGGACCTCATTGCAAACGGCCTGTACACTATATTCTCTTGTGTAAGAGTAATTTACTATAATTGCACATTTCACTGAGCATAGCTGACCATCTCAGCCAGGCTCTCTGCTAACTTCTCTCTGGTGGTTCAGAACAAATGTAAGTAGCTGATTCTGTTGTTATTAGCTGGTGTGTAATGGCTGCTGGGGATGGGTTGCAATATTTGTAATGAACAAATGCCTCCAAAAGCGAAAAGAAAGCTAATTTTCATCCCTAAATATTCAGTGTTAAACCAATTCCAAAACACATTGGATCATCACTGAATTTCTTCTGTTTCATTGTGTATAGTCTGTATTTCTAAAATCACAAATTCTGTCTATAGAAAATGCAGTGAAACAGACAAATATTATTTTAACTGTGTGTCATGACAAGCGTAACTACTTCACACCAGGTATTACTGCATCACTGAAGGAAAGCAGCTGCATGTCAAGTTGCGACATGCTAAAATCGACTCCTGCCTCCGGTTACCTATCGAGGTAAGCAATGTTTCAAATCATCCTTTCACTCTCCTGCTCTCTCCTACGAGCCTCTGTGAGCAGCACCCTCCGCTGTAACAGCATGATGGTACAATCTATCCTCCCCCCCCCCTTCCCTCACACAGTTAGAGCTCCATTAATTTGAAAGCCAATGCAAACTGCTGGGGCTGGCCATCCTCATTAAGAGGACACCAAGCAGAGAACTGGCAGAGAATCCCTGACACTTTGGAAGCCTAATGAATTGGTACACGCACCCTGACTGTGAAAGTGGTATGGTCACTCTTAGCTACCTCTTTTGTGTTCACTGGTGAGACCCGACCCTAAGGAGCGTATGGCAGGTGAGTCATACTCTGACACAAGTGGCCCACACATGTTGGTAAAGGCCCTGGTTCACATAACCTGGTTGTTTGACTTCACACAGAACATGTCATTTTGCATTGCAGGTGATTCAATCTACACTTCAGCTGAAGCCAGATGCACTTATCTGAAACAAATGAGTCAGGGCTGAATCTAACAAGCACTTTCCAGAGCAGTGCATCCAGCCCCTCTGCCTTGGCAATTTATCAAAGAGCCCGATTGAAAAGAAAAGAAAAATCTCCTGAGGATAACTAAACTTAAAAAATGCTCTTTTCTGGTTCTGCAGCTACTGTTGTTCAAAACTGAAACTAGAAGGATTTATTTTGTTTTCTGGATCAAGTTTTAAAAACCTGAACAGTTGTTTTTTCCAGAGTTTTCATTCTTGTTAAGAGTCCACATCCTAAGGCATTTTCTTATGGCCAGTCTGAGACATGGAGTGGGAAAGAGAACACAACGTTTATAGCCAATTTTAATTAACTCCCTTTGGGAGAAATGTGACTAATTGATTTTCTAGGCCATCCAAGACAGTCAATCCATTTGAAACTGTGCGTACGACATTCATTTATAGCAGTCAAGCTAAAGCTAACTTGCTTAGCAGCGAAGGCTCAAGGGACAACTGGTGAGACACTGTGATGAAGTGGTTATCACACAATTTAATTAGACAACAGTAAATCTATGTTTGGAGCTGCTGGAAAAAGGTAAGATGGCAGGAAAAAAATGCCAGTCATGTTTAAAAGAGCTGACACTGAGATAAGTAACAGAAAAGGTATTCTACACTGGCTGAAAATTGAAGCATTTATGGAGCAATAATTAAGTTGTTTTAGCAGCTATCTGAACACTATGCCTTACCAAAGCAAAACATATTTGAGGATACCATCACCTACAGCATAACTGCACCTACAGAATAACTGTGGACTCAGTCACTATGAGGTGAAAATATATACTCAAAAAGAGATTTGGAGCAACATTTACATTGTGTAAGTGGTTATAAGAAAGTCTAAGGCTATGTTGAGACTGCAGGCCTTAATGCTAAATTCCGATTTATTGCCAAATCCAATTTGTTTGACTGACTGTTAATAATTTTTTGTTATAATTTTTTTTAATGTGGCCCGCATCAGACTCAGGTATGAACTGGTCACGGAAAGTGACCCACATGCGCAAACGAGTAATATAGCGTCACGCGTCACACGCAGCACAATGTTTAAGTGCTTATCAAAATAAACCCCTGGATGTATTAAGAGAACCAAGGAGATGTAATCATTATGTCGTGCTACTAGCTACCGCTAGCTACTAGCCAATTTTGGCAGTTTGGGAACAGAGACTTTAATAACGTTACATCCATGTTACTAGCTTTACAGCATACAGTCCTTGGATGTATTATAAGTAGGGCTGTCAAAATAACTATATATATATATATATATATATATATATATATATATATATATATATATATATATATATTGTATAACAATAACAATAACTTATTTCACTAATACATTGCTGTTGAACGACAAAAACAACCACCAGGTGGGAAAAGGACATTTACAATAACTTCAAATGCACCATGAAGCTGTAGTTTACTAGTTTCATTGAACGCACCGTCTGTGTTGTTTTTCCGACGGCAGCTGCAGATTGATACATACCGGTGTTGAATCCTCTACAGTAAAACACAGTCAAACCTTACACCGTTTAGCGTTAGCTGTCAGCATTTTAACCGTTTTTTAATCCAGCTACTAGCTAGCGGTAGGCTAACGTCGAGTATAGTGTTAACTAGCATCACATGCAGCGGTGTTTGTGTTGCCTGTATTGTCTGTTTCAGAGCATCAAAGAGAAGTGCAGACATATCAGTGGCACCAGATTTCGGTAGACAGGGTTGGCAGAAAGAAGATTTTTACAAGTAAATGTTCTAATTAATGATCCAGGCAGCACATTCTCGTCTCCCTCCTTAATTTTACAGTCCCATGGTGGCTAGAACGGCTCCGGCCCTATTAGCACACCTCCCGCCAGGGTGACAAACCAAGAAGAAGCTGAAGAAATAATGTCCTCTCTGGCTGAAGATGGTGGTGGTAACAGCCCATCAGAGGCCGGTCACGATCCTAACCCCTCTTGCTCCACTCCCCCGTTGAATTGGAACAGCCAGCAGTGGAGAGACTGGAAGAGCCAATATACATGGCTGTTTGTTAAGGATAGAAGATTGGGGTGCATCGCTTAGGCCTAATTGAATGGAGGAATTATGGTATTCTTCGGTAGCTTGAGTAACTTTAACTGTTGTTCATGTGAAATCTCAAAGACAGCCTGATGCTTTGTTTATAGACTATTTGTGGGTTGCTGTTTGACCTATCAATTCCTGTCAATAAAGTATAATAGGGTAAATCCTGTATAGTGCATACACTTGTTATCTATTGTTGTAAGTCATGGTAAGTCGCAAGCGCACGACAAATCAGATGTGAGCAAAACAATTGGATTTGGGTCACTTTGGCCTGCAGTCTGAAAGTAGCCAAAGAAACATAATTAGTAGGGATGTAACATTTTTTGTATTCGTGCCGAACCGTCACCGTATAGTTGTCACAGTCCGGTGCATGCATAATGCGTAATGTGGGACCAAAGTTCACAAGCGCAAGTTCCGCCCATAAACCTTTAGCTGTACGCCGTTAGCAACATTTGACAGCACAAATGAAACGCCAGAGCTGGAAGACCATCCTGCTGGTTCCAGGTCAGCTACAACAGCAACAGAGAGAAAGGTGTGTATGAGACAAGGAGGGTGTGTCGCCGTTGCTCCACCGTTGCAGGCTATGTCAATGGAAAAAAATGAAACATGCTAACGCACATTCGATGGCATTACCCAGATGTGCCGATCCATGGAATGAGTGCATGTCTCAAAGAACTGACTTGAACTTGTATTTGTGTTTAGTGTCACTAAACACTACTTTACTTAGCCTACATTATATAGCCTACCTAATGATGTATTATTTCACATACAGTGCCCAGAGGTTAGATGAAATCATAGTAAAAGAAGATAGTATTTCAAGATGCCTGTAGCCTCACGATCTAAGGCAGATACCATGTAATTGCAATATTCACAATCTGCTTTTGACAGGGGCTTATGTTGCACGTCATGTTTTGCATTTTTGAAATTAAGTTCCCTAAACACACCAGACTCAATGTAAATAAACAGTAATTTTAGCATCTAAAATACACTTAATTCAAAGTCGACAGAAAAAAAATAAAATTATGAAAAGCCATTTTGGGTCTTCTTTCCACTTTTCCAACCATCACAACTCTAGTTTTCATTGTAATAAACACATAGTTTACCGATTTACATGTGAAAATATGTTGGCTCTATACACAAGTATTGCTTTTATAAATGGAGTCTAGTGGGTTTAGTGCTAGAGATTTCAGAGCTGGTTCTGGTTAAACAGAAAGGTCTTAAAGAGGTCTAAAAGGTCGTTCTCTGAAGAGATCTTTTCCATAATGTTGTCAAACACTTAGAATATTAATCTGAGCCTGTCAGTTGCAAAACAAGCACTTTTGTGAAGGTAAATATAAGCAAAATCCTGGTGTGGCTGAGTTAAGAGTAAATTTTCTAAATTCTTAAAATACATAAACAGAGCTGTTCAGTGGCTTTCAGATGTGATCTTATGAAGGATACAGTAGACACAGCTGAGCCTCGGAGAAACAGTTCTGTATATAGCACAAGACAAAAAACTCACTTTGACTGTACATTTTCCAGGCTGAGCCATGCAGCTCCTTTTAATTTCCATACTAATCCTACTATAAGTCATGAGCCATATAAAAACACATCATATGTTATTATAGAATGAGCTTGTCCTTAATTTACTCTTATATCGTATCACTATTTCCCTGGGAACCTGTTTATTTTGCTCTGACATTTAGGCCATAACTATTTTAATAGCAGCTACTGTTTGAATTTTATGCTGAAACAGCCTCTTGTGACAAAGGTTTGAAAACCCTTATATGCTGCTGTAGCCTACCCGATGGTCCAACAAAATAGGGTGAGTTTACTATAATTAATTCATTATTTATAATTATAATATTATATTTATAATTTTACTAATTCTTAATTTATTGTGTGGGTGAATGTGGGGTACGAATGTGGCTTGTGCCCAGCTCTTAATAAGTTATTAAAGTGATCTGTCAAATTCCGTTAGATCAAATGCTTCACCAACTTGCACTAGCCTATATTCAACCACTTTCATGTGGACACTTTAAAAGATGATAAAGGTGGGGTATTCCTTTTATTTAATCCCCCAAGCCTACCTTTCACAGACAACAGTATGACTGCAATTATAGTCGACATTTATCTTCATAACAAGAATAAACTTTAAAAGATTTAAAATAAAAAAAAATGTCTACTGAACCCCACCCAGTCACTCCTTCTCAACAGTGAATATTATAAGCTACCACCAATAAACACAGGCATAAAACAACTTACCATTTCCAGAGACATGATTATCCACCTCGCCGTGTCCGACGTTGAGAGCTGCGTTAAGTTGAAAATAAAGTCCCACGTACTGTAAAATCCCTCCAAAGGCTCCCATTGCTTCAGCCGGTGTTTCAAGCAGTTGAATAAAATGTGTCACATTAGGTGAAGAGCATCGGTAAAAGATCCCCGCCGGCGCTGAGCAGCCCTCACAGACATAAAGATTGGAACTGGAGGAGAGAGACGCTGCTGCTGATCCACTCGGCTCTGCGGGAGGAGACGATGCGGCCAGCGGAGGCGGAGGGAGAAGCAGCGTGGAGACAGGTGCAGCGGCTAACACTGATGAAAGTCAATTAGGCGGAGGGATCTCACTGAGATGTGTCGGTTTAAGTTTAATTACTGCACTACATTTGAATCTTGTTAACTTACTTCGGTAGTCGTATGGCATTCTGATGTTTAATTAGAGGCTCTCAGGAGATCTATTTGTTTCTGTTTGGAAAGAAAACACTCTTGTCTGTCACTGTTGTTTGAGGTTGTTTTTATCCCTTCAGGTTGAGCATATCCTATAGTTAATGCAAGCCATTTTTTGTTTAAGAATCACTTTTAGGCTTCCTTTTAGCTACTGTTGACATACTGTATTACTGTGCAATGAATATAGATCCATTAGTGGGAGATTATTGTGATGTTCAAACATTGATGATTGGGTTGGGTGATGATGGGTGGATACTACAGGTGTGTATAGCTTTGTGGTCTTTGTGGTGGGTTTCACATGTTTTAAATACAGTATGTTTATGTACTTTATTCTTCCGCTAGGGGAAGTTAAAGTTGAAAGCTAAAGTAAAAGGCCTAATCACCGTTTGCTTACGCAGACTGGAAACAGTCGGGAATTTTACTTTTTACCTAAGTACTTTTTTTTCACAAAGTAGCCTATTGTTCTTCGCTACATTTCAAGTCTCATCTGTTACAGAGTAAAAACAAAAATCTCAAAATGGTCCTGATAAAGTGTTTGAGAATGGAACAGATAAAAAAGGTGATCAATCTGCTGCAGCAGAGAAGAAGCTCCTGGTGTGTCTGAAGCGGCAGGTTGGCAGAGAGGTTACACTCTGCATTCAGCTGACACTCTGGAACAGATAGCCTGCATGTTGTAAATGTGTAGCAACATTCACTGGCTGAGTGTCACAGGGTGTGGGGGGCGCGGATCAGCTGTCGCATCTGGGCCAGGGCTAGCACTTTGTGCAAAAAATGAACAACTATGCAATCAAATTAAGGATCACATACTTATGCAGAATGGTTATAATTAGCATTATTGTATTTCTGCATAGTTAAAAGTTGCATCTAATGACTTAATGCCCCAAATTTAGATTTTTGACCCAAATCAAACCCACAATGTTTATGACCTTTACTTTAGGAGCACGCTGGGTCTGCTCACATGCTAAAAGCTAAAATGCTCATGGTGGATATAGCAGCAGTGACTTCACTGAGGAACTTTTACCTTCAGTGAGGTGCGTGAGACCGTTCTTCTGTTTTTGACAGTAATCCCTGATGTGACTGCAGAACCTCATTTAGCTCAAAACCTTTTGAATTTCAGGAGCCCAGTGGGACAGAGCAACTGGGTGGACTGGTTATACTGGGACAGAGAGGCCGAGTAGACTGGTCATATTTGAGAATGAACAAGAACAGAAGTTGAACTTTTTAATTGAGGAGGACTTTGATATGCTCAAGACTCGCATAATGTCGTTTAGACAGGTGAGTACAACAACATACTACTGAACTCATTCTACAGATGAGAACATCATCATCCACTGCATTGCCTAGCAACGTAGCATTGTGTGTCTGCTTTTACGGTGTGTAAAAACTATAGTCTCTCCTGCAGAAGTGCAGTCTATAGAAATTTAATTTATTGTTGGTTTGAACATAAGTGCTCTTTTTGCTGATGTTGTTCCTCTTGGGTATAAGTTGACATTTAATGCAATCTATACAATGGAAATGATCTATTGGCATACAGTTTGCAACCTCCTAATGGTCATAGAGATGGAGATGAATACTTGCATTTGTAGGCTTAAAGAAGAAAACAGTAGTGTGGTACAGCTTAGATCTGGGAGTGATGCCACAGTCATCAACATCCAATTCCATTAATATTAATATTATTTTCTGAATAAATAGATACTTTATTGATCCCCATGGGGAAATTCAAGGTCCCAGTAGCTTAAAGACAACACACAACATACACATAAACAGGGTGATAAAATAACAAATTCACATGAATAATATGGACAATAAAAGAAAAGATACTAAATAAAAAATCCACATGAATGTACTAAGGGATTTATAAGCATGAGAAGCTTGCAGTGACAGGGCAGGGACTGACCCTGTGATTCAGTATGAATGGTAAGGTGCTCTATGAGAGTGTGTGTCATGGTGGTAGTGCAAATAAGTCCAATAGTGCAAGTATAAAGTCTAGAGACCAGCATTAAATATGGACAATATAAGAGAATAATGTAGACATAGTAATATAAAAACTATAGCAGTGCAAGAATAAAGTTTAAAAAAAGACAGCATTAAATATGGGCAATATAAGGGAATAAAGTAGACAGTAGGATAGACACAAATCAACAGTCAATATTAGAGGTTTGAAGTAATAGGTTTACAGCTATTGTTCAAGTATTAAGTTAGTCCTCAGTCCAGGCTGGGGGAAGGAGGGAGGGAGGGAGGGATGTGTATGTATTTTCAGAATTGCCTTCATATGATACAGAGGTGGGTATAGGTCTGTGTTGAGCTGTCCAGGGCTGACAGTGCAACCACAGTCTGGGCACGGTGGAAAAGACAAGTGGCCTTTAGCCAGTGTTCTTTCTTTCCCAGTTTGACAGCCAGAATATTCACATTATAGGACAATTATCTCATATTGGAGACAAGGAGAATATCCTCTGCTCTCTCCTTGTGTAGTGTGGTATCTTTAGTTTCGATGCTGTGATCGAAACTGTTGTATGGAAGAGGAATTCGCCGACACTGTTCTTGATTATGAAAGCTTTTATTATATCAAGTTTTCCGCATCATGACAGGTCCTGCAGAACCCGGAGAGTCACAGCCCAGAAATGCACTCTTGCAGGCTTATAAGGGGTACGTTTAGGTAACATGTTAGACAAAGTAAATAGATGTGAGTTGGCAAGTAAAGGTCCGAGTCCATCTGAGGGGCTCCAACACTACACCTAAATTCATTGATCCCACTCAGCCCCCAATCACAGAATCAAATAGAACATCCTCTTCAACACATCACTCTGCTGAGAGGAAAATCATTAAACTTAGGTCACTAACACAGTGCTCATAATATCTCAGCACATTTGAGCTTTATACAGACTTTAACCTTATAGGCCCTTCAGATACCACAGTAGAACTGCACAATGAGCACAAATTGCATCTCAATTTCTCGCAATTCTCTTCTATATTTTAGTTTCATGTATCTTTATTTATGTTTAAGTGGGCTCTAATGACATGCAAAACTAGACTCTCTATCTGTTGTAAAAATAAAATGTTTGCCGTTTTCTTTTTGGTGACAGTGTAAAATACATAGTGAGGAAATTATGCTATGATTTATGTACTATGGTGCCTGCATATGGCATTTGTTTTTGCTGAGTGTGTAATTAATTATTATCAAAGAAAAGAAAACCATTTATCCTGCTGACTGATCCATATGTGCAAGAGCCTGACATGTGGAGCTCACAGCATGCAGCTTTCTTTATTTTCTTTAAACAGTTTTTTTAATCACAGAGGTTTATATGAGTTGTATTCGATTGGGCCATAAAATCTGTTTGTTTTCTCTGACTCTAATATGATATTTAAATCCAAGGCATGTGCTGTCTTCTGTCAGTGATAGCAAGACTATAAAAAAGATTTTTATTTTTAGGGTTTAGACATTTGGGACATCCACAGCTAAACGCCTGCTCCCTCCACATATGAGGGCGCACAGATAGCACTATTTGAAGAGCTCAGAAATCAATTCGCAGCTACAAAAGAAAACCAGTTAACCTTAGAGGTCTTTGAAAAACGTTACAATTTTCACTCTGTGCCTGGTCCAAAAGAGGCTGTTTATCTTTCCCATTGGCTGGTGCAGCTGTCTGCTCGCTTCCTGTGGATGTCAACCAGGCTCTCAAGCCCAGACAACTGAGGGTGAAATTGAAGCTGATGTATGCAGCCATGAGCCCCTAACGGCCATGACACCTGCCCAGTTGCTCTGAGCTCAGCACCCCCCCCCCCCCCCAGCACTAACTATCTCAGACAGCCCCAGCCAGAGATGAGGTAGCCTATATATGAATGTGTGTGTGTTGGAGATGATTCGTTATATAGCACAGGGCCCGTTAAATGTAAAAATGAAGTGAGAGAACTGGGAGTGGGAGTGGATTTCAGGGAGTGGATTTCAAAGTCGACAGCTTCCACAGAAGCTTCATGACATCCATTATTTATTAAGGTCTCTTTGACACATTCAGACACTTTTTTTTACCTGCTGCGTTTAGATAGCAGAACAGAGGAGTACACTCCTCTCTCAGAGCAAATTGATGCAATCAGCCGAGAATTTAGCACACAATAGTTGGTCTCGCCATTACAATAAATGAAACATTATTATACTATTTAGATTTCAGATTTATATTAGATTTACATTAATATTTTTTTGTCATTTGACAGATACTCCCATGGTGTCCCATTGACTGATCTCTATTGTCATTATATTCCCCACAAGCATATACAATAATACAAAGCTAAAAATAATGATACCAATTTCAGCAGCATATTAGGAAAATTCCAGCACTTTTCATATTAATTCCTAAAAAAATCATTTAGATATTGATCAATTTTTAATATCCTCCCTGGACATGCCTGGGCTGTCATCATAAACATGAAGTAGTGAAATGCTGGTTTCCCCAAACCATCTTGATTTGCTTGGGCTGTATTATCTTGGCTCAATACTCATATACCTTCTGCTTAGATTTATGGTCAGTTTAAGCCTGTTGGCCATTAGACACTCTTCAGGGTGACCTACTCATTTACATGTTACACTGCTCAAACCAATGTAACATGTAAATATGGTTCAACACCACTGGCGGCTGTTTAATTCAAGCTAGCTGCGTCATGTTTATGAAAAATAGAAAAGAGGTGATAGGTGTAAATGAGATTGACACAGCTGTTCTAGTTTCATTAGTCCATTTACAGTCATAACAAGTGTTAATTTGAATGTGAAAAATGTGAACTCCTTATAGCAACCGCTTCAGCAGCTTTAATGCCAGAATATATTGACATTGGTGGGACAGATACTATTCTTACTACTGTCTGTCTATGAAATTCACATTAACCCTAAGCATCCTGTGTACTCTAATATGTCTATTGCTATTTAAAATAGGGTTGAGGAAATGGCAGTATGTGTGGCAAATTGCCTTTCTACACTTTCTTTTCTGCAATGCTCTGTTTACCACATCAAATAACAATATATCTGTTGGCTCACGAGTGCACAGAGATCGCAGGCTGTTCAGCACTTCATGAATACTAAACTGAGCTCCCAGCTTTGAAAACTATATAACCACAGCTTTAATACACAAGGTGATTGCTTAAAATGTGGGCACAGCATGCAGGCTCAATCATATCTGTTTTTTCAGGCTGTTTTGACCCAAGTGAAGATGTGCAGGGCTTACACTCTAAGAAAGGTGACCCTATTGGGGGTCAAGTGGAGGAGAAAGCTGACTTGAGAAGAATGAGTATACCTTCCTCATAAAGAAGAGCCTCAGTAATCGCTGTGCATCCAAATATCAAAAGCATCACACAGGGAAAAAGATGCACTTTCATTTTGATCACATTAAAATAAAGCATTTTTATTCTAATCCCTCTCCTGATTAGCAGCACTGTAACAATAACTGCCTTTGGACTTAAAACTGTATGATGTTCAGCAGTGAAAAACATTTCATACGATTCATTTAAAAGTGTAATGAAATGCAGAACTCGGTGTGTGGTTGAAAAATGATCCCTCATTTACAGCTGCCAACAACCAGACTGGAATCTGTCAAACCCATCTTTTGTAGCACCAACTGATGCAATGTAATTTACCTTAGCACGACCCTTCATGAACTTTACACCATGACACTTGTTCTCAAGAGGAGGAAAGTATTTTCACACACCACAGAATCCATTGCTTTCCAGTCAGGCAGATCGTTGGCCAGCCTCTCTCCTCTGTTTCTACCTGTCATCTCACTGACCGTTCAGGAAAAATTACATGATGGCAAAAACCTCGCCAGCATTTGCTGGTTCACTGGAGACGGCTTTGCGCTCCAGTAAATCTTTCCTGTTCATTTCTGGTACAATTTCAACTGGCTGCCGCTGACAGGCGAAGATGTCAACTAGCATTCCGGCAGCAGCAGGTGCGTCCCATTAACCATCTTCTTCCTTCGTTTACCGCCTTCCTTCTGAGGGTAATGTGGCTTGACAGAAACATGCAACATGCATAAAGATACATTAGGGGGTGACAGTGATGAGTGTATTGTGCGTCACATGCAATGGTGTTGAATATTTAGGGGGAAAAGTGAGTTTTTGTCAAATACTTACAGAAAGTGTGAAGCAATAGAATTAGTTATGATTAGTAATTAATAACTTTGAAAACACAATTGAGTGATTGCATATGAAAATTGAACATAGTGTAAAGTTAAGTTCTACATGTAAAATACTCTTGATAAGTGAATGACTCAGCAGACTCAATAGCTTTGTGATCACTTACTATACATGCCACCTCTGTGGACTCACAGTGCCTGCTGTTCTATGTGGAGCTGGGCAAGGGATATCCATTCTGGCTATTAAACAGTGCAGTGTTAATACTCCCTCATTAGAGCAAGCATTTTGCACAGGAGGTGATGCTATATTCCGTGCTCTCACTGCCCTTGGCATTTCAACACAGTGGGCACAGATTGCAGTCAACTACTTTTTTAATTTTCTACCAATTGTCATCAGTACTGCATGCCTCAAGTCAAGTGACCACACTTTGGATCGGCCACGTGAAAACAACACAAGACATGAAGTCCCATATGTGGAGCATACCTGCAACATGCATGCTTCTAGCCAGGGTAACAAAACAAGCGCACACTCATAATTGCTGAAACTCTACAAGTTCATACATCAATCATATTTAGGCTCTACAAGATGATGTCATAACTTGAAAATATTTTTCCCGTTACAAAATAATCTCTGGCTGGAACATTTAAAAAAACAAAAATGAATTTAGCTATTTATTTATTTATGATAATAATCTGTCTTTCTCAAAAATATGCTAACTTTTACCCAACATTCACTTTTAAACCATTAAGCCTGTGAAAAAAAACTTTGATATTTCAGGAAATGTACTCATTCACTTTCCAAGAGTTAGATGAGAAGATTAAGATCACTCACATGTCTGTACGCTAAATATGACACTACTACCAATTCTTTCTTTTTTTGCCTTTTCCAGAAAACAAATAAACAAAATAGTAGGCCACAAGAAATACCACAGCAAGTTCTTTATATGTCTGTCTTTGGAGGAAACCTAATAAAGGAAGTTGTCAAGAAGACATACATTTCTTATGAGAGATCATTTGTTTTGACTACAGTGGGCTGCTAGTTATAGAGTTGTCTGTCTTTGTAAATATTTGATGGAGTGAGTCCCTGTTTGAAACAACTCTGTTGTCACTTGTACTTATCATGTCCCTTCATATTTTAAGAAAAATGAAACAATAGGTTTCTAAAACTATGCTTATACTTGACAATTTCCCCAGGGGATGCTGATTTTTGTCCCACTGTAAAGCAAACCCTTCTGCAGCAGCACACTGAAATGTGAGAATTTTGATAACATTTTACCACACTGTCATGTTGAACGGCCTTCCTATCTCCTTTCATTTGCTGTACATAGAGTTCATTACAACCTACTCCACATCTCACAGTCATATTGTGTTTCAATCATGTGAATATATGCTCTTGCAGAACACCTACATTCAATCACCTTCCTTACATTCATCCTCAACAGGCCTCACTGTCAAAATACTGACAGAAATCAGTCCAACTACTGCGGCAACACTTTTTGTTGCCATCACACATTAAGATGGGCAAGTGTAGTAAACCTCCAAATTCAAGACCCCTAAAGAAGGATACAGCTCCATCTGGCTAGCTAAAAATAATGCATTACTTCATTTGTAAAGTCATGGGATTTCCAGAGTGTCTAGGATCCTGTTGTATGTTTGTTCTCTGATCTGATTTATCCCGTGTTCATCAGCATTCCCAAAGAGAGAGCGCACAATTCGGGGCGCATTATGCAGAGTCAATCAATTTTGCATTTGCTTGTGTGTGCAGCTACTTAATTCCATCACTATACCCTGTTGTCATGACAACACCATTATACATTGCCATTGCCTTCAAAAGGAAATGAGAGGTACAACACTGAGCATTCACAGTTACTGAAATGCATTGGGTACACAAGATTGACAGCATGTGAAGACAATGTGGATCATAACAATGTCTTCAGAAGCTTGTATTTTCTGTCTTACATAAAATCTTCATGAAAATATTCTCCTGTATTTCTGCCAGCAGCATTTGTGTAATGTATATGTGATGTTATCTGTATGAACTGAAACATAGTTCTGATTTTACATCTAAAAAACATTTTAAAATCAAGAGAAGATGACTCTTTTAAATTGTTGGCCAAATCCTCAAGTGTACACACACACACACACACACACACACACACACACACACACACACACACACACACACACACACACACACACACACACACACACACTTACATACAGAGGACAAGCTTGAGTTCTAGAGGAATGGCTCAGCGTCAGGCTTCTAACAGATGGGTTTTTATTACACTTTCATGTGCAACAGTGCCAAGCTCACCAAATAAACTGGCATGTGCTCTAAACCACCCCTGCAGGCGAATTCATGTGTCTTATGAACAACAAGGGCTCAGGTGTGGTGTGCCAAGCTGTAAAAAAAAAGAAGAAAAAAAATCAGCTTAGCAGCAGGGCAGAGAAGTGATCGGTACGTTCCAACTTTATAGTGATAAAATGCAAAATAGGCACAGGGTTGTTAACAGCCAAGCTGTTTTGTTTCAAGTCTGAAAGTTGATGGTTATGTTTTTTCCCTTTTAGAAACTTCAGTGTCTGAGCTGCTTAGTTGACAGCGCTACCCTCTACTTATAGACATAGACATTTAAATAATACTCATGGTAAAGCAAAATTAATATTCTATATTTTGTTTGAATACATGATACAGTTGGGGACAGTGATATACATTCATAACTGTCTCAGTAGTGTATGTTGCCCGTATGTAAACACCAATCAGCAGTGACTATGGCTATGGGCAGAGGAGATACTTTAACAAAGAAAGGCCAGATTAGTTCATAGAGCTTGTACTGCTGTCCTCCCACTCAGAACTGCATCTAGTCCTTTTGCTCTCAGTGTTGCCAACACTTTTCTAATGAAAGTAGCTTGCACTAGCTCCAAAAGTCGCTAGATGATGCAATACGCAAATTTGCATATTGATGACGTCATTGAAGCGTGATTTATGGTCCTGCGGAGGCTCCACGCAGAGCTTTCACCATAGTTTACATAAGTGGCCTGAAGTTTATACTTGTGCGTTGGTGTGTGCGTCGATCTCTTCAAGAGCATAGCGGGGCCGGCATGTGTGTGTCCGTGGGGAATGTGTGGTAGAGCGAGTAAGAGAGTGAAAGCAATTAGGTTCGGAACGAGTAGTGACTCTAGAGTCATAGTGAGAGAAACAAAGTGTCTCCTCTGTGCCATGGTGGGAAATCTGTAGCAGGAAAAGTTAACTCTCCTTGATTTCATGTTGTTTATGGAGGAGAACCAGGAAATAAGTAGGGGGAAATGCAACGCTACCAAGCCACGGCCGAGTGATGTGCATTGCCACGACGTGTAGTTACATTTTTCGAGAGGTGCACGTCAGGCTACGGCGTAGGGTTCGGGGTACGGGGTCCGGCGTCCGGCGTAGGGTCCGGCGTAGGTCCCTGTCTCCACATACTGACGTACGTAGCCACGGCGTAGATATTTTACTGAAGCATAAATCACGCTTTAGTGGTTGTGTTGGCTAAGTGGCTGCTGCTCACGGACTAAGGGGGGAGAGAGAGAGTGAGACCCCATGAAGTTGGCAGAAGAGCTGTGGACTGTGATTACTCTAAACAGCATGCATGGAAACAAATTACAATATAATATTTTTTGCTTTTCCCCTGATGGTCTGAAGTCGCTAAATTTGTCGCTAGTTGCTTTTTAGAAATAAAGTTGCCAAGAGGGTCTTAAAAGTCACTAAATCTAGCGAGAAAGTCGCTAATTTGGCAACGGTGTTTACATTCACCTACTCTGTAATCAGATCCCCAAAACAGACAAACACTATTTTGCCAATTAACCATTTGCTATGCCCCAACCCTCTTTGTTACTGTTGCTACGCCTAGCACAGTTCATATGCAGTTTACAACAATAATGATGACAGGTTTACCATCAAAATTCTTAGTAATTTTGGAAACAATAGGTTCTTGATTTCAGACAGAGGCAGATAAAAGTAGGCTTTCTATTTATAGTCGGCAATAGCTAGCTAGTTAATTAAGCTAACGATAGCAAGTGGTTGATGAATTGGTTGAAATGCTTTCTCTGGCTAACTTTTAATATTGCCTGCTGACTCATTTTATAATGACAATCTTGTAAAAGAGGCCTTGAATACGCACTTGAGTCCCGAGTCCCGACAAAAGCCTGTCGGGACGCTAAAATGTCCCGGTTTACATCAACCATTATGAAATTTTCCCGGTTGTCAGCGATTACATAGCCAATGTGGTCTTATTATAGCCTGATAATTAACTAAACCTATGTAGAAAGACTAATAAAGCGTCCAGCGTATAATTTTAACAATGCGTGTGTGTCAGTCAATCGTAGCGGTCTGCATAATCTGTGCAGCCAGCATTACAATGTAGGCTATATTTGTAAACATTGTTGCAATGCCTCTTCTCATCTGTCTTGTTTTAACCAGTCCCTCCAGGACGAGCGCTGGGTGGAAATGGGGACATTCTAAAACGTGAAAAAACTTAACGTGGTTTAATGTACCTAAACAACGATCAATGATTACCACATTTCTTTGGTGATCATTGATCGTTGTTTAGGTACATTAAACCACGTTAAGCTTTTTCCTTACAATAGCCTCAATGAAGCAGAAACGCTTAATGTCAGATAACGTCCATAATGGTGATTTTTTGACAGTTTTTAGTGGTTATGAGGAGCAATATGAGAGAGATATTTGGTGATGACTGATCGTTGTTTAGGTACATTAAACCACGTTAAGATTTTTCACATTAGGACTTAAATAAAGCCCATGAGAACCGTGGAGCATCAACCCAAAGCCGCTCCGCTGCCCTGCTGAAAATGTGAAGCAGACACTCGTCACATGGGCCAATTTTGCTGACACCTGTGCATAGGCCAGCCAGTAGGCTTTCAGCCAACAAATTGATTGTTTCCAATAGGGAAGCTATCTGCTCTATCAAATGAGATTACATTTGTGTGTGTGTGTTGTTGGTTAGAATAACACTGGTAACACTTTACGGTAAGAGTACATTAATTCATGCATGAATTAATTGATGTAGGCTATGTATTATTATGCATTATGTAATTAATGATTTATGTGTTACTGCATTCCTTAATATCCCATGAATCATCAGGAACTGACGTGTTCATATCTGTCATTCGTGACCTCATACATGAACAACACAACTAAAGCATTAGGTATGTGGGCACATCGTTATGAATTATGATTTATTAAAAAGCATGATCATGATTATTTATTTTTCTGCAAAAAAATGTGGTCATCACTGCGCAAATTCTGATTTGAACACAACTTGTGCATAATGATGTACCCACCTTACCTAATGCTTTAGATGATGTGTTGTTCATGCATGAGGTCATGAATGAGAGGCTATGAATTCATGTAATTTCCTGATGATTCATAAGATATAAAGGAATGAAGTAATGCACAAATCGTGAATTAATTCATGCATGAATTCATAATTCATGTAGTGTTACCGTAACTTTAGTTCAACCCTGTGGCAGCAGCAGTGTTGTAATGTAACGAAGTACAAATACTTTGCTACTGTACTTAAGTAGAATTTTCACGTATCTGTACTTTACTTTGTTATTTATATTTCTGGAAACTTTTACTTTTACTCCACTCCATTTCCTAAATAAAATGTATACTTTTACTCTACTACATTTCCCCTAAGCATCTTAGTTACTCGTTACTACAAAATAAAATAAGAAGAAATTTGTTACACTGTAAAAAAAAAGCAGGTTTGGAGAATCATTGCTCCTAATTTGCCAAGATAATGCACCCTACATTCCAATTGGTCACCTAATGCCTGTTTGTTGCCAAGCGGCAAAAAAACAAAAAAACAAATGAGAGGAGGAAGCATAATAACTGATACCGTCATAGAAGCACCTGCTGCTGGCTCTGCCGCTATGGTAACAGACGACGATCACCCCGACAACAGTGGTGATGAAGAGAACGTTACACTACTTTTGCCATAAAGTTCATGATCAAAGTATTTTTTCTTTTAATTCTAATCCATAAGTACATTTAATATCAGAAAATTACTTTTAATACTTAAGTACAGTAAATATTTGATACTTTAAGACTTTTACTCAAGTAATATTCTAAAAGGAGACTTTAACTTCTACCAAAGTCATTTTCTGGTAAGATACTTGTACTTTTACTCAAGTATTGCTTTCTGGGCAGCAGTTCCAAATAACTGGTTTAGTGCCATGCAATGAAAAATACCTTTTCACAAAGTTTTTCACAAGTTCAGTGTGTGCATTTTCCAAAAGAATGCTTTAATTCTGAAAAATGAAGTTGGTCCCACATGAAACTCACTCAATGTCTTTTAATAGCCTATTACTTCTTACATATGTATGCTACATACCAAGAAAATTCATGAATATTAACTGAGATAAGGCAAGGCAAGGCAAGGCAATTTTATTTATATAGCACATTTCAGCACAAGACAACTCAAAGTGCTTTACATAAAACATTAAACATTGAAAAGCAAAGAGCAAAATAGTGATTCAAAATAAAAATAAAAATATTAAAGAATACAAGTTTAATACCATAGAAGATTAAAAAAAAAAAATCATAGTTCAGTATAACAATTAATACGAGAATGAAAATCCAAGAGTAAAATTCACAGTTCCGTATTCAAATTTAATATGAAATAAAATACAAGAATTAAATTCACTGTTCAGTATAAAAAAATTTTTTAAAAAATTAAGGAAAAGCAACATCAATAAGAAAGGTCTTCAGCCTTGATTTAAAAGAGCTGAGAGTTGGGGCGGACCTGCAGTTTTCTAGTAGTTTGTTCCTGAGCATAATAACTGAATGCTGCTTCCCCCTGTTTAATTCTGACTCTGGGGACCACAAGCAGACCTGACCCAGATGACCTGAGAGGTCTGGGTGGTTCATAGTGCACTAACAGATCTGAAATATATTTTGGTCCTAAACCATTTAGGGATTTATAAACCAGCATAATTATTTTGAAATTAACTCTTTGAGGCACAGGATGCCAATGTAAAGACTTTAGAACTGGAGTGATGTGATCCACTTTTTTGGTGCTAGTGAGAACAGCTGCAGCGTTCTGAATCAGCTGCAGCTGATTTTTTAGGGAGACCTGTACGGACGCCGTTACAGTAGTCAAGTCTACTAAGGATAAAAGCATGGACAAGTTTTAGATACCCCATTTTGTTGTGAGTAGTGGGCCTATGTGTGCTGTTGGCAAAATTGTGTCTATCTGACCTGGGCTGGCACATGTATACGTTAAAAAGCGCCCCGGTTTTAGTTCCGGTAAATTTGGTCACCCTAGGTATGGTGCTAAAAGACTTATTCAGTTCTGACACGACCCTGTTCAGCTGCTTAGCTAACATGTATGTAACATGTTACATTTTCAAACAGCGTTTGACTACAAGAGAGAAGGCTTTGAGGATGAGGGTGAAATGAAGTCTTTGGCAAATGTAACACTGTCTCTTGGGTAATGTTACTATGGTTGCTGGAGTCCCTTAAATTCAATAAAGAGCATGATAGAGCTGCTACCTTTCTAGAATCAGCTTTCACACTGTTGTGAGAAGGTTTATTTTTATAGAAAAACCTGTAACTCCACAAACTAACAATTTGCTTCTTAGACATAACGCTCAGTTACTAAGATAGCTGGGCATGCTAACATTTTCAGATTACATTAGAGCAGCAGTGTCAAACTCAGTTTCCCAGAGGGCCACACTGGAAAATGAGAATCACATCAAGGGCCAGACACGTACGGGTTTATTGACATGCTTTTATTTAATCCAAAAAGTTAAATATCTTTGACTGTATTATTGCATGTCTCGTATAGTCTTCTCGCTCACAGTTTGGTCGACATAAAGTCCTAAAAAAGTTTGTCCCGCGGGCCTGGAGTTTGACACGTGTGCATTAGAGCAAACAAATGCTCTTAAATCCATTCCTTACACTTTAAATACAGAGTATCTTATGGGTTTTAGTGCCTACTTCAATGTGGAGATTGCTAAACTAAGATTGGCTGTTACTTCTTTTGGGGAGGGGCTCAGCTCTTACATGCAGACATGTAAAGAGGAGAGGTGATTTCCATTGGACTGCATCACATTGAGGACACTTTGTAATGTGTTTGAGGTTTATTGTGATGTGTGAGTGCATATGCGATACTCTTCTTGAATCCCAGCTCATAGTCGTTGCCTCTTGCCAGGCTGGCAGAAAGTAAGCACACATGGGGCAGCTGGTCCACATCTGGCCATCATCCCTGAGAAGAGCATGAGAGTTGGCTTTTCTGCGGTCCTTATCTGTGATTCGGCTCTGCTCCTCATGAAACTGCTGAATACATTGATGGAGAAGCTTAAGCTTCACTCATACTGAGCAAGAAATACACATGCAGGATTACATATACGCCTTGGGGAGATATGAATTATTCATTGTGAGATGCAAGATTTGTTATACACTCAGCTCACTCTATGCATACGCCGATCATAAAAGACGAAATGTATAAACTTTGGAGTGATGTTTGGCAGAACAACAATTCAACACAAAGACAATCTTGTTCATTATTTACTTTTGCTGCGGGCTGCGACAAAAATGTGGCTTAACAATAATAAAGATGTCTCTAATTAAAGCTTTGACACTGTTATTATTCCTTTAACATTCCAAAGATGTTCTTTATTATATAAATTTAATTAAAATGCCAGGTGAATGAATCGCAAAATTGAAAAGCCCCCAAAGTACAATGTTATGGTTCAATAAGTGGATAATGAAATAAAATTATCAAAGTTTTGTGGAGCGTAGAGGGCTCAAACAGAGAAAGCACTCAGATGAAGAGATGCTGGTTTTAGGCTGTAGATAGTGTCAAAGTAAATGAAATCAAATGCAATACCGTTTGTGTTAAGTTGAACCGCTGGGACTAGACGAAAGGAGAACTGTGAGTAGGCGGTCAAATTTGCATACGGAATTTTTTTTTTTGAGATTTGTCATAACTTATTACCAGAGGGGAAAACACTGTGCTTCATGGTTTATAATCCTTTTTTATTTTCATTTGCAGGTATAGAATTAGTACTCATGGAGTGACCCCAAATGATAATTAATGTATTAAGGCTGGTGTTGAATCCATTAAGAGAACTTTTAAAATACTCTTTATCTACATGTATTATTTTAAATTAAACTTTTCCCATAATAATTTATTAGGCTGAAAACATTTTTTCACTATTTTCTGACCTGTTTCTTCATCATCCGCCATCAACTGATTCTAAACAAAATCTTGTTAATTGCTTCCCTGTCAGGCTATTTTCACTTTTGTGTAATACACAAGAGTAGTATAAACATGGAAGTTGAGGATCAAGTGAAAATATACACATTTATATACAATTTAATTAAATTGAAATCCATATGAGTTTGTTTTTTTCAGTTTTGATTTAGCGGAGTGAGGCTGTTCAATACTGAGGTTACTTAATCTAATTTGTCTGTGCATTTGTTAATTATAAGATCAAAACATCTGCTATATTTTTTTTTAAAGATTATTTTTTGAGGGCTTTTCCATTTAATTGTAAGTGGATAGACATGAAAGGGGGGGAGGCTAGAGGCCACTCCAACATCTGCTTATATTTTAACTTGCATAACAATGTCTTAATGTCAAATAGTAAACATACTCATATAGAACTGCATCAATTAATGACTTAGACTATTTTAGGCCAATGTGTTATATACTGTGAACACTTCTTTTGCATTTCAGTAAGATTGTGCTGCCTCTGTTAGTTTAAAAGTGTAAGCTGTGACTTGCAAAAGGGCAGGGGTGAAATTCCAATTGGTTGTCCTTAACGCTACATTTGACAAATGTTCTGGTATGCCATGATGACCCCTGAGCATATGCAAAGCTAACTAAATAAACAACAAGCCCTATATAGACCTCAAAGCATGTTAACACAAAGGGCCCTTGCAAGAGATTCAACTTGGAGGGATTCTGAGATATGAAGTTTGACTGTGTATCCAGTTATGTATTAGGCAATATATTCTTAATCATGAGAGCTAAAAGATAAACATGCACATGTCTATATGAGATCTGGATGAGTTAGAAAACTGTCCACTGAATAAATGGTACTGTTATGTTCCAAGTACCAAGTAGTAATTATATCATACATACCCTCACTGAAGATCCTAAACCTTGGACATGTACTAAAAGTAAAAATCTAAAAATTAAAATGGGTGAGCGTATGAATTGGGGGGTTCTAACATGCAAAAGCAGCAGTATCTGAAAATGCATAGAATTACAATTGTATAACATTCTGTACAAGCGGTTCAATGAGAATTATGATCATTTGCATGTATAGTATAAAAATGATTATACAACAAAAATGTTGTCATATTGATGTTGACATGTTAATAGGAGGCTGTGTGTACCTATGTATCTAGAGATGTACGTGCACTGAAAAAAATTGTACAGGATGCCAAGAAGTGTTAACTTCTGTGCATTATAATCCCATCATATTGCTACGTGACTCAGCAATATTCCTGCTGGAGCAAAATCCTTTTAGCTTGAAAGATTTGCTCCTGCTTTTCCTGTCCTTGTGTGCTTAACTGGAGCCATTTTTATGCATGAATCTTACAATCCCTGAATTATGGAGGTCTCGCAATGTTTGCGTTGGAAATGTGCTATAGGTGGCCATAAAAATGCCAGTGCTGTGACAACACCGTTAGTACAGATGAGCGTTGAAAGGTAAAAAAGAGGCGATCATTTCAGAGGGCCTGCTGCTCTGCCGACATTCTGATTAGCCTCAGCTTCCAGGTATGTAATGACCTACCACTGCTAATCCATTACACAGCAAGGCCAGTCACACCCTTGTCCTCCCTGACCCCATGAAGACCTCTGTTTAGACTAACCATAGGATCATGGCTCTTTCAAGTTCAACAGGAAAGATATACTGTAGAGGTAAATTGCTGAAAATATTTTTTTCAAGGTGGAAACTAGTATTTTTTGATGATTTAATGTATGATGATTATGTAATGTGTAGTCTCGCATTGCCAGACCTTCCTCCACAGCGCTGGAAAGGAGGGTCTGGCTAGTCCACATACAGTAGCATTCCGGGATGGGAGAAAAATGTGCTCTGGTTTATTGGCATTTCTTTGAACCAATTACAATTGCCTTGGGCGGTGATAAGCGCCGGCAGGAGCAACGGTGCCGCTGCAAAATAACCTCGGGAAGGAACTTATTTTGGTGGAACATGTATACGTTCAAAGGTTGTTTTAGTCGTGCAATAGAAAACTCAGATTTGACTAACAGTCTAACTAGCTGTCTCAATTTACCCTGCAGAGCAGTTAACCATAGTCCTCTTAAATCGACCAGGGTTTAGAATGCCAACACAAAGAAAGTGGAGGGTGATGGACATCTGGCCTAAAAAACAGGGACATCCGGCAGAATTTCCGGCGGCACCTGAAAAATCCCGTAAGTGGGACGTTGTCGATATAGACAACGTCCCACAGATATATTGAGTTGAATGTTTGCAGACAAATTGAACATTTGCATGTTACTCTGAACTGCATTGGCTAAAAGACTATTGCACTTTTTTTGCACGAGATTTAATCATTTGAAGTATGCCAATTGAACATTGTTTTGACATTACCTAAAATTAGGGACACATGACATACTTCTTTTGAGGAGATGTTCTAGGAAATTGGGAATTTACAGACCCCTTAAAATAAAGTGTTATTTTTATTCTATATTGGTGCATTTTCCTATCCTGGTCTTGTGCTGTGAATAGTCAATGCTGAATGATCTAGATTATTGGTTCCCAACCAACCAACCAACCAACCAACCAAAAACTACATTTGGCGACACAATTATACTGTGTAGTTTTATCTCCACAAGGCTCTAAACATTTTTTAAATGAAACAGTCAAGGGGTCACAATTACATTGTGTGCTTTGTACTAAGAGGTCACAAGCTAAAAAGACTCAGGTGTAAAGCGGCTGTGGGAAAGGTAGGTCTGTTGAAAGTTGTAATAAAACATCACTTTAAGTGGTTTCCTCGAGGGAACACCAGCGAACTGAGGTGAAAGTGACGAAATAGACCAGAGGAAGAGAGGGAAAGCACCGTAGCAGATTTAGAGATAGTGCTGCAGAATAGAGATTGATGAGGTGCTGGAGAGGGGAGAGGAAGGTTGAGAAAGGGAAGCAGATGCAGAGACAATGGTAACAAATGGTGGAGGAGTGCAAACATTGACAAATACACGGAATAGAGGGAAAATTGATCAAACTGTGGAGCTTATTGAAGGATGCATCCCCAACTGAGGAAAGTGTTCTTTTGAGGGGTGTAGCTGCAGATTCACTGTATGTGGTAATTTGCTGAGAGAATGTTAATGGAGCCCAACTCTACAATGGGGAAAAACTCATCTACAGTCAAATTACTCATAGAACAAGAATATTCACAAGATGTAAGGCAGGTGTTACAAAAAACATCAAGTTCCTCCATAATTTATTCAAATGATTTGAAGTTTGAAGTTATAAAATGTTGAACTAAATGTGTACAAAACATGAATTTGTTTACAATTTATGCATCTCTCAGTTCCCATAGATGCAGATCCAGATTACAGAGCCAGAAACCTTGAGAGTCACTGAGCACCTTATAGGAGCCTGGTATTTTAAGCATTTATCATGGATGAGTTTGATATTAGCAAATTTAATGAAAAAAACGTGTCATCCCACTTCGAAATGAAGAAGTGTATTTGATAACTGGGATAAATTGGATTTGTGAATATGAATCAATAATAATTGTTTTTGGTAGCTAGGTTTTCAGAGTTTGATAACTGCAAGTAAAGAAAACTTAATCCCTGGACTAAAGTTGCATTTCACCCATTTTTTGTCTATAATCTCCTCATCGTGCCTCTATTTTTGAAGTCTCTTTTCTAAAAATAAAAAAAATAACAGCAAGTGTCTAAAGGCCCTATTGTGCGCCTGGCGCAGCGCAGCACAATACCCAATGCAAAGCTCGACGCAAAGCCCGACGCAAGTGTCTTTGCTAGTTTAAGACCAACGCAGTTGTCAATTTCCCGTCCAGCGCCCACGTTGTTTAAATAGCAAATGCACCTGCACACATCTTTGCGCCCATGGGCGTGCTGGTCTCACAGGAAGGTGTGTTCAGGTGAATTCTTGGCGTATTGCTACCTTGAGGCAGCGGGAAGTGATCGCGCCATTGACCAACAAAAACCTGGTCTAAAGTCAATAGCACAGCATTTCATTGTTATTTTAACAGCAAATGCGCCTAGGCTTATGAACAGCGTGCGTATGCTTGTTACACACAGCGAAGCACAGCAGCACACAAATCCCCAAAAGATTACAAATAAGAATATTATGGTGCAAATCCGCCATCCTAATAGCAATGCACCAAGGTACAAACGCGCCTAAAGGGAATGGGAGATGACACTCTGATTGATTTATTGCATGTTACGCCCAAAACACACCTATGAATTAATGAAGACACTAAGTACAACCCTTTTGAACCATGCGCCCAGCGCACGGACCCTTTTTTCCGCCATCAAACAAGCAAAAGTGGATTTGGACAAGCCCTAAGCGCACCTGCGCCATGCGCTTCACGCTGTGCGCTTAGATCGTTAAAATAGGGCCCCTAATAGTCATTGAGTCAAGTTCATAAAATCAAGCTGAATCAAAATAAAACAATTCAGCAAAATCAATTTTGCTTCTGAACTCAAACATTGTCATTGATCTTGACTTGCCATAGCAGGAAAAAGCCCAGGTGTAACTGAACCACACGGTTTTCTTAAATAACCCCAACATCTTCCTGTATTTGCTCAGTTGTTATGTGAGCACAACAGTAAAAATAATACACAATACAATCTATGAGGCAAAGCCCAGATCTGCCCTGGGCCTGTGAACAGAGTATAAAGTTTCATAAATCCGTCAGCCTTCAGCCACTGTGACACTTCACAGGTTTGCTCATAAAACTGGAAAGGCTTGACATTTCCTCCTGTATAACAATACTGCTGTGCCTCTCCTGCCTCAGCCTCACAATGATTATTTTTCAGTAAAAAAAAAAAAAAAAACTTTAAGTATGTATATAGTAAAAATGTAGTGCTCATTACACAAATGACTATCAGCTTTATTCGTTATTCACATAGCTGCATAACAATTTAAAACAGGAACTGTCTCTTAAGTGCAGTTTAGTCATATGTTATTATTTCTCTCAAAATGACAATAGCTAATTTACAATGTAATTTATAATGTATTGTAGTTGGGTTGATCCTATTTTGACAACACCAAGAGCTCAAATATAGCTTTCTTACTGTCTCTCATTGTGAGCAGATTTATTTTCCTGCTTTTTCCAGACAATAGACACTAGGTTTTCAGCGAGATTACATGTACATAGTGTCCTGTGAGGACACAGAGCATCTCTTTGGGATGCTATGCTCCTATCAGAGAAACAACAGCCTGCAAAGAGACTTAGCAGTATAGCAATGTATAGATAAGCAGTGAGTGAAATGGACACACAGTTGCTACAATTGTAGCAGTGTCAGTGTAGCGATAACGTACCAGAATTTGACAAGTGGGAGAAACGGAATGAGTCAGAGTGTAATTGAAATGGAGAGTTTGTCGGTCCGTGACACAGAATAAAATTCTGAGATGTTTAAAAAAAAAATCCTAATCACTTGCTTGCTGTGAGGAGCACATTCCTGTTGTGACCATGAACAACACGGATTAGTGGCTGAGGATCACGGTGTAATGCCTCAATTGTAATACAGTGTGTCTGTCTGCATACCAAACAGCTAATTCTGTGGCCAAGGCGCCAGTGAATTCTCTCAAATAAAGACTTCAATTAAAGGTTGACCTGTAGTCACTGTAGCAGCTGCTGATGTCAGAGTAATGATGATGCCTTTCAAGGACTGAAATGTATGTGAGCAATATCGCACTTTAGTTCCACCAACCTTTTTTTATGTTAATCAAAAAATGTATTTTCATAAGAAACAATGTGTTAATAATTCTCATCAGAAAAATGTCTTTATTGTCTTTACTCTGTCTTTCAATTATGTAGAGCTGCTATCATTATTCCTCCTCCTCTGACATTTTCTACTGCAGTGTTTCACCCAATAAATACTGCTGCAGATGCTGCAGAGAGCAGTGCTAATCACCCAAAAATTATTGACCGGTGTTGTGTCAACCATGGAATAATAATGGAAAACTGTGTATAATTAAGGGTAACAAATAGACTGTTGTATGGCAGAGGCATAATCAGCGCAAATGATGGGTGCAATTATTTGTTTTTAACATAAATATACGAGAACTCAAAACTCTACGCTGTGTACGTGTGGAAGTTATAAGCACGTAGCAGTGGATATCATTTCCTTTTTGGCAAAGCAGATGCACTTCAAGGTTGAGCCTGTCTGACACTAGAATAATGTGGATTAGTCTCAGCATGTTTTCTCTACATTTGTTTTGCATATCATCAACAAATTAAATTCTGAAATGCTCAATTAAAATAATTTAGTCCACTCACTGCTCACTCAGTTTATGTTTAAGGCTCAGTCTTGACATTCAAGCTCACAAATTGTGCAAAAAAAAATCCAGGCTTATTTGTATGCAAGTGCAAATCCACAACAACATGAGCGTACACCCAGCAGAGCTGAAAATCTCTCAAACGCAGTCAGCAATCCACAAGCAGTCCTCTGATCTGCTTATTTGAGATAAAAGAAGTCACGCCAGCTCTCCGGGGCATTAAGGAGCGCTAACACCTTCCACCTCTCAATTCCCTACCATGTAATTCCTGTTAGTGCACCTCAGAAAATGCCACAGGAAAGGGCCAAATGTATTGAAGCAAACCCAAATAAACATAACTTCTGTGACTTGAGTAATGCAAACCTTGACTATAAAATGATAAGCATATCATAGTTTTTTTTTTTAAACTAAAGAGGACTATAAAAAGGAAACTGGAGAGGAACCATAATCAAGAGTTCCTTTACTAGAAACAAACAGATTACATAAGGTTGTTAATGTTTACCATAACAGTTACAAAGCATTTTCTCAAAACTCTCAAAAAATGGAACAAAACAAAACCAAAAAGTTAATCAATATATTTAACATCAACATTTGAAATGAAATAATAACCACAAGATGATGATATTATTAAAAAAAAGAAGCTAGTTTTTAACAAGCTAAAGACTCGAGAGTAACATTGGAGTGGCTTAAGATGTTTACTACATGGTAATAATTGGCATAATATTATTAACATATCAATTATCTGATTCCCTGAAATGGCTATCTATTACTAAATCATGGGACTTTTGCATGAATTGCAATGTTATTTTTAAAAATGTGACCAGCCACAATTTGATTTAAATGGAGAGTTCTTCAGAACAAATAATGAATTGAGATTTATTTATACCAGGATATGGGTTAGACAATGAATGGAAGCAACACAGTATTGACTGTATAAAGTTAATACACTCACTGTGTTGGCACTCAATTTGAATCAAAAAGCCCCTAAGAAATCAAAGAGCAAAACATTACGCTATGCTCATAATGTCACCCAAGGGGGCAGGTGGCAAGTTGTTCTGCAACAGCTGACATAAAAAACTGCATATATGGGTCTCAAGGGCAGCTTTTTATTTTGTATTGTAGTCAAAACAACTGTTGCTAGCTCCTTCGTGATACAATATGTGATAATGCCTTCAGTTTATCTGATTAGTGCCAAATACAGACATGTCTCTAGTCTTTCAATTGCTACATTTTTATTTAAAAATTCCTTTGGGACTATACAAATATTTTCATATTTGTGTACTTCCACTATTTATCATGTGTGAGTCAACTGCTTGTTTTCTTTTCAGTCTCTCCCACCGCTGTTTTAGGCTCTTATCACGTTTCTCAAATTTGAAGTTTCTGCTTCCAGCAATTAACGAGGAGGCAAAGAGGAGCAAACTCAAACTCTGAACTTTAGAAAGTATTTTCAGAAACCCAAGGTAGGTAACACATGCTGCCAGACAGGCAAATCATCCTCTTTTTTCCAAGCATGTCAGATGTTTATGAGCCTGGGCTGACAGTTCCTGCTGTGGTTTGCAATCGGCGTCAGTCGTGCAAAATTTCTGGTGCACTTCACCTTGAAAGGAAACGAGGAAAAAAAGAAAGAAGTGAAGAAAAGAGCTAAAAGGGAAAATAGTCACTCTCAAACTTTACTCTCAAATTAAACTGATGTGAAAAAAATCCAATGATCACGATCAATTTATTAGTTTCATGATTGGTTTGCACTCAAACATGAAGTGTGCTGTTCTACTCTGTAGGTTTAAATGGGACACATTGTATGCAAATACAAAACTATATGCTGTACCTAGTCATCTCGTTACTGTTTCTGCAGGGACAGCATTTAAAAGTTGATATTCTCGCTTTACTGTAATGTAAATTTTGAAAGCAGCATGGCTGTAGGGGTCCTATGTCGGACCTTTGACATGACCTCTCAGCCCCAGCTGTACTTTGTGTTTAGTGATATTTTGCAAATGTTAGCATGCTAACATGCCAAACAAATATATATATAGTAAACATTATACCTGCTTAACATTAGCGTGTTAGCATTGCCATTGTGAATACAACATAAGCATTTAGCTCAAAGCACAGCTGTGCCTAAGCCTCACAGAGCCACTCTGCGGGCGCTCTAAAGAACTATACATGACATAACTACGCCCTATCATCACCTACGTGAGCTGCACCTCCAGATACTTGTAATTGGTTTGTTTGTAGACAGGCTTCCCCATCTAGCCTGGTTCTACCAGACTCTCGTACATTTCATTTGTACAGAGAGTCTGGCCTCTCTCCATTGACAAGTGTTAACTTCCTTGAAGGTGGGTACTCTGTTGAAGTTTAAAACTATTGGATCTGCCCCCAGCCACTCTGGATCTGCCATAACCAATCGTTAACGTTTGGTTGTGATGTATGTCATGCGCATGTGCAGCAAGAGGGGAGACTGTCAAGGCTATTAGCCTTAGCACCTAGTATTAGCCTAAGCCAACTCCTTCACCACTAACAGAGCAAGCTGGAAAATCAAACTTTTCCCGAACCCCGTGGGAGGAGGGCCACAACATCATGGCCACCAACACAACTCAGCAAAGATTGTCCTTCCTCGGGCTTTAACTTCTGGATATTCGGCAGCGTTGCCACAACGGACCAAATGGCTTCGCTCCCATCTTTCTCCACCGCAACTCTAGCGCACGGCCTCAACGTCATCGTTCTCAGCCACTCCCTCTGTTCGCTGATTGGACCGGTAAAGATTTGGCTGGAGAAAACCAAAGACTATACCGCAAACCCAGACGGAGTACTGAAGCAAAATGAAAATTGAGCGGAAGTAAGTAGGAGGGCGGAGCCAGGCTATTCCCCATCCTCTTGTACCCGCTCTCTAGTGTCGGAAGTTTTAGTAGCACTGCTCTCTCCATGCTATCGTGGCTCATTTTGTTTTGTTGCGTTGCTGAGAAGCAAGACACAAAAACTGCAGAGTCATTCAGAGACAAACTGAAACATGCACTGTACATTTACTACCCCTTAACAACTTAACTGCTAATTTCTTCTTTGCTCTGATCGCCAATAGCTGCATAATCTCAGCGTATCCTCTTTCTCCCTCTGTCTGAATCAATCCTAAATATGCTTTCACAATAGAAACAAACCCAACCATGGTTTAATTTGATCCGGGATGTTTTACACCTGTAATTTTGGTTTGGATCAAACTGAAAAGTTCAAAAGTCTGGCGGACCAAACAAGGTAGGTGTGAAAGCACCCATAGTCTCATTTGATCTATTGTTAACATCAAACACAAAATGAGGCCAAAACCTGACGATTGCAGTCAGACATATGGACAAGGATGGTTCAGTTGTTATTTGTAAATGTAATTTTAATTATGTAATATAAACTAGTCATCAAAGCAACGATTTCCCCGGAGCACGAGGAATCTACTGTTTTCAGATGATATTGTGCCTGTTTCTAACTGAAAAGGGAGCAATGCATAATTGCATAAATCAAAATCAATTACACCTAAGCAGCAGGCTGCTCAACTCCTCTGTGAAAATCCAATACTAAATCTTATTCAACTGCATTATTGTACATCTCTGTCTTAATCAGGAAATGAAGTAGCCTCAATAAGATGTGATAAAACTCACAGTAAAACTCATACAAGTCCACTTAGGCTACCCCTCTCCTCAACTGGCCCTGTTCTCAAACCATTGCCTGTCCAGCCCCATCAAGCGGTGAACAGCCAGACACCGTGGGGTTAATCAGTGTCACTAATGGAAGCTGGGCTGCCTGGAGACATGGCCATTACTACTGGAAGAAGGGATCATGGGGATCATAGGATTGTACAGTCAGGAGGAATTTAAATCAGGTATCCTTCATGCTCAAAGTAAGTGGGAACACTATGAAGTCATACACTGAACAACTTTCACTGAAGTGGTTGATCTAAGAGAGATGATGCACATTTCGCTTGTGTTGATCATCTTGCACTGTAACTCAGTGGTTAGTGGGTTTGAATCCACTATGTGGCTGTGTGGGTTTCCTCTGGGTGCCCGGCAATGGTGAAAGAAGTATAGATCTTTTACTTAAAGTGCTCATATTATGCTTTTTGGCTTTTCCCCTTTCTTTTATTGTGTTATATAGCTTTTTTGTGTGCATGTAATAGGTTTACAAAGTGAAAAAGTACCCCCTTAAAGAGAGTTACCATTTAAGGCACGCCCTCAAACCAAGCTAGTTAGAGCGGAGCCCCGAAGAGTTCAGATAGTTGTATCGCCATGTCCAGGAGAATTAAACAATACGTATGAAAGAAAAATATTTTAACATTTAAATAACTTGCCACTCTGAAACGTCTTACTCCAGTCTAGGTTGTACGGCTGAGCCAAAGCCATAGGTTACTGGGTGAAGCGGGTTTGTTTTGAATCACACTAGCTTGCTTGTCAGGGCCCGCCCTACTCTGCTTCTGACTGGCTAGTAGTCCTTACCTAGGTACTGCGCATGTGCGACTCTCAAAAACGATGGAACAGAAGTGAGTAGCCTCACTCGGTAGTTTAAACAGTGAGCACAACACACAGGGTGCAAAGAGAAGTTGCAGGAATGTGCAGTACGACAAAAATATATATATTATATATATACGTTTTTTAAAAATTAAACCATGTAAACATATTCTGGTACAAGCTCTAACTACAATTATTAACCTGAAAATGAGCATAATATGAGGTCTTTAAGTAAAATTAACACTGTAAAAATATTCTGTTACATGGAAAAGTAATGCATTCAAAATCTTACTTAAGCAAAAGTACAAGTACTTGCACCAACAATATACTTAAAGTACCACAAGTAAAAGTATGGCCCAGTTCAGAATCATATATATTATATGACTGAATTATTGATGCATTCATGTGTACAGCACTTTAATGTTGCAGCTGGAAAAGATAGGGATAGTTTAATTACTGTATATACTTTTGGGTAGCTTAATTAATAGATCATAATGTATTAGCTGATTTATATTCTTATATATACTTTCTCCTCTCCTTTAGAACCTAAGGGGGGTCCGTCCTGCGACAGCAGATTCCCTACCGAAGCTTTCCACAACGCAGTCAGGTTAAGTCAAACCTATCTGTTGATTGTGTGGTCGTTGCTAGTGTAGAGGAGTAAAAAGTACAATATTTGCCTCTGAAATGTAGTGGAATAGAAGTATGAAGTAGCATAACATGGAAATACTTAAGTAAAGTACAAGTAAATTGAACTTTACTGTTAGGTTAGCCGTTTGACCCAAAACGCTGAGACACACACACACAGAGGCAGATGGCAGTTCAGAGAGATTTATTAGACAGTCAAAAATCAATTGTGCGAAGAGGGGGAGTTTTAGGGAGTTGTAGCTTCAGGTTGGTACAATGTGTGAGGCAGGCAGACTGAAGGGAATCCAGGGCAGAACTGGGATTAGGGAGCTGGTAGATAGGAGGGGTCCAGTCCTGACTCTAGAAGCGAAAACCAGAGGAGATCCAGGTGAGCTGTGTAGGGTGGATGTAGGCAGCTTCAGCAACTGGTGGCAGAGCAAGAGGCGGGACTGGTCACGGCAGGGAGGCAGCGAAGCAGATCCTTCGGAAGATTGTAGGGAGCTGCTGAGTCGGAGCTGAGTCAACTGAGTAGTTTTAACAATCTGGCGCTGGAGACGTGAACAGCCCGGGTGGATATACTGCCGAGGTGATGACTGGAATGAGCTGCAGCTGAGTGAAACAGCAGGAGTGAATGGCCACGCCCCTTGACCTAGATCCAAAACCACGCCTCTAGCAGCCTCAGGTACAGACAAAAACACAGACAGACACAACAGGGAAAAAAGAAAAAGGGGAAAGAGAGAAAAAGAAAGAAAACAAACACAAGAAGGGAGAACACAACCAACCCATAACATTTACTATCTTGAGAGATACCCGTTAGAAATGAAGAACCACTTTGAACAAGCTTAACAGAAGGCTAGCCTTTCTTTCAATAAATCAAGCAATAGTTTATTCTGATAAAACTGTTGCTTCAGTAGAAAAGCTTCATTACAAAATCACAGCAGTATATAGCAGTAGTATTTGTATTTGAGAACAGACCTGTCAGTAAGGACATACATCCTCCGGCAATTAGAATGTTGTCTTTTTCAGTTAAAGGTTATTCGTAAGACATACTGTATGCTTTGGGCGCTCTGTGTTGTGCTTATTAATAAGCTACTGAGGTGAGTCCCCAGGAGCTGTAACAATCGTATAATACTGAGTGAGCTCACTGGCTGTCATTGAGATGCAAAGTGGCAGGAAGTGGAACCAGTAAAGCAGTGGTCCGCTGCGTGCAGCTGTTTTGCAGAGAGCACAGCATTAATCTAAATCAGTCAGGGCCAAATTACCATAACCCTGGCTTGCTGGGATAATTAGGTCAGACAGAGGACAGTGATTTGGAACAAAAACGTTTACATTGGATCCATCATATAGTTCAGACTATACATTGGGCAGACATCCACTTAAAGAGTAATATGTCACTGATATTCCCAATTGTGTATATTTCATATTGAGCCAACTCAAACCTGATCTGAGCCTTGTATCTTATCAAACATGACTTCAGAGTTCAGATGACTGAGAGTTCAATTAGGATTCCTTCAACCTGACAGATGCAACTCCACTTCCCTGTGATATTGGCATAAGGAGGGCTAACTAAAATGAATTGGCCAGTGACAAAAACAAATTTCCATTTTACGCAAATCTAATGGACAATAAAGTAATCTGAATCTGAATCACATGGAGAGTCAGATGAGGAGATTGATCTTTTGACAATGTTACTGGCAATCAAATCCTTTGTGGTTAATTTGTCATTACACGTCAGCAGTGTTGTAATGTAACAAAGTACAAATACTTTGTTACTGTAGTTAAGTAGAATTTTCACGTATCTGTACTTTACTTCATTATTAATATTTCTGTAAACTTTCACTTTCACTCCACTACATTTCCCCTAAGCATCTTCGTTGCTCGTTACTTGCAAGTAATGTTTTCACATGTGAAAGATTCTTTTTCACAACAAAATTTGAATTCTGTTGTTTGAATTTGATGTTCAAGAAGGATGTGGAAACCCTGAATATTATGCTTTACTATGAGGAAGCCACAATAAAGTTCAGAATCAAAGTTTTTATTTACCTTTACTTCTAAAAATTAAGTACATTTAATATCAGAAAATTACTTTTGATACTTAAGTACAGTAAATATCAGAAACTTTAAGACTTTTACTCAAGTAATATTCCAAAAGGTGACTTTAACTTCTCCAAAGTCATTTCCTGGTAAGATACTTGTACTTTTACTCAAGTATTGCTTTCAAGTACTTTATACAAGACTGCATGTCAGCATCTTGTTTGTAACTGATAAATACACAAGACTAATACTGGTGTTGTTATTATCAACAAATCCCCTAAAGAGAAAAAAACAAACACTGAATGTATCTACTAATAAGCATTATCTGTCCAAAGCTTGATTATCCATTCAGTTAGATTCAGGTAAGTATTTATTTTATTATTTTATGTTTATTTTATAACAAAGAGCGACTGTATAGCATGTAGACTTCACATAAAATACTTGTGATAAATTCAGAGGTTTTGTTCTTCGTGGAAATTGTTGATAATAAAAGTAGAAAATAATGATGACTTAAACTCAAAGAGGAAAGTGTTCACATGTATAGCAGCATCACAGGGAAGATTTTATAAAAACAATTATGAAGTTTGGAAGCCGAGAGATGCTTTCTCCCTGCCAGAATTGCATTGGGTAGGCTACAGTACACCCACCTGCTACTTTTCATCTGAGGTTAATTTTGTTGCTCCACATCAATTTCTGTTTTCGATTTTCTAACACAACTCTTGGCTAAAGTCAAGTTCACACACACACACACACACACACACACACACACACACACACACACACACATACACACACACACACACACACACACACACACACACAGAACATGTGAAGAGAGAGTGCAATTGCTTCTTTTACACCTTTCATGAAGTGAGAGACCTCCGTGAAAGTTGGCCAGAGGCTGGCGAACTCCTGGTGGACTGGGACTGTCTGCATGACTAATGTTCTGTGGTTGGAGAACAAATGATTTTCTATATTTGTGGCTGATCATAAAGCAGCATTCAGTCCCCTTAGACAAAGCAGTTCACTGCATCTCAGTGTTCCTGAGCAGATTGTGTAGAAGAACAGTGTGTTGACAGAGAGGCTGTTCATCTAAATTACGTTTACTTTCTATTGCATATGTTTCTTAAAAGAAGAGCAGCTAGCAATGAGCTTTTAACAGCTTACTAAGCTATGGGCCTGTTACAGAGGGTCAGTTTCACAGACGGCTTGAATTAGATTAAAGTGCCCATATTATGCATATTTTAAGGTTCATAATTGTATTTAGAGGTTGTACGAGGATAGGTTTACATGGTTTAATTTTCAAAAAACATCATATTTTTGTTGTACTGCACATTGGAGCAGCTCCTCTTTTCACCCTGGGTGTTGAGCTCTCTGTTTTAGCTACAGAGTGAGGCATCTCACTTCTATTACATCTTTGTTGGGAGTCACACATGCGCAGTAGCTAGGTAAGGACAACTAGCCATTAAGAAGCAGAGTATGAGGGTGTGCGATGCTAGCAGCTAGACGAGCATTATAACATGTGTTACAAAGTGACGCACGTTTATCACGGAAGTAAAGGCTGGACTACAACAGAGCTATTTGGAGCAGTTTGTGAACAGTGCTTTCTGTTGAAGTCTCTTTGGGGTGGACTTTGGGCTTTTTTACTTTGTAAACCTATAACATGCACAAAAAAGATATCTAACACAATAAATGAAAAGGAAAAAGCCAAAAAGCATAATATGAGCACTTAAATCATAACAGTGCAGCCATATTCTTTGGACATTACACCACATTACCTGTGCCTACAGGTGCAAAGATCAGTAGTGGATGATGCAGATGTGTAGCCGTCATCACGTCGCGTTACATGATGAGAGTAAAAGATGTCCTAAGGGAATTGAGTTGCAAACTGCTGTGACCCAATTCCATAATTCTAAGCAGGTTTTGATATCATGTAGTGTGTTTACAATGACAAATAACGACATTAATTTCTAGGCTTGGTTGTACCACACCTGTCCAGTAGGTGTCCTCATGATTTTCCAGACTGTGTAGATCACCTGAGTGTCCTTGCGATCCTCCTGCCTGCAGAGCTGCTGATTTTGTCCGTTCCTCTCTTATTGACTATCCCCTTGATCCAGATCTAGAACTCTGCAGCGCGTGTTCTGACAAGAACTAAGAAAAGAGATCATATTTCTCCTGTATTAGCTTCTCTGCATTGGCTTCCTGTAAAATCCAGGATTGAATTTAAAATCCTTCTTCTGACCTACAAAGCTCTAAATGGTCAAGCACCATCATATCTTGAAGAGCTCATAGTAAACTTATTGACCCACTAGAGCACTGCACTCCCAGAATGCAGAGTTACCTTCCAGTCTGGGTTTGGGGGGCAGACACCGTCACCACATTTAAGCATAAACTTAAAACTCTCCTCTTCGATAAAGCTTATAGTTAGGGAGTGATAAGTTGCAGCATTCAGCCAGACCGGCGGGGTAGGGTGTGTGTCTGCAGACACGGCACCCCTTCTCTTCTCTGCTTCTCTTCATAGTCGTCAGATTCATCTACCATATAATCAACGATATAATCAGAGTAGAGGGAGGCAGGCAAGTACAGCCCCATCTGGCGGGGGAGAGTTCTAGCCCGACCAGGCTCCTCTCCTTAACCTGTCTCTCTTAATTATGCTGTTATAGTTTTAGACTGCCGGGGGACTTTCTTTGACACACTGAGCTTCTCTCTCCTCTCTCTTTCCATCTGTGTGCATCCATGTCCCAGAAATGCTTGTTACTAACCTAGCTCTGGGGAGCTTATTCCCCGGAGTCCTCATGTTTTTTTCACCCAGCATGTTTCCTTGGATTAGGGTGGCACCTAAATCATGGTTGCAGCTGTCGCAGTGGTCCTGCTGCTCACCCTGCTATGTCCTGTTACACCCTGCTACACTCTGCAGTGCCCTGCTACGTTCTGCTACGCCCTGCTATGCTCTGCTGTGCCCTTCTACATCCTGTAACGCCCTGCAGTGTCCTGCTATGCCATGAACTGCTACAACTACTATTTATAGTCACTGTTCCATTATCTTTATTGTGACTATTATTGCTACTTTTCATCACACCCCCAACCGGCACCGTCAGACACCACCTAGCCTGGGTCTGTCCGAGTTTTCTCCCTTAAAGGAAGTTTTTCTCACCACCGAGGTTTCTTCCTAAAAGGGAGTTTTTCCTCGCCACTGTCTCACTAAATGCTTGCTCTTAGGGGAATTAGTGGAAATGTAGCGTCTTTGTATATTATAGAGTGTGGTCTAGACCTACTCTATCTGTAAAGTGTCTTGAGATAACTCTTGTTATGATTTGATACTATAAATAAAATTGAATTGAATCAATGATGAATAAACAACCTTTCAGCCCTTGTTATGTGTCTGCATTGGAGTCAAAGCGCTTTACTCTGTTGTGATACATCTGTTTATGTATCATAGGAATTTTTGTATGAAAGTTGCTGGACTTAATTTTAGACTTTGACCTATACTTTATCTCAAAAAGTGGATCAGACTGAACAGCCGAGTTCAAAGTGTGGGGTAATTCTCCTCCTCTCCCTTCTGTTTTCTTCTTACAGAGGTAATCATTTCTCCCAACACATTGTCCTGTCGCTGCCTCTTTACGGTCTCTGGAACCTCCCTGCCTGTGACACACTATTATTTTCCCCTCCAGCAGTTTTCAATTTAGATTGTTAAAACCAGCATGTTCTTTATAGACAGCAGGGAAGTAATCTTAAAAGCTGCTGTGAAAGCGCAGTGACAGTGTTTCTTGTAAAGTTTTTCGGTTTGACCCAAGGTCATGAGCCAGGCTGATCTGATAGAAGACCACATCCCATTACTCTTGCAAATAGCTTTTTTTAAGATTATTTTTTGGGCTTTTTTTTGGCCTTTAATGGATAGGACAGCTAAAGACAGGAAAGTGGGAGAGAGAGGGGGATGAAATGCAGCAAAGGACGCAGGGCGGAATTGAACCCCAGCCACTGCGGTAAGAACTGAGCCTTAGTACATGGGGCGCACGCTCAACCAGGTGAGCCACCAGGGTGCCCTGCATATAGCTGTTTTTTTCTTTTTTCCTTTTTAAAGAAAAGCATGCCATGTTTGCTGTGCCATGCAAATTGATCATTCATGTATCAGAATGCCACCCACATTGGAAGGGAAGTCCAGATCAGAAGCAATGCTGCTAGGGATTGAACCCAACGGTATTGGTGGGAAACTGTTGAGGGATCATGTTTCAGCAATAGCTGTCTTAGTCCCAATTTGGGAAAAAAATGCAGTCATTTTAAATAATAAATTTTAAAATGATTGCATACCAACCTCTTTCCGTTATCGCTTCGTGTGACAGGGTCAACAAGCTGTGCTCGTCAAACGACACTGGCGGAGTGTAACCGGGGCAAGTTTGTCAACAAAACGACCACAGCAAAGCTAACTAGTGCAATCGCTAAATGGGAAATGTTGATGGGTACGACTATCCATCAACATAGTTCAGGACCGGGGGCTTCAAGACATCATTCAGATGCCTACTTAATGTTGCATTAATTTGAGTTGATGTTACTATGCAAAAAAATTACAGGTAAGCTGTTTGTGACTTTGTAGCAGACATTACTTTATAACAGTCGTTGGTTACTGCTAAATATGTCTGCAGTTCATATGGATGCCTCAACAAATTAAGATTATTTGTTTAATAAATGTTAAAGGTTGAGATAATAGAACTGAAGAATCTGTTTCTTTAAACCAGTTTGTCATGCATTTATTAATTTCAACATTGCACGTCCACAAGTAAATCCTAGTGTTTTAAAATTGTGACTAATCGTGATTAATGATAGCCCATGACTGTGATTAACTTGATTACATTTTATAGTCAATTAACAATACTAATATATATAATTAGAAGGAGAATTGTTTTCTCGACTGCCCAAGACAAATTGATTGTAAAGGAGACAAATAAGGCATATATAATAGTATGAGGCAACTTGTTTCAACTATGTAATGTTCCTTTCTTTTCTTCTGGATGACGTTGCGTTGTTGCAAAAACTGAGCCAGGTTCAACTTTTTAGCTGGACAACACTGCAATAAATATGCTGTTTTGGGGCACTGGCTGAAATGACTGATGCTGTCATTCTACTCGGGATGACATTCTCGTCTTTCATGGAGTGTTGTTGTCTGAAAATGTTCCAATCAAAACAGTATAATATACCTGTATCCACAAAGGGAATTTTACCAGGCCACACATACAATCTATAGAACACAAATCTGTCTCTTTCAAATAAAAGAGAAGCCTGGTGAAATTCACTCCGTGTTTGTCACTGGTGTGGGTGTGTATGTAGTGATGACCAGGGGGGATTTTCTCCTCTCTGTTGCCATTAAAAACCTCTACAGGAAAGAGGGCAAAATGAAAACCCAGAACAATTACCAATTCTTCCACTATGTGATATCTATTACCTGATAAGGGCAGCGCTCATTCGTCTCCTTAAACACCCCGTCAGCTGTTGGCGAGCAGGGAGGTTCTGTTGTGATGATCAGACACATGGAGGACCTGGACAGAGCGCGATCACCTGGGTGCCTTAATGAACAGTGGGGCTGTTTTTATCAGCTCATGCCAGGAGAAATCCTCCATCACCACGACAGACTGGACTCACCTGGGGTTTGATTGTAAAACGTTTTCTTCCAATTTAGCTTGCAAGCGCACTGAGACGATTCTTCATGTTTTGTTCGGTATCGTTCTTGGGTCATTATACTTGAAAGGAGAATTCATTATTTGAATTTCAGCCAAGGCTGTGAAATTCATCTCTACTGACAGATCTGTGTGGCACAGAAATATCAAGACAATACAACTGAAGATTGTGTCTTTACCAATTACCTTTTAAAGAACCCCTAAAATTAGCCTGCTTTGATAGCTTAGAAATAAAAATCGGTGGGTATTTGCCATTTTCATAAATTAAAATAAGTGTAGAATCAAATCTAGGATTACTGTCATGCTTATTCCCAAGCTGTATGTTGCTTCAGATAAGGGATTTTTGTTGTTTTTGTTTTAACAGATAAAGCATCATTAATAGCGACTTAAGGCCTCAAACTGGCAGGGAGGAACACATGCCACAACACAAAAGTTGCATGCACTGTTACGCTTATACTTTTACATTTAAAAGACCGTTTTCATGTGTTTTACAGAACACAACAAAAGTGATTTGATACTGTGTCCTAAACTGTCACCACAAAAAGGGAATACTAAAGTAAGATCTCATTAAACATTAGTTAACAATGTTGAATTTACTTTACTATGGTTTTCTGCCTACTCAGATTATCATGCATGGTCTGCTATTACTGTTGCTCCAGGTGTCGACAGAGAGCTTTCATGCAATAGATTGTTAAGTCAAAGACACCAATCAACATCAGCGAGACCATTGATTTGCCTGAATGAGTCCAGATAGCCACTTTCCACAGGGTCCCAAGGCATAACACATCAATACACACTGCATTTAAAAACGTTTTTAAATACAAACTTGCATTAGAGAAGTCCTTGGTGGTAGTCAAATATAATGCTGATGACAATATACACTATTTAAAGGCTCAAACCTTATCAGTTCATAAATAATAGTGTACAACCTACATATTTAAAAGCCATTCTTATGTTCTTTGCTTACTAAACATAATACAATATAGGTTCATAAATGTGTAATATTAAAAATGTATCCATTTGTTACATCTTAAAAGGTGCTGTAGGTAGGATTGTGAAGATCCAGGACTTAGCCAAAGAATTTGAACATTGACAACTTCTCAGTCCCTCCCCCCTTTCTGCTAAAGCCCAAACGGTCTCCTAAGCCCCTTCCCACAGGGAGAATGAATGCCTGTGCATGAGCAGTGACTGACACGCAGTTAGACACCCCCCCCCCCCCCCCCCCCCCCACCCCTTGGCCCTGATTGGTGGATCTGAACAGGGAGCGGTGGATTTTTGCAAATCACACTACAGGCTGTAGGTGGTGCCACAGGAGCTGGATTTTTTTTTTATTACCTGCTTCATGTAGTTCTACTGGAACATAGGGTCAGTTTCAGCAAATATGACAGAAAGTTAGTTGTATAAGTCTTACCTACTGCATCTTTAATGAAAGCTTTGCTGATGTTGCTGACATGGCAGACAATAGCTAAAAAGTCCTTTATGGTAAGCTTATACAGCTGATGCTTTTGAGGGTACATGCTGAGAAATACAGAACCTGTCCATGCCTCCATAAAAATAAAACTCCATACGTAACTTTATTACAGATGAAGGAGCTTAAAGTGTCAAGCTGAGTAACATTACAATTACTAAACCAAAAAGAAAGAATATTAAATAAAGTTAATTGTTTTACAACAGAATTAAGTTGTGGTCGGCTGTTGGGGTAGGCTACATGATACTCTGCAGCTTCATTTGCAAAAAGATAAGGTGTAAGGGTGCAAGCTGGAGCCAAATACAGTGTCAGCACTATAAAATACATTTGGCTAATGTCCACTAGTGGCTGCAGCAGTGAGGCAGCTTTATCCCTGCCAAACATCTTTGCTTTCGTTTGATCGAAGTAAATTAATTTGTCTTGGTAGTAGGTCCTTGAGCACACAATTACAGTTTAGTGTGCCGAGGTATTACACGGTATCGTCTCTATAAATGGTGCAGAGAGTAAAGGGTATACACTAAACTCTGGCACCACAAGGACTCAGACAACATAATGGTCAAGAGTCACTTTTACAAACTTTAAAGCTGCAGTGCACAACAGTTTTATGTTCAAATTCAACCATCTTATCAGTTTGTTTTAACAGTCGAGGCAGAGTTAATCCCCTCTAATGAAAGCCATTAGATTTCCCCAAAATAAATTTATTATCTCCTCCTCACCAATAACGGAAACAGAAGAATCACACTAATTTAAACTATGTATTGTGTCGTTTCAATGGTCAAAATGGAAGGAGGTCTACTCTACTACAGAAGACTTTCTGGTAAACAGTACTAAACTAAAATTGCTACTGAATTATCTTCCAAGTTATTATACTTGTTAGCCTGGGAGCCATACGAATGGGCAATTTACTTACTTAGGCCTTTAAATTCCCATAGGAACATAGGCCATCAACGAAGCTCTTCCATCCTCTCCGGTCTTGGGCCCTCCGCTCCAGATGTTGCAAGCTCCAGATGGGCAAGCTCATGTTTTATTTGCTCTGGCAGATACTTCTGGTCCCCGTCTCCTTCAGACAGATGTCCAGCCAGGCTCTGGGTGAGCCAATCAAAACCATCCTTTTCAGACAGTGACTGACAACTTGGGGAGTTATTGCGCTTTACGCAAAATATATGTATATGATGACATCATTTTCGGCTTGTGCACCCTCGCACCGGGGACACTATGGCGACAATAAGCATAGCTTAGTAAAAAGGAGATTGCTGCAGCTGATGTGGAACTTTTGTGAATAAGTACTATTTTCAAATTCTGATGGCAAAAACGGCAACATTCGTTCACAGACATGATGATGATGTCACCATAAAATATTTCTAAATATTGAAGCAAAGTTTTTCAAACTGTGTGTGAAGATGCTCAGTGCAGCTTTCTTTTAATCTTACTTGTTCTATCCAGCTGCTGGACATGACATCTGGCCCACTGCTCTGACATCTGTATCACCACCCAACTGCAACAGCACAAGCACTTACTCCCCGAAAACTCTTCACTCAGTTCCATCAATCATTAGGACCCCGTCATTATTAAACATTAAGCAGCATAGGGAAGTTGAAAGGGCACAGAAGGCGTGGAGACACAGGTGAGTGTAGTTCTTATCTAGACCCTCCAGCTGTGCCCCAGTTACCCATCACTGCCTCTAGTAACAGGAAGTTAGTTCATAGACTTTAAAATTAGCCCGGGCATCTATCATTTCCCACCGGCTGAAAAGCTTGGTGTCAGAGCCCTGGCATAGGCAATCTGTCTCCTCACGTCTGTCTGTCCTGCCTCGGAGCACCATCACTCAAACACACCGCCTTGTCACTGAGGACAGAGCCAGCACCCGCGGAGTGGAGAAATATTGCTGTAGGACATTTAAGGGAGTTTGTTTAATACATACTCTGTGGTGAGTGTCAACAATGACAAAGGAACTATCACTCTGCATGTAACAAAATTGAATTGAAAAGGCAAGGAGGGTACTTTTGTTGCCAAAAATAAATACAAAAAAACTGTTTAAGTAAAGTAAAATAATATGTAGTGAGTATTACTAACTCATTTTAAACACACAGTTTTCAAAGTTGGCCCCTCCTCCCCCAGCTCAACAGCCAGAGAGAGAGAGAGAGAGAGAGAGTAGTTGTGTTTCCATTCAATTGTCCAACGAATTTTAAGAGAAAATTTGAAATGCCACAAAAAAAGTAATGTAAATTAGGGGCTATTCCATTAACTGGTTTGGAGCAATTAAAATAGGTTACAGCGTAGTTTAGTTACGTCACTGCAGTTGCACAAAGCATTGTGGTAGCAGAAAAACAGCGGTCGTAATGATGAATTTAATGTTTTTCAGGGACAGCTGGCTACATGGCTAGCTAGCTTGCAAATTCCACCATGCTTTAATGCTACACTGGTTTCAGAAAATGAGCTGAACAGCAGACTGGTGGCCAGGGGCAGTACTGGCTCCAGAAACTAGCTAGCTTATCCATCTCCAGAGGAGCTGCCATCCGTTCTCCTCCCAGTGACGTAGACTGCCAGCGGCATGGAGACCACGGGGTGCAAACCGGATTAGGCGATATGTTAAAATTTTTCAAACGGCCATCGTCAGCCCAGCACCCCACGGCAGCAACTGCCAATATATTCGCCCCGGTGTGTTTGGCAGCGGTGGCAGCGGTGGCAGCTGCAACGTCAACTCCATAACCCACTTTCTCCTTAGTCAGCTGGGGGATATGTTCAAGCAACAAGTTTACTTTGCTTCACAAGCTCTCTTAGCTTTTTTAGTCTAATAAATGAACATACATACTTAAAAAGTGTCAAAAAAGGAAATATTACTACACCTATAATTTTCCTTATTAAACAGAAAAATACAACTGAACTATTACAACTACTCTAGTCATTATCTTAATTGTGACTTTTTTATTGCCATTGTTCATCAAACCCCCAACCGATATCGTCAGACACCGCCTACCAAGAGCCTGGGTCTGTCCGAGGTTTCTTCCTAAAAGGAAGTTTTTCCTTGCCACTGTCGCACTTACACATTCATGCATGCTCTTGGGGGAATCACTGGAATTGTTGGGTCCGAAAAAAAATTACAGAGTGTGGTCAAGACCTACACTCTATCTGTAAAGTGTCCTGAGATAATTCCTGTTATGATTTGACACTATAAATAAAATTTAATTGAATTGAATTGAACTGTACACTTATTTGGAATTCAAGTTTCTCTCTTTCACCTAAGGAAGACTAGATTAATTTCCTTAACTAATCTAAAAACACACTTCATTCAAATAAAACTCACCAAAACTTAGTCTTTCCACTCTGGTTTGGTTGAAAGAAATACTTAATTCACCAAGTAAGAGCTCAAAATATGCCGGCTCCACAAGCTGCCACAGTGTTGGATTATGAGTGAATGCAGAGCTTCATCCTGTCGGTTTTTGTGTATCTCTGTCAGTTGTTGGAAATGAGAGCAGGCTGCATACCCTGCACGCAGTTATAGGCTAGGGGTAAGACACCCATGTGGTGCCCAATAACTCTTTACTGACACCCATTAATGTCCCACACTTACAAAAATTTGAAGAAAAAAGAAAATACAGGAAGAGGGTAGGTTTCTGCAGATATGCCACATACTACTAGTGTGTCGTAAGTGATGATTGAGAAGGATTACTTTTGTATGAGTCTGTACATTACTTTAGGGAAATTGTACATATTATGCCTTTAATACATATTTGACATAATTTAAAATAATGAAGAATAATTTAATTCAACTGAACTTCAATCTAGTGAAAAAGTCTGCTATGAAGGATCAGATATTACATCTACAAAAAAGAATTCCTTGACATTTTCTTTTCGCTGAGGCCAAAGCTCCAGGAGCACGGCTGACATCACTATATATCTCCCTCTGTTTAAGAGCTGGAGTGTCTGAACACTGGACAAGAACTTCAACACATCAGCTGGAGGGCACGCAGCGGCAGCAACAACACAAGGCAGCCTATCACTCAGCTGCCGTCCACTATGTGGGTTAATATTACACACGTACCTCATTCTGCACACACACCTATATATTTATAAATGCAGCCAAAAAGAAATTTCCTTTGAAATCACATCTTTGTCAAAGTGGCTTTTGTTACATGAGAGAGCTTTACCAAATTTGCATATTTGAAGCTACTGTATGAAATAGATTTGTTTTTTTAAAGTTTATTCTGTTGGTCCTTTGATTAACTTTAACCATTAACCACTTTTTATTTATTTCACGATGCAGAACATTGTAGTAAACACCCCCATGATTCAGATTATTTCGCATTTCTTTTTTTTTTTCTAAGTAATGCTAATGAGACTAATAATTAACCTTTAGCAACCTTTACAGCAACGATTACACAGTATAATAACAAAAAGATAAATGATTCCATAATGTAGCACTGATCAAATGCCAAGACTGGAAAATAAGCACAAACGAGCAAATTCAGATTTACATCCACATCATTATTTGCATGGTGAAGGTCATTATGGACATCCTTGATGCAGGTTAAGTTCACAGTAACACTGATAGTGCAGATATACTGTATTGTACATGCACACACAAAACAATACTCTGTAACTACAGTATGTGTTTTTTTTATTATCACACTGGATGTGCAGCAAAGGACACAAAAAGCATGAATGAACACACACATACAATTTCCAAAAAGCATGTTGTTGAGCCATCCTCTATGTTACATAAAGGCTCTGCACACCTACACAGGTGATTTCACTTATTGTGGTTGATTAGATCTCTGCTCAAGTTAAGGCTGGCTGAAGCTGTGCTGGGAATTACCTGATTTTACCAACCTCTATGTACCAATAATAATTGACTGATATCAATTTATTTAAAAAAAAAAAAAAACAGTCCAACTCCTGCAAATGAATGTCTTTGTGCCACTTTGTAGTGTGACTCAGCTTTACAATAAGTTGTTCCACCCTAACCTGTGTGGGTTTGTGCAGGAGTGTGTAGGAACTTTAAAGTGCCCTATGTATTAATCCATCTTTTTGAGAATGAATCATCCAGATGACAATAAAAATGTAAGGTGATGTGGTTTGGTTTAACTTATTTTGAACTATTCACATGTAACACAGATATAATCAATATTTGTATAATAAATTGTCAAAGTGACAGTATATGAAAGGGGTTGCTATGATAAACACGGCTGTTTACTATCTTGGCAACAACCACTGTGACAGGTGTATGAGAGAAAGTTTGACTTCCTCTTAATGGAAACATGTTATTTAACGTTGGCAAAACAACCGTGTAGCTTACTAAACATTCTCTACAGGTAGTTCTGCAATGTATGGTATGTTACGTTATGGAATATTCTTGTGGCTACCATTGCCAGCTTCACTGTTATAAAATGTTGAGCAGTAAGATGATTCCCACTTTGTTACAAACTGGCATGCAACCATGATGTTTTTTAGTGAATTATTTTGTAGATACAATGCCACAACCAATAATTTAATTATTCTGCACAAACTTAGAGTTAGTAATATTTATGATATTTATTATCTCTAAAAACCCACTCTGCACTACCTGCTCAGCACCAAACTGCTAAAGGCTAAACAGCTAAGACAAAGCAAATAGCATAGCAAATAGCTTAAAAACATATTGGAGCATTACCAGACTAAGAGCCAGGTCTTTCCCTCAGGGGTTGGTACAGACCAAAAACAGAGCTAAAAGAGAGTGAATATTGGACTAACGTTCACCATGTGGTCTAAAACAGGACACCAAGTGAATCATTATGTTGCTCTATGTCTGTTGGAGGTGTAGCTATATAAGAAATGTTTGCTAACCCGTTCACCATATCAACAATATTCTCATGTTTTTTATAAATTGTTTCTGCTGGCCCCAAGTGGCAAGAAAAATCAGGTATTGCAGGTATAAAGTCATAGTAGTTGTATTTACATTGCATTTTGTTGTTTCATTAATAATCAGAAAAGAAGCTCAGTCGGGCTGCCTCATGTTTAGGGTTGGGTACCAAACCTGGTGCTAATATGGCACCGGTGCCTTAACGACCGGTATCTACCAGACCAAATAGCAACGCAGATTTTGGTGCCTCATTTCGGTGCCGCTGATCTGCCTGCGCTTCTCTCTGATGCTCCAAAACGGACGTTAGAGGCAACAGAAGCATTGCTGCATGTGACGCTAGTTAACACTATGCTCGACAGCAGGTAACGTTAGCCTACTGCTAGCTAGTAGCTGGATTAAACACGGTTAAAATGCTGACAGCTAACGTTAAACAGTGTAAAGTGTGACTGTATTTCACTGTAGACGATTCCAACACTGGGACGTAACAGTCTGCAGCTGCCGTCAGAAAAACAACACTGCTTTCACTGCAACTGGTGCATTCAAAGTTATTGTAAAATACCCTTTTCCCATCTGGTGGTTATAGTTATTACATTATTATTAAATCATTTAATTTTGACCATATGGCCTTAGCAACAAACAAGCCGTTCTTTAATGTCGCCAACTGTTGTTTAGTACCCTTCTTTTTTTTCTTTTTTTTCAGGCACCGTTTAGGCTGTTTTAAAAGTATCGTTTTAGCACCTGTATCGGAAAAAACCCAAACGATACCCAATCCTACTCATGTTAACACCTCAGTTGAAATACACTGGCTCACTCCGAAATAATGTATACATCCCTATCTAACTTTCTTTGTTATTTTTGCTCTTTCTGCACTTGCTAACTTGGAAAGCACAACAGCAAACATTTGGTTTCTTTGACTTTTTATCTATTTTTATTACATGATAAACATCATGTTTACTTGAAAGCATGTAAACTGAGCTCCATCTTGTTATTATTTATTATTTGTTAAGCAAGACAACAATGTAGCATAGTCAGAGTTATGATCACATGAGATGCCAGTCAACTGTCATTATAAATGTATTAAGAGTTATAAATATTGTCATGTTAAGTGCAATATGATGCTCAGCAACAATGTCTTATTCCTGGACGTTATCCTAACACACACATATGCCTACCTCATTACTACCTGCAGCCACTAAGTGATTTGACCCTTACCCACCCCACATGATGCACACCGCTATTCAGTGTTCCCGTACGGTTGCTGCTAATATTCACCAGTATCGATTAAGGTGTCAGGGTTTGTGGAAGGTGTAATGTTTATTGATTGTGGTGCTGGTTAAGGGTAAGGTCAATATCTTCAATCACTCCTGAGGAGTTCTTCCAATCCTGTGGAAGAGCCCCCCTTCAATCAATAGCTCATTATTGTGCTTCTTCACGCAGCAGTAAGGGCAAAGAAAACAAGGTCTTTTTCTATGGAAGGATCAGCCTCCTAATGAACTTTGCTCCGTTGTGCAGTGTTTGAGATCACATTCTCTAAGAAAACCAGATTCATAAGAAAATAAAAGCTGACAAATGCTCTTTAAAGTGCCGGAATATGTTATCTTTCTCCAACATTATACTATGCTTAACTCAACATAATATAAATGATCTTTATCTTAGACTACATTGAAGTTACAATCTAAAATAAGTATGGATAGAAAGATTTCATTCACTAGATAACTTTAGCCTGTTGTACTTTTTTAAAACTTTTTTTGTATTTACTTGTTGCTTGTGCTGCATTGTAACAAATAACTTACAGTACTTCTGGCCTGTCATTTTTGATACTAGTATATAGTGTTCTTTTTCAAAGTATTATATAATATTATGTAATATCATTATATCAAGTTATGAAATGACTAAGTTTGAGTTCTTATCTGTTTGATATGTGTTCAATGAAGGCACAAATGCATAAAGTAGCAGTCTTTTTATATTATTTCTACACTGAACATGCAAATAATTTGTGTAAGCATTGAGCTTTACGCAAATTTATCACAGATGTTACTAGTTGGGATGGGCGTTTTCAATCATTTCAAAATGTGTATGCTAAATTATATAGAGTACTCAAGTTAGTTACTCGCAAAAAATTGAGACACAGTTGGTTAAGTGATCCCGATTGGTGCAGCCTAACGCGCCATGCTAACACGCTAACTGCTGACGTTACCGGAGGACCAAGGCAATAGGGACACGGCTGGTTACAACCATGGCAACAGACATATGACAGATGTTGGATTTTCTCATTATGTAAAAATGAAATTTAACTTTGGCAAAACAATAGTGTAGCCTAAATTGTTGAATTGGGACACAGATTATGTTCTCTACAGGTTGCAATGCTATGTTAAGTTGTGGAATATTCTTGTGGCTAATGTTACCATCGCCAGTTTCATGGTTATGATATATTGGACAGAATGATGATTCCCGCTTTGTTACAAACTGAATTGCAACCATAATGTGTAATGTACAGTGTATAGACAAGCTGTGTAGATTATTTTGTAGATCATGCAACAACAAATAGTTTTATTGATCTACACATAAACTTAGACAAAGTTAAAATCATTTAGAATGTTTATCACATTTTTTATATATAACGGTGTCTGGAAAGTAGTAGAAACAAAAATCTCCTCCCTGTCGAAATTCTTCCTCTGCTTCTGTTTAGAGGCCGTAGCCGTCCAATGATGACTGTGCCCTGGTTACAGGAACTGCAAGCTTTCTGTCTTCTAACCGGTTGTTGCACCAATTTTAAGCAGAGAAAGGGTGGCATCATAAGATGCATCACCCGTAACTGCTCTAATGGCGATGTAACTGTTTTTTGGAAACACGAATGGTTACAACTTTAGAAATTGGCATGTGCCTTGTATCAATATTATGACTCAACTGTAATTTCTCCGGGACCAATTTTAACAATTAAATGTATGATCACTGCCAGCACTCTCAGCCTGAAGTGAAGATGAAGAAAGAATCTGTCTTGTTAACGTCCCAATAAAGACTTTAGGTGGACAGGGCACATTAAGACACAATTATATTTGCTGAAAATAATGCAGTTAATGTACTTAAATAATGTACTATCAAATAAGGTTACAGGGTATTTGTATCGTTGTGCAACACACTACAACCTTGGAGATGTCTACACGACAGCATTTGAACTGCAAACGCTGTTAATTAGTGACCTGTCCAAGTTTATTTTTCCAGTTTTTGTGTGATCTCACTAAGTAGTAACTAGTGAGGCTTTGTGGATTTAAAATCTTTACCAATCACAATTTTGATATTTACTAGAAATGACAATGTAGAGTTGACATATTGTACATGCATATCTAGTGGACTGCAAAACCAAGCAGGAAGTGAGTAGTAAAAAATGTGGCACAGCACTGCCCCCATGTGAAATCTCAGTGTGGAAATTACATCTTGCTGTTTAAGTAAAACCACCTTAACCTTTGTGCTGACTTTGGGTCACATTGGCCCGTTTTAAATTTTAGTTTTATATCAGAAAATATTGGATGTAGAAATAAGCGCTGAAAATGTGTAGAAGAAAAATTTAAAAATTTAAAACGTTGGAAAAAGCAAAAATAAAAAAAAGGCGTCACAAATGTCAGAAAAAAAAGTGTTTTTTTAAGGTTGAAACGAAGACAACACAAGGGTTAAGCTATTTCTTTCATTTATCACAACAATGAGAGTGAGAGGCAATTTTAGTTCTCAGATTTATTTTATTCAGATTCATTTCATGTCATATGCTGCGACATTCATCAGTAATGTTTGTAGGAAGGCTTTCAACATAGTTTTATCTTGAAGGCAAGTAAAGGCAAAACTTAGCATGGAAACATTTGACAGGACAGTAAAAAGAATAAGCCAGTAGCCAATCTGTTCAAAGGGAAACTGTGAACATGTACAGTACATCAGTGCACTGCAGTATAAAAAGTATCGAAGTTGACAAGATTGAGTACAGACTTTTAAATGTTTTCTTTACTTAGTTTTAACACTTTATTTTGGCTCTTGTGTGTTTAACGCCATGTTACAGAAACTCTTGTTAAATGATGTTAAACATAATTTCTTACTCTCAAGAAGAGTAAGAAAAGCTGCCAGGGATCGTTGATTGTTGAACCTGCTTAATGGTGTTGCATAGCACCATGAATGGGTACAGATTTAGATCAAATTCAAGAGTTTCTGAAGGGGAAGAGGACTGACTCTCCTTTTTAATACACTCTCCTGGAACTGGTTGATGAGACTGTGGACTTGGTAACAGTACCGCCATAACCACCAGACAAGCTGCTGCCACCAAAGCCGAATCCACCGCCGGAGCTGGAGCTGGAGTATCCTAGAGCAGAAAAAAAAGTATTATCATTTATCCATCCATCTGTCAGTGTGGTCTGTTGGTCCAGGTATCATTATGATGTTGATGTATAAAATCAGTAACTTACCACCACCTCCAGAGGTCTGCTGCACGTGGATGGTTGCGCTTGCGCCTCCACTGGCCAGTCTAATGGTGGAATAATGACAAGTTAGTGCCTAATTCAGAGTTGAAGTAAATGCTACAGTCGTGAAACTTCATTAAATATTTAAGTGTATCCCACCTGGACTCCTCTCCTTCCAGCAGTTTCCTGTAGGTGGCGATTTCGATGTCCAGGGCCAGCTTGACGTTCATCAGCTCCTGGTATTCGCGCACCTGGCGGGTCATGTCCTGCTTGGCTCTCTGGAGAGCATCCTCCAGGTCCTTAATGCGGAGCTTGGCATCCTTCACTACCAGCTCACCACGCTCCTCAGCCTCTGCAATCTGAGCCTTCAGGCTGGCCCTCTGTGGAAAATTATGGTTTAATAACTGCAAATCCTCTTGAACAATGAAGCGTGGTAATAATAAGGCATCATTCATGAGAAGGTCTCGAAATATACCTGTCCCTTGACAGCCTCAATCTCATTCTGAAGACGGGAGATCATGCGGTTCAGCTCAGAAATCTCAGCCTTGGTTGTGCGCAGGTCGTCACCATACTGTCCTGCAGTGCTCTGCATCTCCTCATACTATTATGAAAAATACAACAAGATGCATCAAGAAGATGATCCAGAAGGTTGAGAGAGGTGTTGCAAGTGTATATAAAAGACATGGGATAAACATCAACTCTTTCTTTTACTCACCTTCTGTTTGTACCAGGTCTCTGCTTCAGCCTTGCTGCGGTTGGCAATGTCTTCATACTGAGCACGCACTTCAGCCACAATAGAGTCCATGTCCAGGTTACGGCTGTTGTCCATCTCCACGACAACGGAGGTGTCCTTGATCTGGCTCTGCAGCTCACGAAGCTCCTACAGAACCAGTATTTATTGTACAACAGTTAACTCTTTGTCCTTTTTGATTAGATAGATAGATAGATAGATAGATAGATAGATAGATAGATAGATAGATAGATAGATAGATAGATAGATACTTTATTCATCCCGAGAGACATTTTAGATTAGATTACACAATGATTGAATGATTATCAGCTTTAACTCAAATGGTTATCGTAGTATTATGAAGTATTAGATATTATAGATACATACAGTCTCATAGACGGCCCTGAGGAAGTTGATTTCATCCTGAAGAGCATCAGCCCTGGCCTCCAGCTCCACCTTGTTCATGTAGGCAGCATCAACGTCCTGATGGAAATCATGTGGAAAAGAACTGTTATAACTGGCCATATTTTATCAAATCCCAACATTAAAACCATTGCAAATTATAAGCATTTGCAAATACATCTTGATGTATTCGCACCTTCTTCATGAGCACAAACTCGTTCTCTGCAGCTGCACGTTTGTTGATTTCATCTTCATACCTGTTGGAACAAAAGTCAGCTCTTTAGTAAATCTGCTCCATTTTGAATATCTGCTCGCTATATCAAGGTATATGTTATAACTAGTGTTCATGTCTTGCAAGCACTCACTTCGTCTTGAAGTCCTCAACCAGGCCCTGCATGTTCCTCAGCTCTCCTTCCAGCTTGCCCTTCTCATTGCCCAGCCCGTCGAGCTGTCTGCGCAGGTTGGCAATGTAGGCCTCAAACATGGCATCAATGTTGGAGCGGGTGGTGGTCTGGTCCTGCAGGAGGCTCCATTTGGTCTCCAGCATCTTGTTCTGCTGCTCCAGGAAACGGACCTGTGGAGACACAAAACCAGGGAAGATTGTTAGATGCTTCAAAAAACAGTTTATATATATATTAGTGTATCTGTGTATCAAATTTGATTTGGCTGGTGCTTTAAATTACTATTTGAAGCTCCGTCGGAATTGTTTTTGCACATAAGAGAGTCACACAGAGCGTGCAGGAACTAACCTTGTCGATGAAGGAGGCGAAGCGGTTGTTGAGGGTCTTGATCTGATCCTTCTCCTGAGTGCGGACAACCTGGATGGTGGGGTCAATATCCAGGTTCAGAGGGGTCAGCAGGCTCTGGTTGACTTGGACAGCTGTGATCTGTGGAGCGACGAAGCCGCCTCCTGTTTGGCTAGAAGTAAAGCCATAACTACCAGAGCCACTACCTAATCCACCACCCATTGAAGACATACTAAAACCAAGACCACCAGCTCCAGCTCCAGTACCATAACTGGATCTTATTACGGAGTAGCTGCTAACTGGTGCAAAGGACCTCCTGGTGTTGCTACTAGAGCTGACTGAGTATGCCTTCCTCATGTTTGCAGTGGTAAAGGTTATCAACGCTCTGAGAAGAGGAGAACAGGAGATGAGCAGTCTTCAAAAGGAGAGCCGAGTCCTTCTGAGTGTCTGACTGTAGACTCTGTCGGCTTTTATGTCTGTGCTGAGGGAGTGGGAGGATCCTCTTCAGCCACTTCAACCTGTACTCTCACTTTTGCTGTCCACCCTCCCCTCCACCTCAGCCTACATGTCTCTGGCTCTGAATGACAGGAGTGACCATCCTGTAAAACAGGTAGTGAAGGTTTGTCAGAAGATAAGCTTTGACACACCCTGCATCAGGACAGGCTGAAGGGGGAGAGAGTAAGAGCTAACGAAATGGAGTAAAAATGATATTATGTAAGTTAACAGAGCCTCGTTGAGTGTGTAACTCCTGTAGCCTGATTGGTGGTGACCGGGCCGTGAAATGAATATTGGAGGCTAGTAGGGAGGGGTTGTGGATGAGTAACAGGCAAAAAAGTACACATGTATTGAAATCCCCTTTTTAGAATAAATATAAAAATGTATAAACAAATATTGTACCCTAAGCCAGCATTAGTACCTTTACATAACCAAACAAATGCCTTATTTAGTGCATTCAAATAGTTTCACAGTATGCTTGAACATAAACTATGTTAGAACATACCACATAATGCATATAAAGTGTTCAACGTTCAGATCTCCTTTGGTATGTTCAAGTTTCCTCAGTTGTTAGATTAAGTCATTCTAGGCCCATTTTAGTTCCTTCAGTGTAAACAATGCGGAAAATGTCAATGCTTTAATAGCTCACAGCAGTAAAAGTTAACAGGTATAGCTCACACATTTAAGAATGAAAACACACTCTCTCCCTGCAGTACCACGTCTGCTGATACACACTTAGTTTAACTGAAAATAGAATCATTAAAACGTTAAAATTAGTAATTAACCCACAGCACGTATTATCACATTCACATTCAAATGTATAAAATAGTGCTGTCAAACGATTAAAATATTTAATCGTGATGAATCGCATTAATGTCATAGTTAACTCGCAATTAATCGCATATTTTTATCTATTCTAAATGTCCCTAGATTTCTTTTTGTCCCATTATTTTTTCTCATTTTAATGCTCTTATCAACATGGAGAAGTAGATCGGCTTGCTTTGTGCTTTTGTCGCCTGGCTTGACGAGGGGGCAGAGAATTTGCATCAGCTGTGTGCTTGGTCATCAAGTGGTATTTCAGACTGGACGTGCTGCGATGATAGCTCAGTTCACAACGACGAAACGCACAGATCACTTTGGTCTTGTCAATGGAACCATTTGGCAACTTTTTAAGAGTAAACTTTCCATTCAGAATCTTATTGGCATCCATTTCGGCGTCTCCCGTTCGCCATCCACTCAAAACGTAACGTTAGCCTACTACTCTTTGGCCAGCTCGCAAGCCCAAACAAGTGTGTGTGGCGTGCCTGTTGTTTTGTTTCCGGTCTAGATAGATCCAGTGTGGTGTTGTAGATTTTCTAACGTTACTAGTTGTTGCAACAGCATGTGAAAAAAACAACAAAGTTTGCTAGGCCAAAAAGAACTTTAATCTCGCGATAAAAAATTGACACCACTAAAATGGGTTTGGGTTAACGCCGTTAATAACGCGTTTAACTGACAGCATTAGTATAAACCTCATATTTTTATTAAAGCCAGTGGTGAAACGTTATTAATACTTTTACTCAACTATTTCCATATTGAACATTATGACATTGTGTTCTTAAGTATTGGTCTGTTAACAACTACATTTATTTGACAGCAGCTGTGGTTACGAGTTACTTTTCAGTGTTCTTCATTATAACTAGGCAGACACATAAAGAGGGCTATACTATTCATTAAACTAACTAATAATATATTGTATATAATATATTTTATTGTATAGATAAAGCTTCCTTCCACCTTAACCAGCTACAACATTAAAAATGCTGCTTACATGTTAATGCATGCATAATAATATTCCAGGAATATAATCCCTATAATAAACCAACTGTAAGAAGTCATTATATATTATGTATACAAATAAATGTTATATTTATGCTATTTAAACCTCACTATTACTTTAGCAACATATGCATTAAATCTGATATCAAAATCAGCAACATATTGGAAGAATACAGTATATTTCCCAGATGTTGAAGAACAGCACTGCAGTCAAATGATTAACCATAAGATTACCAAAAACGCAACCTGCTTTACAAACATTTTACTGCCCAAACAAGTCAACTATAAACAAGTTGAACAAGAATGGACACATAACACACCCTGCCTAAACCCTTTTACTACTGACATGAAACCAGTCAGAGCACTACCCCATCTAACTTGTATGGTCTCATTGGCATAACAATACACAGGGGTCCTGAGTAGATGTCTAGGTTCTCCTAAGGGCCGTTTTACAGTCGCCGCAGCCGAGCTAGCGTGCACCAATGTGATGTCAAAATGACGTAAATCTCAAAACATGCCGGTGCACTTCAGAGCTTACCGGGTCTCATCAAAGAAAAGGGAAAGTGCATGTGAGGATAATGCTCAGGGATTACATCATTGAGCTTTGTCGATCTTCTTGGGGAGCCCCAGTGGTCTTGACAGATAAAGTTGGTGGGAACCCTAGATTTTTTGCTGATTTCAGATGTCAGTATGCCAAAATCAACAGTCTTATGCAACACCTATAGATTCAATGCCTTACATCCGTGATATCCTGGTGCCTCTGCATGGACCTGAGTGTTCCAGAACACGGGACCTTAGGTCAGGGTACTGGCAGGTGAACATGAAAGCGGAAAGCAGGGACAAGACACCTTTTGGCTTGTTTCATTCAAAGGCTATCCGTTTGGTTTTAAGTAAGCTGGAGCAACATTCCAAAGGTTGATGGAGTGGGTCCTTTGAGGATCTAAAGGGGGTCCTTTGTTTCATTGTCATCGATGACCTCATCGTAAGTAATTAAAAATGAGTATATTAGTATGTACTACTTACTTATGGGATATTTTAAAGGAAAAGATAAATAACTAATTGAACAATGTAGCCTCCAAAAAATAAAAAAAATAAGCACTGTAAATAATAAGACAATCCACTGCAGCAGTCCTGTTGTTGTTATTGACTGACAGGTAATACGGTGACGGTTGGCTGGACTTGGCTGGAATGAAATCCCCCAGGATGACGTAATGAACGAGGGGCCGATGGGTAACACCCTAAATCACCGTTTGGAAAAACAGTTGCAGTTGTTTATCTATTGCACCAGGGGAGCAGTGATTGGACAAGTGTTTAATGGCCTGAAATCAGTTGATCTTATTTTATTTGATATGTATAAGAGTGTGATCCTACTGAGCATACTTTTATAATGTCATGGTCATGAAAATATTATGTTGAAGCGTTCCCCCTAACTCAACAACTCTGAAATTGTGTGATTTGTAAGTGGAGTCTTGAGGCTAGTGAGCCAAAAGTGTGGACAGTTGTGGTCGGTTAGATCAGGGATTCTCAAGGACAGGGCTGTGACCAGTACCTGGTCTCTGCTCCACTCAGCCCAAACACTCATTAGCATTACAGTGTACCTTTTTGTTCGCAATAATGGGCCATTGAGCCACGATCAATGATCACCAAATTTCTCTCTCATATTGCTCCTCATAACCAGAGCAATATGAGAGAGAAATTTGGTAATCATTGATCGTTGTTTAGGTACATTAAACCACGTTTACTTTTTTCACATTTTAGAATGTCCCCATTTCCACCCAGCACTCGTCCGCTGACTTTCCAGCAGACCTGGAGGGACTGGTTAAAACAAGACAGATAAGAAGAGGCATTGCAACAATGTTTACAAATATAGCCTACATTGTAATACTGGCTGCACAGATTATGCAGACGATTGACTGACACACACACACACACACACACACACACACACACACACACACACGCACACATTGTTAAAATCATAGGCTACGCTGGACACTTTATTAGTCTTTCTACATGGGTTTAGTTAATGATCGGGCTATAATAACACCACGTCGGCTATGTAATCGCTGACAACCAGGACATTGTCATAATGGTTGGTGTGAACCGCAACATTTTAGCGTCCTGACAGGCTTTTGTTGGGACTCGGGACATGCAATTCAAAATCTGGACTGTCCCGGTCAAACTGGGACGTCTGGTCACCCTACTGTAAAGTTAACCAGTGTCGGGTGGAATTAGCAAGCTAACTTTAGCCAACTAACGTAACATTAGTCCGCAGCGGACTGCTCGTTCCCTGCACTTCCTTGCAGAGCAAGGGCGTAAATCCCAGGGGGGTCGAGGGGGTCAGGACCCCCCCCCATCTAAGAGTTGTCCCCCCCCCCTATAAATATCATTAAAACAATGCTGTGTATTGTAAATGACATAATGATCTATACTTAAAATATCTGTATAAGTAGTAAAACAATACAAACCCCCAAAAATGCTTTTTAAGTTTAGAAACATTTTGAGTCCCCCCTCCCTTGCCTCACAGTGGTTTGGTCCACTGCATGCTGTACGTTACCCATCTTCACTCGACTCACAGTCACATCGGTAGTGACAGGAATGTAGTAAGTAGGCGGTTCAAGGCTATTTTATTCACATTAAACATCGGATGAAGTTGTTCTTTTCTCAAATAGAAATGATGCTGAGAATTAATGAATTAATTATGACAAAAAGTTTGCTATGTTAGTGTAATATAATGTAACGTTACCTAGCTTGTTTAATAGCGTGTTGGATAGAAATGCAACCACTACAACTAATGTTACCACGGCGATAAGCCTAAAGTTATGTGTGTGAACTGATATTAGGGTTAATATTGAAGATCTACAGAAATGTTATGTTTATTGTCCCCCCCTACTGTTAGATCAGATTTACGCCCATGTTGCCGAGACACAGCGTTGACAGCCCCGGAGTTGGTTTTATATTGGACATTGGATTTTTACCTATTCATGTCAACTTCATGTAAATACTGGTGATGTACTCAGCTAACCCCCCTACACATTGCACAAAGCTTATTTAAAAAAAAAAAAAAATCCTTTGATTTTTTAAATATTTTTTAATATTAACAAATGCTATAAATCTATTATGCGGCCTGATCTTTTGACCTATTCATGTCAAACCACTTTTGGTGAACTCAGCTAACCCCCCTACACATTGCACAAAGCTTCTTTTCTCAAAAAACCCATCCTTTGATTTTTTAAAATTTTTTTTATTATTTTATTTCATCTTTGTAGACCCAATTTGACTCATGCAGAAGATGGTTCCAAGATCTCGGCACTCCACCAACGGGAATGGTGCATGTTCCAGAAGAATTGACCCGGGGAGCGTGCGAAAGTGGGACCCAAAGCGTAACAGTGAGGAGTCAAACGTCAGTAAATATTGACATGTGTGAGCCGCAAGGTCTGTGGTATGTTGACGTTGCAAATATCCCATTAACATTGATTGAGTAGAAAGGCCAAAACTGGTCTACGTTGGCTATAGCGTCCCTTAATAGCCGATTTCTTAAAATGTGTGGGGGACCCCCAGAGGGTCATGGCAAACTAGGATCTAAAGTTTTGTGTTGGTAGCATTTATTTTGGTTGAGATATGTCAAAGTTGGTATTTTCATAGTTACCTACCCAAATTTGTTTGTGCTTAATTTGCACAATTTTTGTCTAATAAAAGTTCTATAAAATTAAAGGACGGGTTTTTTGAGAAAAGAAGCTTTGTGCAATGTGTAGGGGGGTTAGCTGAGTTCACCAAAAGTGGTTTGACATAAATAGGTCAAAAGGTCAATCCACATAATAGATTTATAGCAGTTTTTTACATTAAAAAATATTTTAAAAAATTAAAGCATGGGTTTTTTGAAAAAATAAGCTTTGTGCAATGTGTAGGGGAGTTAGCTGAGTTCACCAAAAGTATTTTGACATGAATAGGTAAAAATGGCAAGCCGCATGATAGATTTTTCAAATATGTCGAATATCCAATGTCCAATATAAAACGAACTTTACCACGGTGAAGCGCAGATGGACTGTAGGCTGCCGATGCTGCGGATCCGAGCAGCACTGTTTTATTGTATCATGTAATGATCACAGCGCTGACGGATTCCGTATGCATCACCCGTAATTGCTCTAATAATGATGTAACTGGTTTTGTGGAAACATGCACGATTACAACTTCAGAATTTGGCATGTGCCTTGTATCAATATTATGACTCAACTTTAACTTTAACTCCAATTTTAACAATTAAATGTATGATCACTGCCAGCACTCTCAGCCTGAGGTGACGATGAAGAAAGAATCTTTCTTGTTAACGTCCCAATTAAGACATTAAGTGGACAGGGCACATTAACACACCAGTGTGTTTGCAGAAAATAATGCAGTTAATGTACTTGAATAATGTACTGTAAATAAGGTTACACAGTATTTGTATTGTTGTGCAACACAATAAAACCTCAGTAAGATCTAGTGAAACTGAGTGTCTACACAACGATTGAACTGCAAACGCTGTTAATTAGTGACCTGTCCAAGTTTCTTTTGCAAGTTTTTGTGTGATCTCAATGAGTAGTAATTAGTGAGACTTTGTGGATTTAAAACCTTTACCAATCACAATTTTGATATTTACTTGACATGACAATGTAGAGTTGACATAATGTACATGCATATCTGGCGGACTGCAAAACCAAGCAGGAAGTGAGTAGCAAAGAGTGGCACAGCACTGCCCCCATCTGAAATCTCAGTGTAGAAATTACATCTTGCTGTTTAAGTAAAACCCTCCTTAGCTTTTTCTTTCATTTATCACAACGAGAGTGAGAGGCAATCATTTTAGTTCTCAGATTTATTTTATTCAGATTCTTTTAATACATTTTCTGTGACATTCATCAGTAATGTTTGTAGGAAGGCTTTGACAAAATAAATCTGGTTTCAACATAGTTTTATCGTGAAGGCAAGTAAAGGCAAAACTGAATGGAAAAATTTGACAGGACAGTACAAAGAATAAGCCAGTAGCCAATCTCTTCAAAGGGAAACTATAAAGATGTAAAGTCACACAAATTAAATTTTTTTGTTTTTCTCCAGTGATCAGATTTGGTCGGTGAATTGTTCCCCTTACTAATATCAGTACTCAAATGTAGGACTGAAGACATCCACTGAAAACTGTAGCATAATAAATATAGGTGTCCTACATATCACTGCAGAATCTTATTTCAGAGCAGTTCATCAGTGCACTGCAGTACAAAAAGTATTTAGATAGACAAGATTTAGTACAGACTTTCAAATGTTTTCTTTGCTTAGTTTTAACACTTTATTTTGGCTCTTGTGTGTTTAAGGCCATGTTTACCTTCAGAAACTCTTGTTAAATGATGTTAAACAGAATTTCTTACTCTCAAGAAGAGTAAGAAAAGCTGCCAGGGATTGTTAAAACACAACTGGTAGCAGTGTAACAATATATTCAGCTCTCTTGTTGAACCTGCTTAATGGTGTTGCATAGCACCATGAATGGGTACAGATTTAGATCAAATTCAAGAGTTTCTGAAGGGGAAGAGGACTGACTCTCCTTTTTAATACACTCTCCTGGAACTGGTTGATGAGACTGTGGACTTGGTAACAGTACCACCATAACCACCAGACAAGCTGCTGCCACCAAAGCCGAATCCACCGCCGGAGCTGGAGCTGGAGTATCCTAGAGCAGAAAAAAAACATGTTATCATTTATCCATCCATCAGGTATCACTATGATGTTGATGTTTAAAATCAGTAACTTACCACCACCTCCAGAGGTCTGCTGCACGTGGATGGTTGCGCTTGCGCCTCCACTGGCCAGTCTAATGGTGGAATAATGACAAGTTAGTGCCTAATTCAGAGTTGAAGTAAATGCTGCAGTCATGAAACTTCATTAAATATTTAAGTGTATCCCACCTGGACTCCTCTCCTTCCAGCAGTTTCCTGTAGGTGGCGATTTCGATGTCCAGGGCCAGCTTGACGTTCATCAGCTCCTGGTATTCGCGCACCTGGCGGGTCATGTCCTGCTTGGCTCTCTGGAGAGCATCCTCCAGGTCCTTAATGCGGAGCTTGGCATCCTTCACTGCCAGCTCACCACGCTCCTCAGCCTCTGCAATCTGAGCCTCCAGGCTGGCCCTCTGTGGAAAATTATGGTTTAATAACTGCAAATCCTCTTGAACAATGAAGCGTGGTAATAATAAGGCATCATTCATGTGAAGGCCTCGAAATATACCTGTCCCTTGACAGCCTCAATCTCATTCTGAAGACGGGAGATCATGCGGTTCAGCTCAGAAATCTCAGCCTTGGTTGTGCGCAGGTCGTCACCATACTGTCCTGCAGTGCTCTGCATCTCCTCATACTATTATGAAAAATACAACAAGATGCATCAAGAAGATGATCCAGAAGGTTGAGAGAGGTGTTGCAAGTGTACATAAAAGACATGGGATAAACATCAACTCTTTCTTTTACTCACCTTCTGTTTGTACCAGGTCTCTGCTTCAGCCTTGCTGCGGTTGGCAATGTCTTCATACTGAGCACGCACTTCAGCCACAATTGAATCCATGTCCAGGTTACGGCTGTTGTCCATCTCCACGACAACGGAGGTGTCCTTGATCTGGCTCTGCAGCTCACGAAGCTCCTACAGAACCAGTGGTTATTGAGCAGTTAACTCTTTGTCCATTTTTATTTACACAATGAATGATTATCAGCTTTAACTCAAATGGTTATCATAGTATTATGAAGTATTAGATATTATAGATACATACAGTCTCATAGACTGTCCTGAGGAAGTTGATCTCATCCTGAAGAGCATCAGCCCTGGCCTCCAGCTCCACCTTGTTCATGTAGGCAGCATCAACGTCCTGATGGAAATCATGTGGAAAAGAACTGTTATAACTGGCCATATTTTATCAAATCCCAGGATTTAAAAAAGAAGAATTATGGCCATCTTGATGTATTGGTACCTTCTTCAGAAGCACAAACTCGTTCTCTGCAGCTGCACGTTTGTTTATTTCATCTTCATACCTGTTGTTCCACAAGGCAACTCTTTAGTACATCTGCTCCATTTTATCACTATATCATGTTATAACTAGTGACCATTTCTTGAAAGTACTCACTTCGTCTTGAAGTTCTCAACCAGGCCCTGCATGTTCCTCAGCTCTCCTTCCAGCTTGCCCTTCTCATTGCCCAGCCCATCGAGCTGTCTGCGCAGGTTGGCAATGTAGGCCTCAAACATGGCATCAATGTTGGAGCGGGTGGTGGTCTGGTCCTGCAGGAGGCTCCATTTGGTCTCCAGCATCTTGTTCTGCTGCTCCAGGAAACGGACCTGTGGAGACACAAAACCAGGGAAGATTGTCAGCAGTTAAAAAAAAAGCATTTTCTATTTATACTGTACCAGTTTATAAATGTGGTATAGCCAGTGCTTTAATTGACTATTTGAAGCTCCGTCTGAATTGTTTTTGTACATAAGAGAGTCACACAGAGCACACAGGAACTAACCTTGTCGATGAAGGAGGCGAAGCGGTTGTTGAGGGTCTTGATCTGATCCTTCTCCTGGGTGCGGACAACCTGGATGGTGGGGTCAATATCCAGGTTCAGAGGGGTCAGCAGGCTCTGGTTGACTTGGACAGCTGTGATCTGTGGAGCGACGAAGCCGCCTCCTGTTTGGCTAGAAGTAAAGCCATAACTACCAGAGCCACCACCTAATCCACCACCCATTGAAGACATACTAAAACCAAGACCACCAGCTCCAGCTCCAGCACCATAACTGGATCTTTTTACGGAGTAGCTGCTAACTGGTGCAAAGGACCTCCTGGTGTTGCTACTAGAGCTGACTGAGTATGCCTTCCTCATGTTTGCAGTGGTAAAGGTTATCAACGCTCTGAGAAGAGGAGAACAGGAGATGAGCAGTCTTCAAAAGGAGAGCCGAGTCCCTCTGAGTGTCTGACTGTAGACTCTGCCGGCTTTTATGTCTGTGCTGAGGGAGTGGCAGGATCCTGTTCAGCCAATTCAACCTGTACACTCACTTTTGCTCCCCTCCACCTCAGGCTGCATGCCTCTGGCTCTGAATGACAGGAGTGGCCAGTCCTGTAAAACAGGTAGGGAGGGATTGCCAGAAGATAAGCCTTGACACACCCTGCACTGGGACAGACTGAAGGGGAAAAACAGGCTGAAGGTGAAGAGAGTGAGAGGTAAAGAAGTGAAGTAAAAATGTGATTATGTAAGTTAACTCCTGTGTGTAACTCCTGTAACCTGATAAATGGTCACAGCAGTGAAATGATTATTGGAGGCTAGTTGTGGATGAGTAACAGGCAAAAAAGTACACATATATTGAAATCCCTTTTTAGAATAAATAAATATTGTAACCTAAGCCACCATTAGTACATTTCCATAACCAAACAAAGTCCTTATTTAGTTCACTCAATTAGTTTTACAGTATGCTTGAAGATAAACCATGTTAGAACATACTGTATAATCCATATGAAGTGTTCAAAGTTCCCATTCTCCTTTATGTTCAAGTTACCACGGTTTTTAGTTTAAGTCATTCTAGGCACATTGTAGTTCATTTTTTAATAAATGTAACCTTTAGGTGCATACATTTTTCATATTATCTCCTGTGCACAAATGTCTTTAACACTGGCACTACATAACCAGGACAGCCAGGGTGAAGTGCATAGATTTTAACACCATTATGCAAGTGTACTCAATTAGCAGCATAATTAAAAGAAATGAGCTTCAACCTACATGATTATAAGTATAAACAATTCAGATAATGTCAATGCTTAAATATCTCACAGCGGTAAGAGTTAACAGGTGTAGCTCTCACATTTAAGCATGAAAAGAATACTCTCTCCCTGCAGTACCCATCCACTGGTACACGCTTAGCTTAACTGAAAATGTAATCATTAAGACATTGCAAAATGACTAATTAACCCACAGCACACAAGTCCTTGGATCGTTTGGTCACTATTTCTGTCTGTTACAATACACAATACTACTCTGTTTAACATACAAATGCATCATCTTCATATATTTTCAAGTTATCAAAATATATGATGTGCGGTGAAAAGTTAATACTTTTACTCAAGTAGTATTCCAATGTTGCACATGACATTGTACTCTTCCTCAACTATATTTCAGAGAAAAGTATTGTACTGTTCACAACTACATTTATTTGACAGCAGCTGTGGTTACTAGTTACTTTTCAGTGTTCTTCATTAGAACTAGACAGACACATAAAGAGGGCTATATTATTAATTAAACTAACTAATAATATATTGCATATAATATATATTTTATTGTATAGATAAAGCTTCCTACACCTTAACCAGCTACAACATTAAAATGCTGCTTACATATTAATGTATGCATAATAATATTCCAGGAATATAATACTTATATCTGTAAGAAGCCATTCTATGTTATGTATACAAATAAATGTTATGTTTAATGCTATTTTTAACCTCACATTACTTTAGCAATATATGCAATTAATGTAAGAAGAACCTATGAAACAGCATTATCTCCAGTCTTTGCATCAAATTATCGTCCCTTTAGTCTTTTCAGCATCAAATCTGATATCAAAATCAGCAACATATTGGAAGATTATAGTATATTGTATTTAACAGATGTTGAAGACCAGCACTGCAGGTACAACATCTTACAAAATGACATGATTAACCATGAGATTACCAAAAACACAACCTGCTTTACTAGTTAACTGAACAAACAAGTCAACCATATACAAGTTGAACAAGAATGGACATAGTAACACACCCTGCCTAACACATGTAATTAGGGAGATAGAGCAGTACCCCATTTAACCTGTCTCTCCTGGTCTCATAGGCATAAGAATACACAGGAATCCTGTGATCCTGAGTAGATGTCTAGGTTTTCCTAACCATACTTGATTTTAGCCAAACTGTTATTTGTGAAGATAAAAACTGTAACCAGTCAACCAAAACTCCCCCAGCCATCTTAAAAATGTTTGCAGGGCTGTAGGTGCTTAAATGTTTTGTGTTTTATGTTTTGTGAGCAAAACTAACATTGAGATGATACAGTCAGGTAAAAGTCATAGCTGGATGAAAGGTTTTACTGAATGAATAAGCCTGTAGTACATGTATGTATTATACAGATTTAGGGCAAGAGGACATTCTTGTCATGTTCAGTAGTCTTCGTTTACATCTAGAACGTCCCACTCTGAGGAGCCATGTCTTGACAGTGTAGGAGCAGTTGCTGAGTGCTTTGCGTGTTTGTGCATGTGGTTCCTTTCATGAAGTGATGTGATTCTGTGAAACTGCCACCGATTTTGAGTTAAGGGGCCGTGTTCATTTCACAGAATTCTGTGAGATCAGGTTGACAGCAGAAGTACAGCAATGGTCATGTCCATGGCATAAGGAGAGGGACAATCAAGTGCCTTAATGTACAGAGGCATAGATTTGCCTGCTTGAACTATCTCTGTGTGTAGCCGCAGCGAGCATGCCTGCATTGTGCTACATAATAATAATAATAATAATAGTATAATAATAATTATACCACAAACAAGGATAGTGCCATTGCATGAAGACATCATTGATGTACTGTACCTCATCCCAGAAGCAGAATGCCCTGACCAGCTACCCAAACCTCAGCAGCCTGATGAGCCAGCTGGAATTGTAGTGGTAAAGGCCATGGTGAATCTCTTTTTCTCAAATTAAATGGATGAACTATGAGATGTGTGTACTTGCATTTTCTAATGTTACACATTTTTTGCATTAGATTGCAAATAAGGGTGTGCGTCCATTTGACACTGGTGTCACAAAAAAGAAATGAATTAATATAGCTGGTAACTGTCAATGGTGTTAAGAGAAATATGGTGCTCAAGAACTTTGAGTAATGAAATGTATTCCGTATTCCAAAGGAATTTCATTGCAGATCATTGAGGTATATTTTTTTCATTGCTATCAAATAAAAAAGCCATTAGTTAAGAACGTCATATGCAAAAGAGGAAAGAGCTACTATAACCCATCATAGCTGTGTTAATTGACAATTTTAGACCCTTTTAGAAGAAGAATAGAAGATGCCTTTATAAATCCTGCGAGGTTAAATTTACAATTTTCGCTGTGAATTGTCTTTCATGCACACACATTGAACACAGGCCTGAATTACAAACATGCTCAGGACCTACACATGCTATCACACTAATGGAGATGGATGGTTGCTCACCTTGGCAGTGCCCAGGAGGTGAACTGGCATCTCTCCAGCTACCAGTCCACAAGTCCGTATGGGGACTTAAACCAGCGACCCTCCGGTTCCTAACCCAACTCCCTACGGACTGAGCTACTGCCAGCCCACGCTCAAGCCCCCCCTAAATTTCATCTCAGCCCCCCTAACAATTATATATATATATATATATATATATATATATATATATATATATATATTTTTTTTTTTTTTTTAAATAAATTTTAGTGCTTTTAGTGAACTTAAACTTGTCTGTTAGTGGCAGAGGACAAACAATTACAGGTTCAAAGGGCATGAAACAGGTTTAATATATATATATATTGTAATATAATATATATAATATAATATAATATTTTGTAAAGTTTAACATTGGTAGTTCCCAGAGAAGAAGTTGGTAATTTCATGGCGCAGATTAGAATCCAAATTGAAACGTAAGCAACTATAATTGCTGAATGTTAGAACATTGTGTCAAATTGGTCATTATTACTGTGACTTACTGTGATAAAGTGTCAGATTTAGTTCCATCATTGTTGTTCAGTAGCTAGCTCAGAGATTATCGGCTAATGAAATTACTGATTTAGCAGAGGGGGTTTAACACTTTTGCAAAGCACTGTATCTGTGTCCCATTCTCGCTGAGCCCCCCCTAGTGGTCTAATCACAGAATCGCCCCTGGCTTTGTTGTTTCACATTTGACTGAAAAATGCTTCCAAAAAATTTTTTTTTATCTAAATGTGCGCATTCATTTTCCTTGTAATTGGTCTCCAAACAGATCATGTCTCTGTCCAACAGCTGTATAATTGAACTCAAGTCCCTGTTTGGTCCAAGATAGCTACATAATGATACATGACCTAGTCTCGCATTGGCAGACCTACCTCCACAGCGCCAGACACAATGACGGTGCCTCTGCAAAATAGCCTCGGGAAGGCACTTGTTTTGATGGAACATGGAACATGTGTACGTAAGTTGTTTTAGTCGTGCAACAGAAAACTCAGACTCGACAGTCTAGCTAGCTGTCTCGATTTACCATGCAGCGATCTGAGGAGCAGTTAACCATAGTACTCATAAATCAACCATAGTTTACAATGCTAACACAAAGAAAGCGGAAGGTGAGGGACATCCGGCCGAAAAATATCCGGCTGAAAACGAGGGTCATCCGGCGGAATTTCCATAATGTGGAATACAAAACCAAGCAGGAAGTGAGTATCAAAGAGTGGCACAGCACTGCCCCCATGTGAAATCTCAGTGTGGTAATTACATCTTGCTGTTTAAGTAAAACCCTCCTTGCTTTTTCTTTCATTTATCACAACAACGAGAGTGAGAGGCAATCATTTTTAGTTCTCAGATTTATTTTATTCAAAATCATTTGATGTCATTTTCTGTGACATTCATCAGTAAAGTTTGTAGGAAGGCTTTCCCAAAATAAATCTGGTTTCAACATAGTTTTATCTTGAAGTCAAGTGAAGGCAAAACTGAGCATAGAAAAATTTGACAGAACAGTACAAAGAATAAGCCAGTAGCCAATCTGTTCAAAGGGAAACTGTAAACATGTAAAGTCACACAAATTACATTTTTTTTTCTCCAGTGATCAGATTTGGTCGGTGAATTGTTCCCCTTACTAATATCAGTACTCAAATGTAGGAAAGAAGACATCAACTGACAACTGGAGCATTAAAAATATAGGTGTCCTACATATCACTGCAGAATCTTATTTCAGAGCAGTTCATCAGTGTACTGCAGTACAAAAAGTATTTAGATTGACAAGATTTAGTACAGACTTTCAAATGTTTTCTTTGCTTAGTTTTAACACTTTATTTTGGCTCTTGTGTGTTTAAGGCCATGTTTACCTTCAGAAACTCTTGTTAAATGATGTTAAACAGAATTTCTTACTCTCAAAAGGGATAAGAAAAGCTGCCAGGGATCGTTGAAGCATAATAGCAGTGTAACAATATATTCAGCTCTCTTGTTGAACCTGCTTAATGGTATTGCATAGCACCATGAATGGGTACAGATTTAGATCAAATTCAAGAGTTTCTAAAGGGGAAGAGGACTGGTTCTCTGTTTTAATACAGTCTCCTGGAACTGGTTGATGAGACTGTGGACTTGGTAACAGTACCGCCATAACCACCAGACAAGCTGCTGCCACCAAAGCCAAATCCACCGCCGGAGCTGGAACTGGAGTATCCTAGAGCAAAAAAAAAAACGTGTTATCATTTATCCATCCATCTGTCAGTGTGGTCTGTTGGTCCAGGTATCACTATGATGTTGATAAATAAAATCAGTAACTTACCACCACCTCCAGAGGTCTGCTGCACGTGGATGGTTGCGCTTGCGCCTCCACTGGCCAGTCTAATGGTGGAATAATGACAAGTTAGTGTATCTATACTTGTTTGTATATTTTACTCTGTTTAATTGAACAAAGTTTTATTTTATGACGCTTTTGTACGCAGCACATTGTGTTACATTGACTTGTATGAAATGTGCTATATAAATAAAGTATGATTGATTGATTAATTTAGAGTTGAAGTAAATGCTGCAGTCGTGAAACTTCATTAAATATTTAAGTGTATCCCACCTGGACTCCTCTCCTTCCAGCAGTTTCCTGTAGGTGGCGATTTCGATGTCCAGGGCCAGCTTGACGTTCATCAGCTCCTGGTATTCGCGCACCTGGCGGGTCATGTCCTGCTTGGCTCTCTGGAGAGCATCCTCCAGGTCCTTAATGCGGAGCTTGGCATCCTTCACTGCCAGCTCACCACGCTCCTCAGCCTCTGCAATCTGAGCCTCCAGGCTGGCCCTCTGTGGAAAATGATGTCACAGATCGTTTAATACCTGCAAATCCTCTTAAACAATGATGTGTGTTAATAATAAGGCATCATTCATGAGAAGGTCTCGAAATATACCTGTCCCTTGACGGCTTCAATCTCATTCTGAAGACGGGAGATCATGCGGTTCAGCTCAGAAATCTCAGCCTTGGTTGTGCGCAGGTCGTCACCATACTGTCCTGCAGTGCTCTGCATCTCCTCATACTATTATGAAAAATACAACAAGATGCATCAAGAAGATGATCCAGAAGGTTGAGAGAGGTGTTCCAAATGTATATAAAAGACATAGGATAAACATCAACTCTTTCTTTTACTCACCTTCTGTTTGTACCAGGTCTCTGCTTCGGCCTTGCTGCGGTTGGCAATGTCTTCATACTGAGCACGCACTTCAGCCACAATTGAATCCATGTCCAGGTTACGGCTGTTGTCCATCTCCACGACAACGGAGGTGTCCTTGATCTGGCTCTGCAGCTCACGAAGCTCCTACAGAACCAGTGTTTATTGTACAACAGTTAACTCTTTGTCCTTTTTTATTTACACAATGGTTATCATAGTATTATGAAGTATTAGATATTATAGATACATACAGTCTCATAGACGGCCCTGAGGAAGTTGATCTCATCCTGAAGAGCATCAGCCCTGGCCTCCAGCTCCACCTTGTTCATGTAGGCAGCATCAACGTCCTGATGAAAATCAAGATAAGTGTTATAACTGGCCACATTTTATCAAATCTCAAGATTAAAAAACAATCATGGCCATCTTGATGTATTTGCACCTTCTTCAGGAGCACAAACTCGTTCTCTGCAGCTGCACGTTTGTTGATTTCATCTTCATACCTGTTGGAACACAAGTCAACTCTTTAGTAAATCTGCTCCATTTTGAACATCTGCTCGCTATATCAAGGTATATGTTATAACTAGTGTTCATGTCTTGCAAGCACTCACTTCGTCTTGAAGTCCTCAACCAGACCCTGCATGTTCCTCAGCTCTCCTTCCAGCTTGCCCTTCTCATTGCCCAGCCCGTCGAGCTGTCTGCGCAGGTTGGCAATGTAGGCCTCAAACATGGCATCAATGTTGGAGCGGGTGGTGGTCTGGTCCTGCAGGAGGCTCCATTTGGTCTCCAGCATCTTGTTCTGCTGCTCCAAGAAACGGACCTGTGGAGACACAAAACCAGGGATGATTGTCAGATGTCTTCTCAAAAAGCATTATCTATGTATAATAGTGTATTAATTTGGTTTGGCTGGCGCTTTAGTTGACTATTTTAATTAATTAATTTTTTTCTGGGCTCTATGATTTTTAAAATAATTGTATAATTTTTAATGGGACAAAAAGGTTGTCATTTTGGTATCAGGTTTTAAAAGTCCTCACCATTATCTATATGACTGAGTAGATAGCTACATATCTGAATGGCCACACCCTACTCATGATGGCATATCTGTGCGTCCTTGCAGTTCAAGCTATTTAAATACCTAAAGGTGTAAAAGGTAAAAACTTGAGTTATTTAATGCTCCCAGAATACATATGTTCAAATCTTCCTTCTTAAAACAAAAATATAGTAAAAAAGATATAGTATGTTCTATCCAGATGTTTTCACGTGGTTTTAAGTGTTTCACATCCTATTTGCCTATGAGTCATTTTGTATGCTCTGTTGAACTATGAAGGCCACACAGTCACTCTGGCTATAAAAAAAACTAGGTGTGGCAGAGAAAGAAGACAAAGCAGTGCAGAATTATGGGATGAATGCTTTGTTTTGTGACTTTTTTCCGTATGCCAACTTATAGTGTTCAGAGAGTCTCCCCATATAGCCTGCATGCAAATATTACCACAGACGTGTGACTATGGAATAAAAGGCAAGTGAAAGAAGATTTACTGCTCTGCACTTAGCATTCTTGTTGCCCATAACAACCAGGTGATAGGTGCAACGTTGAAATGACAGACTTTGTACTCTGTGGGCATGCTGTGCAGATAAATCCCTATTTTCACTGCCAGTCTCTCAGATAAGAGAAGGGTGAGTCACTGCAATGTAATCCCCACCCATGTTTAGATAATGGTCAGAGAGGCCGCCAAAGTGTTCAGACAGGGCTACAGGTTAACTTAGGTAGATTTTGGGTGGAGTTGCCAGAGTAAGCACAATCAGCAAAAGACTTTGAGATTCTTGTAAGCTTTCCCAATCCCAGAGGTTGTAACTCATTGAGGGACACAACATCACAGAGATAAGATTCACAGCTGCTTTGTCAGCTTTGCATCTGGTTAGCAGATTGTTGTTACTGTTCTATATAATAAAGTGAAGTTTCTGGTCGTTTCTTTTCAATTACAGGTTGAAGGACCAATCACCTTTAACAGCTGTAAGGACTAAATGTATCCCAAGGAGAGCATGCAGGTGGTCAGTACTAAGATAACAAGGCCTGCAGTAAAATAATATACATAAGACCGTCACACAGAGCGTGCAGGAACTAACCTTGTCGATGAAGGAGGCAAAGCGGTTGTTGAGGGTCTTGATCTGATCCTTCTCCTGGGTGCGGACAACCTGGATGGTGGGGTCAATATCCAGGTTCAGAGGGGTCAGCAGGCTCTGGTTGACTTGGACAGCTGTGATCTGTGGAGCGACGAAGCCGCCTCCTGTTTGGCTAGAAGTAAAGCCATAACTACCAGAACCACCACCTAATCCACCACCCATTGAAGACATACTAAAACCAAGACCACCAGCTCCAGCTCCAGCACCATAACTGGATCTTTTTACGGAGTAGCTGCTAACTGGTGCAAAGGACCTCCTGGTGTTGCTGCTAGAGCTGACTGAGTATGCCTTCCTCATGTTTGCAGTGGTAAAGGTTATCAACGCTCTGAGAACAGGAGAACAGGAGATGAGCAGTCTTCAAAAGGAGAGCCGAGTCCCTCTGAGTGTCTGACTGTAGACTCTGCCGGCTTTTATGTCTGTGCTGAGGGAGTGGGAGGATCCTCTTCAGCCACTTCAACCTGTACTCTCACTTTTGCTGTCCACCCTCCCCTCCACCTCAGGCTACATGCCTCTGGCTCTGAATGACAGGAGTGGCCAGTCCTGTAAAACAGGTAGGGAGGGATTGTCAGAAGATAAGATGTGACACACCCTGCACCGGGAGAGGCTGAAGGGGAATAACAGGCTGAAGGTGAAGAGAGTAAGAAGTAAAGAAGTGGAGGGGAAATGTCGTTATGTAAGAAAAAAAAAAAACTTTTCAAGTGTGTGACCCCTGTAGCCTGATTAGTGGTCACAGTACAGCCAACATAATATAAGTCCAAACTTGAAAGGGCCAAACATTGTTCTATTAGTCCCAAATAAAAGGTCACGATACTAGATAAAATACCAAAAAACAGATCCAGTAGAGCTCCCTCATGCTGATGCCATCAACACTAACAATCACAACAACAACAAAACTGGAAAAAGCAAAACTAGCTTGCCTTGATACTTTTATGCACGATCATTCCAACTATAAGTGAGACAATTATTACTTGGAAACGTGTATGTATCAGACAGTGCATGCTTGTCGTCAGGGAGACAGACACTCATTCGCTTCTCTACATTTAGACTGTAACTTTTGCTTTGCTTTGAACTTTTGTTTTGCACGTTGAACTGAAATCTGGACATTTAAAGCCATATGCATCAGTGGTTTTCTAGTCGACATAAAACAACCAAGCATGGATTAATGCAAACAAAGGACTAAACTGCAAGCACTAAGTATTACTTACTTATTAATTAAGTTATCCAACCAAATGCCTTAGGCAGAGTTATGTCTTATTAGATTCTTGATGTACAAATAGCAGAAAAAGATGTCTTTAATGCTGCTAGAAAATTACATGCTTCATGCTTACAGTATAATTTTACAGTATAATAGGTTTTGTTTTGTCGGAGCATCCTTGTTCTAGTGAAAACAATCTTGCACATGAATCAATGATGTGCATCACAGATGAAGTGGTTGTTTTCTAACTTGATGCATTTCACCCAACAGAGTTGTTCAATACTCCAATACTACCTCACTTCTACTACTCTCCGCTGCATCTTTGGTGAGGTGAAATGTAACTAAGTACATTTACTCAAGTACTGTACTTAAGTATCATTTTGAGGTACTTTACTTGAGTATTTCCATTTTATGCAACTTTAAACTTCTACCCCACCACAATTCACAGGGACATATTGTACTTTGACAGCTTTAGTTACTACTTTGCAGGTTTAAATTGTCAATACAAAATATAAATCAACCAACACATTATGATATTATGAGTTAAAATACCCAGCAGTATATAAACTAAAATCAGCTCCACCTTTACCAGCTGCAACATTAAAGTGATATATACATTAATGCATCAATAATTATAATACAGAATATTACAAATATTATTTTGAAAGCGGCAATTTTGCATTAGTACTTTTAAAATAAGATAAGCTAAGATAAGATAGACTTTATTAATCCCACCCTGGGGAAATGACTGTGTTACTTTTAATGTTTTAAGTATATTTTAACTATATTATGTTTATATTTTACTTAAGTCAGAGTTTAAATGCAGGATTTTTACTTACTTGGTAACAGACTATTTCTACACTCTAGTATTAGTACCTTTGCTAGAGTAAAGATCTGAATTCTTCTTCCACCATTGGGTATAAGTGAGGCCTGCATTTTTCCCTTCTTCCCCATTTTCACATGCACATGCCTTTAATTTCTACTATGGTGTGGAACTTTACTCTAAAGCTCAAATCTCTGCTGTCCAACAGCTATTAGGAGAGAATTGATGCGCCAGTTTTGCCACTGACTAACTCTGAAGAGCTGCACAGAACTCAATGACAAACAGAGAATTGTGTGACCTTTTACTAATAACTCAATAACAATAACTCACCCACCCACACACATGCAAATACATGTATCTGTCACACTGCTGTGCCAGATTTTAACACCAGTACTCAATGCACATATTTAAGTCCCAATAAATCACAACCACACAATAGCGATGGGCATGCAGGGTGAGGCCCTGACGGCCAGCCCAAGCAATCTCATTATTTAGAAGTTCGACAAACATGAATTAAAGTGATGAGAGCAAAGAAAAGTGGAGCAGCAAAGATGGAAATCCAGAGAAAATCTGTTGCTGATGTAACCAGAAGAAAAGGTCAACACAGATCATAATCGTTACAAGCTTTGTATGTGCTTGTCTGAAAAGTCATCGGTCATGTCTGTCATGAATAAAGAACTCAAGCCTGGTGAAGTCTGGATTATCTGAAGCAACTGAACATGCAAAACCTCATTCACCAAGTTAAAAGATCATGTTACCAGATGTGTAAGATAATGATGATGTGCATGACTTTGCACAGGTTTATGAATCTTGAGTAATACATTAAAATGTGGCTGTGTGTGTGTCAGTAGGTGTGGCAGGTTGAGGGTAATTAGTTAGTTAGTTAGTTAGTCTCTAACAATGCTGCGTCCATCTGTTAATGTATTTTCATTATTTCTAACGGGAATGTGAATTGTCCTAAAGCATTTGTCTGGCATGTAGAAAATACTCCAACAAAATAGGTAATTTGCCTCATCATGTTTTCATTTGTTGTAACACACATATGCACAAACACAAATCGGCATAAAGCTGCATCATTGCACAATTATGCAACTCTCTGGCACTTTAATTTCTGTTTTCATTGCTGTGAATATTGCAATTTGGATACTATTTTATTGTAGGTTTCTTCAGGCTATGAATTGCTTATTGCTTGTCAGACATTCAAGTGTTGTGTACAGGTGGGTCAAACAGACACATACACACATAAAAAAGAAATATGTCTGTAAATCAAATCAAGGAAAGTCAATCAATAACTTGATTTTAAAATTTAAATTTACATATACTTGATCATTTTTGTCGACTCTTTCAGTTGCTCTTCTATTACTTTATTGATACTATCAAAAAGTAAAGTAATAATAATAGCCTTTAAGCCCAATGAAAGTGTTAGTACCTCCACCTTCTACGACTACCCTGATAGGCTTTGGCTTCCCCATACCACAATACCTTTTCTGTGAAGTGACAAAATCATATCGGAACATCAACACATTTCTCACTCCCATTGCGTCAAAAAGCGATGCTTGGTCCAGTGCCTTTGGCGTTAGTTATTGACGCAAAAAGGCTCCTTTAGCGTCATATTTAGACACGCTCTGGGTCGTGATTATTGGCGTCACTTTTGGACGCTCTGGGTCGGGATGTATGTTTAACTAACATGCGGCACAAGAAAGGGACAGTTAAGTTTAGGAAAAGATTGTGGGTGGGGTTACAAAATGTAAGTTGCAGGGACAACAACCCCAATCTCTTGGGTGAAAGTCCTGTGTTGTTTGACCCATCCACCACCCCAACCAACCTCTTTATGGATTTTCGGTCTTTCACACTACTAATTACCGTTTTTAATACTACGTCATCTTACAGCGCTGCAGTCAAGCTGCTGCTCTGCCTAATGTTACAGTCAAATGAATAAACTCTGTGCAAAAGCTTTGCACCAAAATGCTACAAAGAATTAGTGCTTTGTGATTTCATTCCTTATCAAAACTAAACAAACAAGACTAGGTCACTTGATGTTACCTACTTAGACTTTCCTGTTGTACCTCTGCAGTATATGTAAACTGGGTGTGGGCCCTTTACAATAGGCTATCTGTAGTTTGGCAATCCATGCTTCTTTATACTAAAAATACAGTATGAATGAGCAAGTAGCCATGCAGAAAACTGAAATGATACTGACTGATTCATTGGTGCCGCTAGTCAGAGTTTGCAGTGTGAATGAAAGCCATGTTCAATCTGTGAATGGATTTACCGGTTTGTACCGGTCTGTAGGTCTGTATGTCTGTAGTATGTATTTTATGACTAGTATGTAGTCTGTCATTTAAGGCAACACCTGACATTATTTTATTTGCATTCCTAGTTTTACAGTACAGAAACAAATTGAAAGATTCATTTCAGTCTTCAGTGGTGCATTTGAAAAGTCAAGTTAGGTCAAAAATCAAATAGATGCCGCTCGCACCTCCATTTCAAATTTATGTAACATAAAACTAATTTACATTTGTGTTGTGGGAGTCTAGTATACTATAAGACACAAACAGGTGGATATAGATGCTGCCCTCATACAATACTTAACATTCTTTGCATTGTCTAGCCAATTTGTTGTAGGAACAGTAGATAATGAAAGTGTTGTTTTACTGTTGTAAACGCCAAAGGCCACTGTCTGACACTGAATTACACATGTCAAGTTTTAAATGGCATCCTGTCTCTGGCTTTAGGCGATGTGATCTTTTCTTTGCTGTTTTAAAAGCTTTGCCTTTGGATGCTGAAACCTGTTGAACAGCTCCAGCCTCCTATGTCTCGGGTTGATTTACTTTTCTTTCTTGTTTGTTTAAATTCAGTTGAAGTTAACATACTTAACATAAAACATCATCCGTAGTTGTTAATGCAGCAGTCTGGTAACACAGGAGTGGCCAGTGAATACTATCCACAGCTATTTCCATTGCCACCACTACTTAGTGCTAAATATTTCTGAGAACATAGCTTTTGCAAACCCTCTTAGGTTGTTAATCCAGTCACCGTTCATATCTGATGTGCATCGTCTTTGGGTGGAAAACATTCTTGTCAAAATAAGCCCCAGGTTGTGATAGTCTTGAATCTTTGCAAACATCTTTTATGACTCCCACTTTTGAAATAAAACAGATGAGAAGAACCTTAAACCTTTAGATCATTTGACCAATCATAGTAAAAGTTTAATGCTCTTTTTAAAAATTATTTTATAGAATTATTGAGCTTACAGTTAACATTTGAGTGTTAAAAACTATTTTCCTCTCTTCATTTGAAAGAGCATTACCTTTGAAGGGACCTTCAACTTCTTTGTCCAGGGTATCAATTCAGTGTATGTTAAGCATAGCTTTTATCAATGGCACATTACAGCACACTTTACCCATGCTGTGCATTGCTATATTTGTGTCTATTTCTACTGTAACATGACAAAAGGGGGTTACAATACTGTGTTCACTAGAGGTTCATTACAGCATAGTTCAGAGGCCAAAAGTCCTATTAGATCATATTAAGAATAATCAACAAACGCAAAAGAAAAAAATCGGAAGCCTTTGGACACACAACCTCACCCCTCCTTGCTTGTTTTGGCATAATTATAAGGTTGTGGGTGTTTTCATAAGGAAGTGTGGTTGGATTGGATTTTAATTTGGGCCCCACAGTTTCACCACCTGCAAAATGGTACACACCCTTACAACACAGCAGCCGCAATTCATGCTTGGAAATATCTTGTGTAGGCCAAGTGAAGAGAATGTGGTTAATCTGCAATGATTGTGAAGAACAAAAAGTAAGAATGAGCATGTCATGGAACGCACAGCTGCAGCTGTAAAAAAAAAAACTGTGAAAAAACAGTAATATTTCGGCAGCTGGGGCGCCAAAAAATTACCGTAAAATAACGGCAAAAAACAATCTCGTAAAAATACAGTAATTTTCCATAATTAAATAACAGATTGTATCTATAATTTTACATTAAATCTTATGTAATTATTGGGCTTTTTAATGTTTAAAAAAGGACATATACAGTGAGGAAAATAAGTATTTGAACACCCTGCTATTTTGCAAGTTCTCCCACTTGGAAATCATGGAGGGGTCTGAAATTGTCATCGTAGGTGCATGTCCACTGTGAGAGACATAATCTAAAACAAAAATCCAGAAATCACAATGTATGATTTTTTAACTATTTATTTGTATGATACATCTGCAAATAAGTATTTGAACACCTGTCTATCAGCTAGAATTCTGACCCTCAAAGACCTGTTAGTCTGCCTTTAAAATGTCCACCTCCACTCCATTTATTATCCTAAATTAGATGCACCTGTTTGAGGTCGTTAGCTGCATAAAGACACCTGTCCACCCCATACAATCAGTAAGAATCCAACTACTAACATGGCCAAGACCAAAGAGCTGTCCAAAGACACTAGAGCCAAAATTGTACACCTCCACAAGGCTGGAAAGGGCTACGGGGAAATTGCCAAGCAGCTTGGTGAAAAAAGGTCCACTGTTGGAGCAATCATTAGAAAATGGAAGAAGCTAAACATGACTGTCAATCTCCCTCGGACTGGGGCTCCATGCAAGATCTCACCTCGTGGGGTCTCAATGATCCTAAGAAAGGGGAGAAATCAGCCCAGGACTACACGGGAGGAGCTGGTCAATGACCTGAAAAGAGCTGGGACCACCGTTTCCAAGGTTACTGTTGGTAATACACTAAGACGTCATGGTTTGAAATCATGCATGGCACGGAAGGTTCCCCTGCTTAAACCAGCACATGTCAAGGCCCGTCTTAAGTTTGCCAATGACCATTTGGATGATCCAGAGGAGTCATGGGAGAAAGTCATGTGGTCAGATGAGACCAAAATAGAACTTTTTGGTCATAATTCCACTAACCGTGTTTGGAGGAAGAAGAATGATGAGTACCATCCCAAGAACACCATCCCTACTGTGAAGCATGGGGGTGGTAGCATCATGCTTTGGGGGTGTTTTTCTGCACATGGGACAGGGCGACTGCACTGTATTAAGGAGAGGATGACCGGGGCCATGTATTGCGAGATTTTGGGGAACAACCTCCTTCCCTCAGTTAGAGCATTGAAGATGGGTCGAGGCTGGGTCTTCCAACATGACAATGACCCGAAGCACACAGCCAGGATAACCAAGGAGTGGCTCTGTAAGAAGCATATCAAGGTTCTGGCGTGGCCTAGCCAGTCTCCAGACCTAAACCCAATAGAGAAACTTTGGAGGGAGCTCAAACTCTGTGTTTCTCAGCGACAGCCCAGAAACCTGACTGATCTAGAGAAGATCTGTGTGGAGGAGTGGGCCAAACTCCCTCCTGCAGTGTGTGCAAACCTGGTGAAAAACTACAGGAAACGTTTGACCTCTGTAATTGCAAACAAAGGCTACTGTACCAAATATTAACATTGATTTTCTCAGGTGTTCAAATACTTATTTGCAGTTGTATCATACAAATAAATAGTTAAAAAATCATACATTGTGATTTCTGGATTTTTTTCATTAGATTATGTCTCTCACAGTGGACATGCACCTACGATGACAATTTCAGACCCCTCCATGATTTCCAAGTGGGAGAACCTGCAAAATAGCAGGGTGTTCAAATACTTATTTTCCTCACTGTACACCTTTAAAAACAATTTAATTACCTATAAATACAGTCGAACGCTGCTATAATACAAATAATCTGGCTTAAAATTGTGGAAAAGTGCCACTATTATTTGAGTTTTATAATATAATTGTATGTAAAAATTATATATTTAATGTAATAAAGTGACACATCATCCACAAAACATTTAATTTAACTTTTAAAAAATGTCAAAATACTTTTGTAAAACAGATAAGCTTTATATTTACAACAATCTACCCTTAATTTTAGATATCAAGTTTATTATAAGTTTTTACATGGAAATTTACATATAAATCCTGTGTATTTAATAGATTTTTAATGTGGGAAAAAAAGCATACTCTGCCTAAAAACAATGAATTTGAGTATAATTACAGCAATCTACCATTCATTTTAATCTTTATTAAGTATAATATGAGTCTTTATATGTAATTTTACATAAAGTTCATGTATATTTAATTAATCTTCAATGTTAAATATCATACTTTGCATAAAAACAATGGATTCGCCTTTAAAAAGAAAAGCAAATACTGTTATTAAACAAGTATGTGTGAGTACAATTAGAGCAATCTACCATTAATTTTAGAGCATATGAAGTATCATGACTTTTTATATGCAATTTTACATACAAATCATGTATATTTAATTTATCTTTAATGTTAAAAAAAAGCATACTTTGCCATAAAAACAATGGATTTACCTTTGTTTTAAATGTCCAAATACTGTCAAAGAAATATTGCTTACAGCAACAATCTGCTGATAATTTTGTCAAATATAACACTGCTATAATAATAATGATAACTAAACGTATATTTATAAACATTCAACCTGCAAATGTAATGGACAATTAAAAAAATATCGAGCTATAACAGAGTAGTTAAATGACAAATTATAAAAAGATTTAGCTTAACAATAACAGCTCTTAGAAACAACCAGGACACAGTTACTACTGTTCAACATTTATTTTATTCTGTTGACCAACAGATCAGAATAGAAAACAGTTTCTGCTCTAGCAACATACAAAGCTTAACGTGGCATGGCTACATACTGCTAGCAGTCCAACAATTGGCTGCTTGTGGGCGAAAGTTCACGATCAGTTTACAGTAGGTTCAGCTAATGTTCAAAGTGAAATTAAGAGACTTGAAACAAAAAAAACAAGCAATACAATTTAAAAGTCTGTCTGGTACTTCAGATGCCTTTAAAAACTGGCCCGTTTTGGAAAGATAAAATAAAGTTTGAATCCAGGTGCAGTGTTATGCTTGCTTCCACTGTTACTGCAGTAACTTAACTGAAGGTACTGAAGTAGCCTATAATTTTAAAGTAGTAACTTTGTCCAGTACTGTGAACCAATTCTATACTTAAAATATGGTTACAATGTGTACCTAGTATTCATCTGGGTCACAGTGGTACTATCTGACAATTAAAAAACACTCAAGAATACAGTAGTGAGACCAACATGAACTGTGCATGAGAAAGAACTAGGGACATCGGATTGCAATGGTCTCCCTTAAAAAGTGTTTCTTTTTACTCCCTCCATTCATAGTCCGCAATTTTTGTTGTCAGGGAAAGAACCTTTGGACTGACCGCCAGCTGCTTTCTGGTAGCATTCTTCTCCACTTTCGATCCCTTGTCTGGGTTGATCTTGAAAAGGCATCTATCAAGTGAAATACATCAAACAATTTCAGTAATAAAATGTGGACTCCTGCGTAATATAACTTATATCTTGACATGAGGACAAATCAGGAATAAATTGGAAAACATAGGTACGTGCCAAATTCAACATTTGGATGTATTATGTAAAAAAAGAAAAAAACGGTACAATGTGAGAATTCACCTGTCAAATTCATACAAAAAAAGGAGGCACCAGGGGTGTGAGGTATGTATCGTCTACGCTAATATCTTAATTATTGTTTTAACAATGAGCAGACATTATCGAGTATGCTACTTCACTCACTTTTTCAAAAACTACATGTAAAAAAAACTCCCTTCATGCAGCACGCATTTAGCTGCTGAAAAATTCTTCACTGAAGTCAAAGATTTGTGCAAAAACAGCAGCAGGAGATAAAACACGGACAGCATCAGCATATAGATGGGAACAAAAGTGCAGTGTAGTTTTTATGTCCTGGCATTATACACAAGCAGTTTAGAACACAGCCAATTGTGTTCTAAACTGCTCGACTTGAACACAGTAAACTGACGGCTGTGCCCTGAATGTCGTTCAGTGACAAATGCTGTAACGTAACGATATATCAAAAATATATTGTCCAGCCCTACTGAAAAAAATATTACGGCATAATTCCACCGCTGTGTGTACTTTCACATATCAATCCAAGACACGAGGCAAAGACTGTGACGTATTGCACAACATGCGCTGTGCCGGCACACTGCGTGTGGCTTTTCACACAGGCACTGTTCCGCTTCTGTTAAGTATCAACTATTTCCAGCACAGATCTGACCCGCCCTTTCCATATATCAGTCCTTCCAGAAAAAACTGAGTTTTTTTTGTGATTGTTGCGGGGAAAAAATCCTTGATTATGCGGCATGTTTTCTTAAAAAATGCGATGGAACATGCGGGATATTTATGCAATTTTATGCGATGAAATTGCGGGAACTTGCAAAAACTGAGATTTCATCATGGCCTCATCGCGAGGTTTGCAGCTTTTCAATGATGTTCACGTTGCGTAATTACGTCACTTCATAACGTTCCCACGGCAACAAGGGAAAATGGCTGCTCTTGTGTGAAGTAAACGCAACATTTTTCAACTTTCTGTGAGATATATGTGGCTTTTTATGCGGCGAAAGTGCGGCGTTTTTGAAAAAAATGCGGCCCCGCATAAATATGCGGACTTTGGCTGATTATGCATTGAATTATGGGATCGCATAAACACGATTTTCTGGAGGGACTGATATATTTCACACAGCACAGCGAGGAGGCATGCTGGCACAATACTGGCCACTGTAACTTAAAGTAATATAATATAAAGCTGCTCACTGTGCTGCTGAGGCACACAAGGCCCACGCACACAGTTGTTGCATCATATACATCTCGGCTGAAACTAGAGGGGAGGAGGCATAAGCTTTACTTATCAGACTATCGCCTCTTGAGATAAAAAGTAGAATAACCACACAAGATGGGCCAGGGTTAGCTTGTTAGCATGCTAACTTCAGTAAATACCTCTGCAATACAATACATATGTCTTTAACATGACATTAGAACTCTTAATCTCTCTTATTCTGTTGATAAGGTTAGTTAATTTTTTCCTCACTACACTTTAGACACATAGTACCTTTTAAGAAGTTTATTAATACACACTCTACGGTTGAGAAACTGCAGTGAAAAAGACAAAGGCTGTGACAGCAAGGCAAAGTTGTGAAATCCTGTACTGTGCAAGGCTCTTTTATTAAATTGCATTAGATTTTAAAGGGGTAACTATTTGTCTGGTCATTCTATATCTGTTTTGATATTTAAAATGGACTTCTGCTTTCTTACCTCTGCAAGAACTCCAATGTTGCTCCTTGGGCTGCTGGGTGAGAGATGTTCAGGCAGTAGTATGTGGCAAACATCAACACAAGAGCATCAGTGAAGGCATTGATGTGACCATTCACAATGGTCTGGTCCACAGAAAGCATGAACTACTCTGCTGCCAAAGGAGAACTTCCTGTTGTAAACATACAAAAGACAGGGGATCTGTATTTTTGTGACAAACTGTGCTCAAAGACCATAAAGTCCAGTAATTATTCAATAAGTTTGTAAAGTTAAATTATATTTAATTAAAACACATGAAACACATGAAAAAACATTCATCACACAATTGGTAGGGGTGGGAATCAAAGACAAAAGTACAAAGAAAAGAATAGTTTTACTGACCAGCGTAATTATATTTTGTAAAAATAAACAAATTTAGAATTTCATGCCTCCAAACAAACAATTAAGCATGCATCTGTCCCAACTTTTGTTGTGTGTGCTGCAGGCATGGACTTCCAACTTTGTTTATATATTAAAAAAATTCAATTATGCTGGTCAGTAAAACTATTGGAAATCATTTGTCTGTACTTTTTTTGGAAATAGGGTTTGTTGTAGTTTTTAAAAGTATCTACCTGAAAAATCCCACCCCCTCTCTTCAGTCCTCCCTACAAAGCCAATCCCCCAAAACACATGTTGATGTGCCAATGATTTCATTTGGGCTTATTACAGTCCAGCCACAGATACCGGATATTTTTCATTTTTGTGTCAGAGCATCCGCTCTTATTATGTAAGCAATGAAGTCCAAAATATAATAACCCTTCTAAGAAATAGTTCAGATTTTGTTATGTCCATAAATTAATTTTGCTACCAGTGTATAATCCATGCCCTCATATGTAGAGGAAGAAGGCAAAAAAGAAGAACTACACCTTTAATAACCAATAGTAAATTATAATAATAGTATAATTACATAACTAGGTCAGAAAAAGAAAATATTCAAACTTACCACACACAACAATGCATGGCGTACTTGGAAGATCAGCACAGTCCACTTCAAAGGGCAGAGTTGTTTGATCCAGTTTATGGAACATCTGGTCCTCTTCCTCATTGAAATATCTAACAAGTAGTTGAAGAAACCCAGCAGCATTGACATCTGCAACATTCTTGCTTGATGTTTCCATTTCTCTGAAGATGGTCTCCATCTTCCACATCTTGAGGTATGAAATAACCCTGGCATATTTGTTTTCTATGGCTTTGTCATCAATGTCCATGCCTGTAAGCTCTTTAAAATGAGTCTTCATGCCAGTTATTTCAAATAAATATGGCCAATCGTTTGTCAAATCAGAGGTCTCAATTCCATTGATAATGTCTTTTCTCTGAGTGAAGAAGGTGGTCCTCATCATTCTCTCAATACCTTTGGTGTCACGGCATCTTTCTTTGTACATTTTTTTTAACTGTTCTTGTGCATGCTTCTGGGATTCCAGTGTTTCATCAGTTGGTAGACGCATTGGTTGCCAATTTATGCATCCATAGGTGTATAGTCTTCTTTTCCTGGGTGGGGTATCCTCTCCTTCACTGGTGCTAATAAGTTGTCTCTTTAAGGAAAGCGGAGTGCTTCCTCTCCTCAAGTTATCCACCCTGCTGATCATCTGTTTTATGAGTGAGTCATATCCACTGCCCACAATTTCACCTTCAGTGACATCAGTGAATGCCACAGGATACACCTTTGCCATCTTTCTTGCGATCTCACTGAGGTGTTTCTTCCCGGGTGTTGGGCATATTGTTAAGATTTCACTGACAATCAGCCGTATCATTTCAAGTCTCTGACTCTTTGTTGGTCGCTTCCCTTCTTCTAATTTTCTGATGAGCTCAGATGGCAACTTCTTCCAAGGAATTTCAAAATTGAAATGCCAGCTGTTGTCAGACGGTCGACGAGGTGTGCAACCCATACTTGAACTAGATGTTGACCTTGGTGAATTTGAACTTGCTGAGCTGTAGCCACCTGAAAGGTTACAGATGAAAATATGATGATACAACATGCACTGTAAAGCCAAACAATTTCATACCAATTTTTCGTGGCTTAGTTTGTTTTTTAACAAATCACAGTAAATTACACAAAATTATGTTCTGTTTAGTTATGTAGTGGAGCAACACTGACATGGTGACTTTTTATTTTTAGAATAGTTAATGGCCATATGCCGAGAAGATGCATACTTGCCAAATAGTGAAACTCCAGACAGACAATCAGACACTTTAAAATATGTTAAGAATAATGATCAGTGCAAAGACCAAAAAAGTCACATTTTGTGCAATAGGCATGGACTCACCAGAAGGGAACATCTCATCAGGCTGTGTATGAGGACTGTCACAGAACTGTTGGTTTCTGGGAAGACTGTCCAACGCATCTCTTTGGCCTTAAAGGACACACAATAGTGTAGTTATGTCTTGTTTAATTTGTTTGCCACAGTTACACCATAAACCTTGATTTGGAGATAATAAGAACACCAGAACAAGCATATATATATATATATATATATATATATATATATATATATATATATATATATATATATATATATATATAAGCATATATCTCATTTGCTTAATATTAAAAGTTGCATTATGTACAAACACATACTTGTGGTTTTCAAATGGGAAATAAGTTTCCTTGCTTCCACTGGCTTCAGGACATGAAGAAGGTCACTCTCTTGAATGTAGTTTAAGTCTTCAAGGTTGTGAACTTGGGTTGAGTGGAGTTCTTCACCACCAATGAAGGTGCAAAAAAAGAGCCTGAATGTAGGTATGCTTGTAGTAGCTGGTGGTTCCTGGCAAGTGTTTGACATACGTTTTTGAAATTTTGTGTTCTTCGCACACATCTTTTGAAGTATGAATGCTTGCTTTCGAACCTCATTGTCCACAACCGCATGAATGGGCCAAATTTCAGTATCAATGCAGGGTAGTGAGTGAGGTAATGGTGCTTTGGTTTCAGTTTGTGCGCAGGAAACATTTCTTTCCTTGCCTCTAGATAGTCACGTATCTGAACATTGAGCAGAGCAATCTGTGGTACTGATATTTTAGGGGCAGAAATAAATTCTACTACCTCTTTCAGTTGGACAGTCAGCTGCCATATTGGATTCTCTGTATCTGTGATCTTATCACCGATTATAAGAGGGAGAAGCCTCAGCAAAGACCAGTTTTCTGCTGCCTGGCCTCCTAGTTTTACACCCTTTTCAGAAACTTCTGAGGGTATAGAATTACCATCAGATCCCTGATAGCCAAACTGCCTGATCCTACAATTAAGTTGGGAATATGTGAAGAATTTCTTCACCTTGACAAAATAGTTAATGTAAATGGCAAGGTCGTATGCCACAACACCCTCAAACAAATCATGGCCAATACAAGGTGGGAGGCCTGGCTGGCAGACATGGAAAAATGCCAGAGAATTAAAGACAGAGTCAAATTTCAAACCTCTGACTTCACGTACATCATCATTGTGCAGCTCTTGCACAGTGGCATTGTAGTCTTGTACTGTGCGGATGAGTGCATTGTGTTCCAAGTCGTCTAGCTTATCTCTGGTAACGTGACAATACCGGCAGAAATAGCGCGACGTACTGAAGTTTTCTGTGAAGCCACCGATATTATGCGAACCCAAGTTATCACCATGCAAAAAAGTGTTGCTTTCACAGTGTTTCCATGTATATTCAGACCATTTGTTTCCAGTTCTCTGAGATCTGATAACAATGGAGAGAACACTTTCTCATGGCCAAAATGCTTGAAATCAGCTTCTCGACACAAGAGCAAAAGTTGCAAGTTGTCAACGGTGGATCGATGAAAAGGATCAAAGTTCGCAAGAGTGAAGTAGACCCCAAGCATCTTGTGTTTTTTCTTTGCAGAGCCAATGGGATTAACCACCTCGAAAGCATCTTGATACAGTATCACCTTTAAAGTGAGACCTGACTCTGAAAACAGAGGATTGGATTTGAATACAGATCAATCACACACATCGTTTAAAATAAGAGGAGCACTCTCATTCCCAGTTGTAGAACATTCTTCCCACACAGCAGGATCTTTTAACAGAGCTGTTAATGTATCTTTTATGGGAATATACTGAGCATTTCGCTCCTTTCTGTTTTCATCAAACCCCCAAAAAACTGTCTGTGGATGCACATAGGCAAAATTCTCCTCAAAATACTGTTTTCTCTTGTACTCTGTAGAAAGTGCAGAGCTACAGGATGAATACATATCTATGTCATCTAGGGTCTTCAAAACATCTTCAATTTCTGTCTCAGTTAGTTTAGTTTTCACGTGAAAAGAGATACTTACGTTGATTCTTTGTGTGCTACTGGCAAACACCACTGAGACTATTAATTTCTTCTACAATCAACTGTATTGTAGAGGCGGGGATAAGGTGCTTTGCCTGCAACTTCATGTAAAACATGCATAGATTTCTCATGTATAAACTGTTCATTTGTGCAGGATCCAGTGTAACCTCATCAGGCCCACCATCAACTGCCCCTTCCTCTGACTGGCTTTCAGCAACAGAAAACTGAGGCTCACTAGGAGCTGAAGGAAGACAGTATGCACCAGAGACATGAAGAGCTGTGGCATGTTTGTGCTTTCTAGATAGGTGGGATGTTAAAGACGATTTCACTGAAAAAGTCTTATCACAGTTTTTGAATGGGCATTGCACCTCCTCTCTTTTTGAAGCATGATATTTCAGGTGACACAAAAGATCTTTCAGATCAATCAACTCTTTCTTACAGTGAGTAAGTTCACATTTAAATGGTCCCTGCAAAGTCTCACACTGTGACACAGAAGATGCCTGCCGATGATTACGGTCATCATGGCATTTAAATGCATTATAATTTCTAAAGTGAGACTTGCAACCTGCTATGCAACATGCATACTGGTAATGAGCCTCATTTCTGTGTAGCCCTAGATGTTGTACATAACCTTTTAGGGTTTTCACAGAAACACCACACCTGTGACAAGTGTAATCTTTGAACATGGCAAAACGCTCACCTCTTCAGATTACTTTGAGGTCAGCAAATCTGTTGAGAAACAGAGAAAAAAAAAGTATTTGAGTGCATAGGCAATCTTAATTAAGAAATCTGCCAAAATAAAAATAAAAAATGCATTGGAAACTATTGTGTGTAAGTAACGTTAGCTAAATAGGTAAAACAGTTAACACTACCTAACGTTACATTATACTAGCTAGTGAGCCAACACTTCACTCATAACGTTGGCTACCTAACGTTACTGTAACGTTGCTTAATTTACTTGACACTGTTAACCACGTTAACAGTGTTCAGGTCACAAGGTTCAGGTCACAAGTTACAGAATTAGCACGTCTGCCAAGCTGGAATAAAGTCAAAGTTGGTAAATGATTAACAAGCTAACATGTATGCTAACTAAAGTTACCAAGCTTGAGTTGGTAACGCTAACGTTAGCTAACGTTATACAGTTTATATTTCGGGGTTACTTACCTTGCAGTTCTTGCTTACGTGCAGACTGTCAATGGTATCTTTTGCATTCTGAATTTCGCACGCGTTGCACATAAAAGTCGCTCTCTTCCAAACTGTCCTAAACACTATGACAACGTAAAACAGCCGCGCTCCTCTCTGGCTCACACTGTGTCCCTACCGGTCTCTACGCTGTATCCACCGCGCTTTCTAACGTAACCCCTTCCACTCACACGTTGCCGTTGTTCTTTAAAATTATTGGAAGTTTCACACGTTTAGAGTCACATGTCCCAAAATCTCCTGTTCCTGACTTTGCAGAAATAAGAGTTGTCTTTGAAGTTGACATGAAGTTGACCCGCTGACTGCACCTAGCAGATCCGCTTATATGCAGAATCAAGAAGAAGACCCAGCCAGCCAGCTCTTCACCTGTGGGAGAAACTGCCCAGACCTGTCTTCCCCCAGTCAAATAACCATTCCATGTGGCAGCAGCATGTGGGTGGACAAGTTCCAGGTGCCATGGGAAAAAATGAGGCCCTCTCTTAAAAGAGCCATTGATGCTGGTAAGAGGCCTTCTAGAACTTCATCTTGAACAGCTGTTGTAAAGGTTACTTATTTGTTGTGAACAGAGTACACTATTTAATCCTCCACAATTCCATTTTTCATCTTGTTGCCACATATATAATCTAGTAGTAATCTTGGGTTTATCAGATAAAGTTAGTATAGAGGGTTTTCACCGACGTTACATTCTGGGCGGTAACCTGGATGCGCTGCCATGTTGGAGGCACTCGGTGTAAACAACTGAATGGAGTAATGGAGTATTGTGCACTTTGGATACTTTAATACTTTATGTCTAAATAAAAGAAAAGCTCATCAAAACGCGTCCATGCAAAGGCATGGAAGGACTTGGACGACAAAAAAGGCGCGATATTTTGAGAAATTACAGTTAACTGGCGGTGCAGAAGTTGGCTCCCTCTTCTTGGACCCATGGCGACCCGGTGATTATTCCTTCAGTTGCATATCCCGATATAGTCAACTACCCGTTTTTCTCGGCGAGCCTATACACAGCGGAAGACCTTAAATCCTACAAAAGTTTGGAGGCTTATAACGGTCAGGGTGTGTGGATGGGTGAGGGAGAGAGGCAGTACCAAGTCATTAACGACCGTTGTGTTGTGAAGGCCAAAGTAAGTAATGCATTAACGTCTTTAATCAACCTAACCTTAACTGTATGATATCATTGTGATACTCAAGGTGTAGCCAAGTGACTCTCAATCGTTTATTTTCATTTCAAAGACCGAACAAGACAGAGTTTTCCCTCGTAGATCCTGGTTGAGCTTTGCCAACCACAAGCGCCTCCTTTCCTCTGAAAACTTCTGGCATTCCTCTCCCTGGTTTTTAATAACTTTTGGAAGTCGATAATATTCAAAATGTTTTTCTCGGTCTGACCTATTGGTACAACCTAAAACACGGCAATAATTAACCATTTTTCTTAACACCGTTCGGGATTTACTTCAGTGCTTGTGCTTTGTTGTGATGCGGAGTACCTCCAATATGGTGACTTTGGGTCTGATGACGCATCTGATGACGCGTCGTGAAACCCCTCTATAAAAGGCTGACTAAAATCAAAACATTCTGCAGCTGCTGTTTCAGAATTTTATGAAATGTCATGAAGTCACAAATATGCGACTCTGCGAAGGCTTTTATTTTATAGCAGTGATGACTAGGGCTGGACTATATGGCCAAAATTTATATCATGATATATTCCATAATTTCGGTCAATACGATATAAATAAGAAAACCTGCCAAGAACGCCCACAATGGATGTCTGTACCTACAAACTTACAACTTACAAAATAATTTGACATGTCTAAAAAAAATGTATGTTCACCTTTTATTTGTATTTTACAGAGCCCCCCTGGTCCCACTTTGTCAAAAAAATTAATCATAACTATCTCGTGGCCTCAAGATAGTAACTCCTGGCCTCAAGATAGTAACTCGTGGCCTCAAGATAGTAAAGTGTCTGACACATGGACCCTTTGTCATTAAACTGGACCCTGTAGTGTAGTGCAATACTTCACATTCTGTGCAATATTCTCTGTTTTAATATTCAATGTGCAGTTCTGCTTCTATTTATTTACTAGTACTGTTCATCACAATTCTGTTAATACAGTAATGTAAATCTTGTAGGCTGCATATTAGAGGGCTGCATTGGGATTGAGTCCCGCCGGGTCCCAACGCAAATCTCATGGGAGCGGGCGGTTTTAACTTTGCTGGCGGCTAAAAAAAACACTGCGGGATCGGGATGTAGCCTGGAATCCCCCAACGCCAGCAGAAACCATAGATATACATATATATCTATGGTTATATAGGTTATATAGGTCTCTATATATCTATATATCTAGACATCAGCGTGTCTGAGCCCTCCAGGACGGGGGAGCTCCAAGCCAAGGCTCCGTCCACTGCCCGCCCGCTCCCTCATCCTCGGCTCCTTCCTCCCCCTCTCTCCCTCTCCTCTCTCCCTCATCCTCTGCTCCTTCCTCCCCGTCTAACAGCAGCAAGCACCTGCCTTCTTTGCCTGCATCTTCTCCCTATTAACCTATAAAATTACGTGTTTTCTCATGCGGGACGGGAGAAGACACAACATCAATGCATCTCTATTGAGTTTTGCGGGTCCAGGCGGGAGTGGACATACACATTGCGGGAGCGGGCGGGAGTGTAACACACATGTTGCGGGTGCGGGCGGTAATGGTCAGAAATTCGCCGGGAGCGGGATGAAGAAAACAGTCCCGCGCAGGGCTCTACTGCATATCCATAGTCCTTTATAATTCTTCTTCATATTTTATAGCCTATATTTATAGTTTTTACATGTATATACTTGTAAAAAACTGCTCCATTGTGCATTCTCCTTTTATATACACTTATCTTGAGGCCACGAGATAGTATTTTGAGGCCACGAGTTATTATCTTGAGGCCACGAGCTACTATCTCGAGGCCATGAGTTACTATCTTGAGGCCACGAGATAGTTATAATTAATTTTTTTGACAAAGTGGGACCAGGGGGGCTCCATAGTATTTAGCTTTCATACAATCAAGAAATGTGAACTCACTGTCAAACATAAAACTCTCAATTTGGCAATATTAAAAGCTTTGACTTTAAACGACAACATAGACTGATTATCTGTGTTTCCCATAAATTACCAAGACTGTGGTTGCACCGACACAGTCTAATTTGTTCCATCATAGTTTCAAAATTAACCGAAAATATTTTTACGCTTTGCTCTTTCAGTAGTTCCGTTTAACATTCAGATTGGGGGTCGGTGAGGCAGTGCATAACACATGACTTTGGTGTGAGAGACCTGTGTTGTATTCTCACTGCAACAAATCCATTGTGTCCTTTGTGCAAGTTACTTAGTTAATGCGTGTAACCTCTGACATACACTTACTGGACACTTTATCAGGTACACTTTGCTACTACCGGTTTAGACCCCTATTGCCTTCAGAACTGCCTTAATTCTTTGTGGCAAACAACAAGGTGTTGGAAACATTCCTCAGAGATTTTGGTCCATATTGACAAGATAGCATCACACAGTTGCTGCAGATTTGTCAGCTGCACATCCATGATGCGAAGGCTGTTTGAAGCCTGAATCGTTGAGACAAGGCAAGATGGATCCATACTTTCATGTTGTTTACGCCAAATTCTGGCCCACCATCTGAATGTTGCAGCTGAAATCCAGACTCATCAGACCAGGCAACGTTTTTTCAATCTTCTATTGTCCAGTTTTTGTGAGTCTGTGCGACTTGTAGCCTCAGTTTCCTGTTCTTAGCTGAGAGAAGTGGCACTGGGTGTGGTCTTCTGCTGCTGTAGCCCATCTGCTTTAAGGTTGGATGTGTTGTGCGTTCAGAGATTGTATGCTGCTTACCTTGGTTGTAACGAGTTTGGTTATTTGAGTTAATGTTGCCTTTCTACCATCTCGAACCAGTCTGCCCATTCTCCTCTGACATCAACATGATATTTTGTACAAAATGTGAACACACACTTAATATGTATTCCCTTTTCAGGATGTTAGAGGAAGGTGCAGTGGTCAATGAGGAGCAAGTGCCTGCAGGAATCACCTTTTTCAAACTCATCACATGTCATTCATAATCAACCATTAGGTTTTAATGTGTCACAGACCTTGGATAGATATACTGATGATTTTGTTTGGCGTTAATTACGCTTTCCAATTGAGCTACCTTAAAAAGCTTAGTGGTTTCTTAACTTCATTCAGAGATTTTGTAGTATGAAGTCAGAAGAGTCCAAAAATTTTTACTTTGGGCTTGCTTGCCGTAAACTGACATACAAATGGATGTATTAAGATTGCCCGAAATGTTCCATATATTGTACAGTGTGCTATGGCTATTCAGTGTATGGTGTTTAAATAGTTATAATACAAACTGTTAAAATGTTCTGCTTGGGTTTTGTTTGTATCACATTCCTGTCTTTTTCCCTGCATGGATTTTAATCTATTTTGTATACCAAGTAACTCCAGCACACACAGATACACAAACTTGGCTTTAGAAAGTCATAAAATATAAAATTGAATCAAGAAAGTGAGGAAGTCTTTGAATTGTACATGGAAGTTCACTGTATGGAATACCACCATTTTGTATTAGCCTTTCATATCTCTTACAGTCCTATCAAAGTAAAATGGCAACATTCATTGCTTTATGTCGACCCAGCTGGGTTTAAATAATATATCTGAAAATGCCATCAGTAATGTAAATTAAATGTTTTTGTTTTATGAAGGATTTTAGTTGGACTTTTTTGTTGGGGGGTGGACAATTCTGTAAGCTGAAATGTTTGACTTAACAAAAGGGCATGTATGATGTTGCATTTCAAGCTCTATATTGTAGTTCTGTGATCCCTGTATAGTAACTTCTGCTAGCTAGTTAGCTCCGTTTGCTGTGCATCTATCCATCCTACTGCTGATTCTAACCCAGATTGGAAGCTTAATGCTTAATGTGTTAGAGATGTAAACACCAACATTAACATTAGTACAGATGCTTTGGACTGCTGGTTCAGAGCCAGCTTATAACAGCAGCGGCTACAAGCTATCGTTAGCAACAGCTAGCATTTACAACAAGTAAAGCTATCTGTCCATCAGGAAACTTCATAAATCACAGAGTTGAGGCAGAGCTGCCAGAGGACTTCAGAGGGAAAACCAGAAAATATATACCTTTCCTTCATAACCGTAAAAGCACTTTCTGTTAGATACACTGAACAAGCTCCAGCTCAGTTCCGTCCTGTGCTTTCCGGATAGACTGAGCCGACGGGGCAGCGCTGTTCCTGTGCTTCGTGGGTGTGACCTGTGTGCTGAGCCGGCAGCAAATACCAGATATAGGAAACCGGCTCAGTGTGTCGTCACACAGAGCCCAGAGTAAAGAAAACTGTTGAAAACAATTCTCAACAGTGGGCAATCTGAGGTTTTGGCTCACAGGGATTTCTTTTAAATATGTTTACCTCATTATTTGACACTTTGGCCATGTTTAGCATGGACATCTGCCATTGTAACATAGATATGACAGAAAACAGAAAACCTTAATAGGTCTCCTTTAACCAATAGTATAAATCAAAAGGGATTTCTGGTCTCTATTCTAACAAATTAATAATATATAATACTATACTGTAATATAAAATGTAAATGTGGCAATTTAAGTAAATTAACAAGCAAATCCATATACAATTACTGAACAAATCTTTTACTGTCAGTTGTCACTAATTGCACCTACTTTTATAAATGTTTTTACCGTATCGAACCTTAATACTTAAAACCATTTTATCTTTTAAATAAATAAAATATTTGTGAATATATGATACATTCTGATAGTGTTTTTACAGACTTATGTGAAAAAAAAATACATTTTCTTCTTTGTGTGTGTAATTACAGTGATTTTGGCTGTTTTAAATGATAAAAACTGTATTTTGGCAGTTTAATAACGCGTATAGACATTTATACACTGATTAAAAAAGCAAATATTCAAGGTTTTTGTTTTCAAAATGTCCATAATTTTACGAGATATTTGTCAATTTACAAGTATTCTATGTAAAATGACAGAAAAAAAACTTCTTGTTACTGTTAATTGCCACTAATTGTATCTACTTTTAGTAGTGTTTTTAAAGTATTAAACTTAAATTTAACTTAATATTTAAATAATATTTGTGAAAATACGATAGATTTTGAATGTATTTTAAAAGTCATTTTATGTGAAAAAACGTACATTTTCTTTAAAATAATGGAAATGCTATGCTTATTCACAGCTACAGGTTTCTTTTCTGTTATTTTACATTAGACATTTAAATTCACAATTTATTTTTGTAATTTATTGGTGTTTTCATGTATTTCAAAAATACAGAAAAAATCTGTAAAATTAACAAGAAAAAGTATATAAATTTACAGATTTTTTTTTTAAAGTGTGCATTCCAGAGTTTCCAGTACTGATTTTACACAGGGTTGTAAAATCAACAGTTTGTTGGCATGCTAACACGCTTCCAAACACTGTTTGCTCAAAAATCACCACGAGATATTACTTTATAATTCTGGACTTTAACACCTTGCTTATAGCCCACACACTCCACATGACTACAATTGTGGGAAGAAGCCAGGCATGGGAACTCTGGCACAAACTGCAGTCTGGCTGTATGACTCATTCTCCGCCAGACAGGGAAGATCATGCAAGTTGTCTACCCAAATAAAAACCTAGCAACAGTAGCAAACTGTTGCTTGTGTGAGTGAGCGTTTGACAACACCTGCCCCTGCATGAAGTCACACAGTATCTTTGGTTGTACAGTGTTTTCTCTGGTTTTGTGTTTTCTTTGTTTACACAGTGACACAGATCATTACCAATTTTGTTGACAAAGGATTAGGAAATAATGAGTCAGTTTCAAAGAATAAATTATGAGAGCTTACATCTGTCTTTGCATTGATAAAACCTTTTTTCGATAAAACGTTTGTCAGTTGTTTTGTTGTTTTTAGTTATGCTAGAGGTGGGGCTTTATGTATGGCTATGTTGCTGTGTCGGTCTCCAACTTTTGCTGAAATATCTCATAAACTGTTGAATGGATTGCCATGATCTTTGTACAGATATTTACGGTCCCTAGCGAAAACATTCAAATGACTCTGTTGATCCAGTCATTTCATATCTAGCACAATCATCAGGTCAAAGTTTCAATTTGCCCAATAATTTGGTTTATGACTAACTACAAATGTTAGTATGCTAACAGGCTAAACTAAGATAGTGAACCTGCTAAATATTACCTGCTAAACATCAGCATGTTAGCGCCTGCATTGACCAATCAAATAAGTAAAAGCCATTCCTGGAGAGTCACTTTGTAACTTGAACTGCATACGTCTACTGTTTACCACTGTGATAACTTTCCAGAGTTGCAATAATCCAGTCTAAAACCCCTTATGAGTGTTTTTCCATCTAATGGCAAGTGGCATTGAAACACAATATTCTTTTATTATTTTGATTATTGTAAGTCAGTCTGATTTCCATTCTTTGAGTTGGCTGTAGCGCTGGGCTGTCATTATAACACACACACAACTTGTCTAAGCAGGTCTGTTCTTTCTGTGGTAAACACATTCCTTGGACACCACCCACCCAAACAATCAGAGGTTCAGCACTATCCCTGGCCTCACAGTGACTCAATACAGCAATCTAAAGAAGTCATGCACTTGCCTTGGTCTACATATTCATCACCGGTTTCAGTAGAAATTAGGAGAATTTACTGCTGCAGCATATGCTCTTTACATACACTGAAACCTGTAGAATCTGTCTAGAAATCAAGTTGTAGAAGGGTGTGGCCACTCAGTAGATGCTCAGTAAACATGAGTCATGAGTTGAAGGCCCTTATAGGGTGTGAAACCTGGTGTTGCAACTGGCCCTCCCGTGCATAAGATCTCAGAGAGTTATAGACATGACATGATAATTTGTGGCTGATTATGTCAGAATCACAATGACATGTGGGTTATTTGTAAGCATTTACACTTCACTCTGTCATGAAAACATATGGTGAAACATATGGTGTCTAATGTAGAGGTTTATCTTAGAGAATTCATTTTGATGTTTGCATTCAAGCAGGCATTTTTGAGGTAAAGCAGATTACTGTAAATGGTAAACTGGTATGTAAAATGGTATCTGAATGTTCGGAAACAGTTGAGTACAGTATATAGAAAAAATAACTCATGAATCTGTTTCTACAGTATTCTTTTCCCACAATTCACTATCACAGATGTGTAGTCACCTTTTGTTATTATTGCTGCAGTGCCTAGCAACCACTGCCTTGTCATTACACATACTTCCTTGTTGTGTGTGTGTGTGTGTGTGTGTGTGTGTGTGTGTGTGTGTGTGTGTGTGTGTGTGTGTGTGTGTGTGTGTGTGTGTGTGTGTGTGTGTGTTTTAAAATGTGGTTTGTATGCCTAGAAATTATCACCACTCAAAGTCATTCATGTGAGACTTGGGGCGGTCTCTAGCTCGCCCAGTGAGAGCTTTCGCCCCATGTAGGCTGAGTCCTGCAGTGGCGCAGGGTTTGAATCCGACCCGTTTCCCTTTGCTGCTTGTCATCCCCCATCTCTCTCCCCCTTTCATACCTATCCACTGTCTCTATGTAATAAAGAGAAAAGCCCCCAAAAATAAGCTTTAAAAAAAAAAAATCATGTGAGAATCTATGAGAAGGAATAAAGATATAGTTTACTTATTTAAATATGGTGTAAGTTATACTCTAAAAAAAAGGGTGGGGGGGGACAGCAGACTACTTGGCACATACCTCTATACTTGCAGGTTTGAGCAGGTGAAAGAAAAGTGAGACTGTGTCATCAAACCACCCCACCCTTTTAACCTCCTTATGATATTTATGATAGTAGGAAATGATTAAACTTGTGCTCATAAACCACACTCTGCCAACAGGAAGCCAGGAGTTTGCTGGTGGCAAACTTAACAGCATAGTTGTTTAAAGGTTGGAGTGAATACATTACAGTATACTGGGGGGCTAGAAGAGACATTTTTGCACTATTTTAAGACAAGAAAAAGGTAGGTATGTATAGGTGTAAGGTGGTAATCGAACCATGTTAAACCTCATCTAATACTCCACCGAAACCTGCTCTAAAGTTTCTCCCCCAATTAAGAAATAACTTTATTTATGCCAGATCAAAAACTATTTTGTTGATGATCTTTGGATTAAACATGGCTTTGTTAAGGTAGGCATGGACTGGATGCAAGCCATACTGAAAGAAAGCTTCCCCGTAAAGGCTTATTCGATAGATGGTCTTTAAATCAAGACCCTAGGTATAATTGACAACATCCTTATCCACACTAACATCATTTTAGGGAATAGCCATCAACATGCACCTTGTTTAATTAGAACTTTTAATAAGTGTGTTTTGCTTGTGTAAAGGTTATCATTTATCTGCACCTTTTTTAAAGATATGAATTATACTTGGTAATAGTAAATCTTTTAAAGAAAAAGCAGTTATTTTGATTTTAACTAAGGGTTCAAAAGTGTATGCGTGACCAGGAGAATTTAGTCCGTCACACCCGTGCATTCTTTAGAGTGAAAGTTACTGTATGAGAGACGCAGACAACGCACACCCACAATCATTTTTATCAGAGGTGGGAATCTGTGATTAAGTTGCAGGACAGCCCCTCACCTCAAATATCTCACAATGAGTGTTGTGTGCCACAAAAATTCAACACCCTGCACACACCTTTTATGGCATGTTAGGCAGCCCTATAGCTTATAGTCTATAGGTCCTGTGACAACAAGTTACTCAGTCATGATGATTGAGTTGCATTGCACAGTCACACCACATCTGTGTCACTTTTTGACACATAATTTGCATGCAGAAAGTCTTGGCAGCCAAGTTTAAAAGATTACCACAAAATAGGCATTTTCACAGCAATACAACAAAAATAAATGTTTTTTTCTAATGGGAATAGGTGAGTTAGGAAGGAAAACATATGGTCTTTTGTTGTGGCCAAAAGCTTTTCTTTTATAATGAATCATTTGGACAGAACAAATAGGGTTATGCAACTTTGCCTCTGTGCTGTTATCATATCTGAAATGACTGTTGATTTAACAATTTGTGATTGGCAAACTGTCAAGTTGTGATTCTAAGTAACTCTAGAAACATCTCCTGAGGTTGGATACCATCTACCATTTAGAGCTACACCCTCTGGGCAGGGCAGCTTAGTTCTGTCAGCTCATTTCTTAGATACATAGTTGGAACCAGACTGGAACAGCTGACTGGTTGGTCCAGTTGTCAGGTTCTCCAGTTATGCAAGAATTGAATCTATCTTTCTACTACCGCCTTCAAGGGATGCCCTGCAGGGACTCAACGACTTGTCAATCAGTTTCATGACAGATGATCCTTAAACCAGCTAGCTTCTTTGACAGGTCATAGAAACCAAACAGGAATGTTTAGAATGATTGAGAGGGGTGCAGCAGTGAAGATGTGAATAACCTCCTGCAAAGGTTTGACCTTTGTTTGTTCACATTATGTATCTGCCATGGCCAAAATGATATGTTGCAAGTGCCTATTAAGTGCACAGGACACACAGCACGTGGCAGTGTCATCACCAACAAACTATTCCTATGATGGAATACATGGCCCCAGGTTTTCTGTTTGTCAACTTATTTGTAGTAATTTGATTGTACACAAATTAAGTGTAGCCTGCAAGTAAGTTCAGGCAAACAGCTTAAGTTGCAATGCTGCATTCACACGTGACATTGTCCAATGCACCTTTACAACCTAGCGGTCTATTCAAGCTTTTTGAAATGCCCAGCTCTTCTCCCTCTGCCAGGGCTGCTGCTGATTCATTGTTCTGTAGGTATCTCCATAACCATCATTGCTTCTGCTTCTTACCTTTATTCAGCCCCACCATCATCCCTGCATCTACCTACCGTATATAGCCCTGACATTTACTATACTGCTTTGCTGTTATCATATGTTAATATACTTTCCTATGTGAGTTGACTGACTAAACTTAATTTAAGAATATGCACCACATGAACACAATATTAACTATACTAATTAATATCTTAATCCTAAATTTGACACAGTGCGTGTGAGGGCAGGCCTTGATATGGTAGTACTTCAGTGTAGCAAATTGGCCTACTCTAACAAATTTGCAATTCATACCACTTGCTGTGAAAATGACACATGACATGATACTTGCATGCTTTCTGTGATACTGGATGGCTTTTTTAGTTATTGACAGTTTTCTTTCACATGCATTGCCTGTTTTATTAGTCTTGTTACTGGGTGCATTTCTTGTGAGTGGCCTTTAGCAGACATGTATAAAGTACTAGAGACCCAGACTTGAGTAAAAGTACAAGTGCTCTATCAAAAAAGTGACTTGAGTAGAAGTTGAAGTGCTCTTTAAGCACACTTAAGTGGAAGTACTAAAGTATTCAACATTTGTTGTACTTAAGTATTGCAAGTAGTTTATTTAAAATTTAAATGTACTACTCAAGTACTGAAAGTAAAAGTACAAGTATTGTGTTATGTAGTTATCAAAGAAAGCAGTCAAAAGTTTGAATGTCATATTGTTTGTGTTGTTTCGGATGTTTGGCCTGGAGGACACTCACGGTTCCTTTGGCTGTTACAGCAGTACAAGGACAGGAATGTACAACACATGTCATGAGCCGCGGGTAGCTAGTTAGCTAGCGCTTACTGATAGCTCAAGCTGGTGTGCCATTTGTGTATTATATTTGTAACTTGCTTTGGTGTGTTTCTTCGGCTGTTGTTTTGCAGTCTTTCGGGGGGCGGAGTGGGCACTTCATTCTGTGTGAGTTGTCTTTTGCTCCGGCGGATGGGGGCATGGGTTCTGGGTGGGGCCGTGGGGTGGTCTCCTTCCTCGCCCTCATCGCCACGATTGGGGTTGGGGGTGTTGGGGTTGGTGTTTCTGGTTCTTCCATTCGAGGCGAACTGGCGGGGCTCGGGTGTTTTCGGTGTGGGCAGGCAGCAGAGCGAATAGTGTTGACGAACTGACTGAAGAGCCGATTAATTAACCCGACACGTGTCACTGAACCTGGAGAATCAAGTGCCAAATGTCAATGAACCGACTCACTCCTTTTTTTTTCTTTTACCTCAATTGTGCCGTTGTGTGTAGCTGGTATTCTTCTGCTAATGTGTGTGTAGTAATCTATGTCATTAGCGCCTCCACTGGAGTGGTGGTGTTAGAATCAATCAGGAAATGAGCTACCTAAGACCGCGCACGAGGCTACTGAACGAGACCAAAAGTAACCGTGCAACCGGCCGCTTGAATCTAGCTAATGTAATCAAGCGGTGTCTTGGTTCTCGGCAAGTTTGAGTTATTTACCAAGCCTTGTTTCTGGTGCATCTTAGATGATTGTGTTCATGGCAATTCACACATTATCGTTGGGGAAGTACATCACATACAAATACACGTCATGTTATCCTGGTAGTTATGTTAAGTTAAATGTTAGAGAAGTGAATGTTGCTACATGGTAGGTAGGCTCACGAGGAGACCGTGCACCAGGCTACTGAACGAGACTGTAAGGACCGTAACAGAGGGTACTGCATGAGTCTGTATTCAAATGGGTGTCTAGGTTGTCCACAAGTTTGAGTTATCAACCGATCCCAGAAGCCTTTGTTTCTCGTGCATCTTAGATGATTGTGTACATAGAAATTCATAGGCTACATTATCGATGGATATCACATACAAATACACGTCATGTTAATGCTTAGTAGTTATGTTAAGTTAAATGTTTGTTACATGGTAGGTAGGCTGTCACCAGGAGACCGCACACCAGGCTACTGAACGAGACCGTAACCGTGCTTAATGCATGAGTCTATGTAATCAAACGGGTGTCTAGGTTCTCGGCAAGTTTGAGTTATCAACCGATCCCAGAAGCCTTATGTCCCGTTCATTTTAGAATTGTGTTCATGGAAATTCATAGGCTACATTACCAAGGGGAAAGTATTATATCACATACAAAAAAACGTAATGTTATCTTGGTAGTTATGTTAAGTTAAATGTTAGAAGTGAATGTTGCTACATGGTAGTTAGACTGTCACGAGGAGACCGCGCACCAGGCTACCGAATGTAACCGTGGCCAGTGCCAGAGTCTAGCGTCGGTCAATGAGTGTGTAAATAGTATGTTGAGACCAAATGTAACCGCAACCGCTCGAGTCTAAGGTAATAAGCGGTGTCTTGGTTCCTGGCAGGGGAAGAAAACACGCGATCACCCCCCCCCCCCCCCCCCCCCCCCCCCCCCCCAACCCCCCCCCCCCCCCCCCTCCAAATGAAGGCAAGATTGATGAAAAGGATTAGTGAAGAAAGCATGATGTACTGGAAAAATGTTGTGGCAACCTGGATCGGAAATTGAAGAAATCTTGAATACCAGACCACATAATTCCTCTCATCCTGTAATAATATTATATAACCTGTTGAATTAAATGATGGCTTTGGATATACACTCACTGACCTTTTTCTTAGGTACACCTGTACAATCTAATGCAATCCAATACAACAACTCTGCCATAACTTCTTCTTTTACGAAGCTTATACTTTCGGTCTGACTTCTTTAGAAAGTAAAAGCTGTTGTTGTGGTTTTGTTGCATACTTTTTTTTTAACATAAGAAAAAGGGCACACCTTCACCAGGCATCTAGGAAGTTTCTTTCTACAGAATTTGATCCTCTATCTGTCAGCGGTCTCCGCCCCAAGCCTGCAGAGGAATTCCGACCTGTTGCCCGAGCTAAGAGAACACCTTTTTTTCTTTTATTCATGGTTTAAAAACTTTGTCTTGTATCCTTTTAAACCAAGTCCTAACAAAGCCTGCATTTACAAACGTGATGATTTAATGTTTTGCCGCTGGTGTAGTTTTAGTGTAATGAGAAGATTACATCTGACAGTTTACACGCCTAAACCATAAACCCTGAAGAGTCATCAATCATTAATAGTTTATCTAAGAAGTTGTGTCGTTGTGTTTCTTTATTGGCCTTTAGTATAAGTGAATCAGAACAGCTTTCACATTCAATACAACAGGCAAATTAAGTTGAACCGCCTGGTTGCATGCTAAAGTTTGGGTCAGAGTTTGAGTCAGACATTTCAATGTGTTTCATTGAGACAAATGTATTTCCTTGATGATTTCTCCAATATATAATATTAGTGCTGAGTGCTCTCCTGTTTGGTATTTAATCATAACACATGCGTGTATTTGCGTGTTATTAGCTAGGTCCTGTATTACAGATACTGCACTGAAAAAGTTCCCTAAAAGAGCTATTTTGAACAAATATTCTATTAACATATAAGTATTGGTATATAGTTTGCAGATTAACAAAAAGTGTTCTGATTATGACAAAAAAAACTGCAGTATTGCAACATTTGCCTGCAGGCAGTTGGATGAAGATAAGAGGAACTTTCTTTTCTTTTCTCTTCTCATTGAGGTGTGGACATGTTTACTCTTGAGTCTAACACAGTAGACAGAGGTGTATTGTATAGATAACATACCATGTAGGTAAAACTGGAACCTGTAAATACACAACATGCTGTTAACTCCTGCTGAGGAATGTGGGCTGCTCATCAATCTCTCACAGTACTGAGGCAAGTGTCACTGCAGCCTCCACCCCATACCTCACACTTACATATCTGTATTTTGTTTCAGTGTTTTTTTCTCAGGAATTATTTTCGATTCTGTACTTGCCACTCCGACAAAGGTTTTATTCACAGGTGCAGATTTGTAAAGTTACCGTGCAACAGCAAACATTAATGTGGGCCTTTGTCAGGTTTAGCTCAACACAAGGGCCTGCATCATTGTTCATTGTGTCATCTGTAGAGTCGTAGTCGAGTAGTAAACTACCTCCTAGAGGCAGATTGGGCAACTGTTAGTGAATGAATAAATGTTTTCTAATGTTAATCTCTGGAGATTGAACTCCATCGAAACCATAGGCTATGTCATAAAGGGTAGATGAACCCAAACATATCCCCCGATGGAGTCCAGACACTGGTGATGGTGATGAAAGTGCACAGGAACCCATTGAGAGCCAAGCGACTTCCGGTGGTTGAAGGGGAGGAGGCGGGACGTACTCTATTCCTGAAACGACAACTGACAACCGCAAAGGAGAGAGCAGATTTTAAACAGGATGTCACGCTGTGATAGGCTTGTGACAAATGCCCGACTCTGATTGGTTTAACTAACGACACAGCTGAATCTGATTGACTACTGAAAAGTGACATGCCAAAAAACAGCTGATCAACTAGGAGTGACGAAAAAGAAATATGAAGTCTTCCTGTAAGAACTTATGCTGAGCTACATTAGATGAGACAAAGTAAGAAATTGTGCATTTAAGCACAGGGCATACACCTTTAACACACAATACATATTCAAACTCAGAGGTGTATCATAAATATTAGTTTTTTTATTTGTACTGACCATCATCAACCCTTACATGATTTTGTGGACACTGATGCAACCATGCATTTCATAACATTTGACCAACATAGTATTACTATGAAAGTATCTGCACTGTTCATCAGCTGTAGAGTAGCTCACAGTTTAAATAGGATTGTGCATATGTTACGGTGCAGAAAAGAAGTCTGAACTGCAATCTGAACAACAGCTACAATGTACTTTTTTACTTTCCAATACTGTAGGCTCCCTGTAGAATTTTCAGGTACTTTACTTGACTATTTTAAGTTTGCACTTGTACTTGGGGAAACAGCTTGCCTGGCTCTGTCCGAAGGTAACAAAATCCACCTACCACCACCTTTAAAGTTCACTTCAAATGTTATATCTTGTTTGTATTATCTGTGTAAAGTGTGAAAGAACGTGTCACGTCACTTGAAACACCTGAAAATGGTCTCAATGGAATTGTAGTCTCTCTTTTTTTAAAGAAACTACAGGGTGGAAAACTTCAGGGGCACAGTAAATGATGAAAATGGCAACAACAAAAAACTAGAATTGCTGCCTTGCGGTTTTATGCCTCCGCCAACCAGTCAAGTTGCAGTTTAAATCCACATCTGTCAAGACTCATGTAATGTAAATGTAGTGAAGACTTTGAAGCAATTTGATTATTTTTTTGCTAAAATGTTGCAAGTCGCACACTCAACGGAAAACAACAGATGTTTCCATGGAAGACTAAAAAGAGACACGCCTGGACTAGGGTGACCAGATGTCCCCGGTTTCGGTGACCTGTCCCCGGCTGGAGCTGTCCCCGGAAATGTCCCCGGTTTTCACTGTGACTGACAGACCCGAAATTGGAATAAAAGAAAGAAAACATTGACCAAACGCGCACCCTAAACGCGCATGTGCCCATATTTTACGATGCTAAAATTCTAGTCTGGTGGGTTTAGCGAACGCAATTTCGTTTTTTATGTTTAAAAAAATGATCTTACTCTTTACCAGAAAGGTCGACCTCCTTAGAAATCCTTTCCATAATGTTGTCGTACACTTAAAATATTAATTTGAGCCTGTCAGTGCCAAACGAGCACTTTTATGAACGTAAATACAAGCTGGACAATTGTCCTATTACATTGTAGCTCGTTTCCGACTGCAGCGAAATCGTTTAATACTGGACCAATGTCAAAGGAAAATATTTCCTCAATAGTTTTAATTGTATCCGATACTCAATAAGCTGTTGTAGAAACAAGCCCAGCGTGAAGCAATAAAGAAAAAGCTGTCAGAAAATGTAGTGCAGTAAACATTACAATATTTCCCTCTGAGGTGTAGTGGAGTACAAGTATGAAGTAGTTGCAGGGGCGATTCTAGGATCAGACCTTTAGGGGGGCTCAGACCTAATGAGAATGTGACATGGATATAGTGCATGCAAAAGTGTTAATCTGCGCCATGAAATTACCAAATTCTTCACAACCACACTCCTGCTCTCCCTCTGACAGATAGAGACTCAGCCAAAGGTGTGAGTCTGGCACAACCACCTCAACCAGAATCTAAGCTTTCCAATGATATTAGCACCAGTTGCTGTGACAAATGGTTTGCGAGAAAGTTAACATTGAACTTACATGAAATGTTATCATATTTGCATTCTGCATAGATCTCTGCACACCCATTACTCTCTGTGAAATATCTTACAAACTCTTCACTCGACACATGCATCGGTACAACAAGCGGTTCCCGGGTAATCTGGTTTTGAAATTGCAACAAAATTTCTACATGGTTATAATGTATTCTCATGTAAACTATTTATGTCAGCACAGACATTTTTGTAAATTGCTTAGCCAGTGTATCCCACCATAATGGTTATTATATTGCCAGATTCCAGACAATCCCACTTACTGATATATATCCCACTTACAAATATGAATATATATTTCTACTGGTATGCTTCCTAGTGACATTAATTTAAAAATATTAAGAAAAAACTATTCCACCAAAGTAAATATGTGTCCATCTTCCAGTTCTGATGCAAATACATTTTCTAATTCCTTAAGTAAAAGCAGAGTCACTGTAAACCAACACAGCTTTTTTATACATGCACAGTTTGTGTTCTGACCAGAATCTTTTAAGCACAATAAGACTAGAGGTGAAGTTCTGGAATGACTACAACTATGGCTGTGAGCATATTTGTGTGAAAAGACTGCTCTCTGTGATATCATGTTTATGCAGTTAACTAATCAATCCTTCAAACATTAAAATGCTCCAGTCTGCCTTGGTGTATGTGATCAGCCAGAGTTCTGTTACAGTAAGAGCAATGAATGGTGGGTGGTATTGTGTGATTAGTGCATTTTGCTGTCTTACTGTAATCTTAAGGTTGTATAGCCTTGGGTGTGGCCCCCATACCCACAAGTTCAAACCTGTTTCTCTAATGCTGCAAAGGCCTCTTAAGTAAACATTTACTGAAATACTGGACATTGGATTCATTTGTATTGTATGTGCTTTGTGTGACCTTTAGACACCTCCTTTTTTACAGTTAGTGACGTAAAGTGTTGGAATTATGACATTTGCTGACATTTTATGGGAATGCGTGACCTTCAACTCATTTAGTTAAAAAGAAACCACTGCAATTAGCGCATTACCGGACTGAGGCAGGCTGGGACTCCAGAGAAACGTGCAGAATATCATGTAATGTGTGTGTGTGTGTGTGTGTGTGTGTGTGTGTGTGTGTGTGTGTGTGTGTGTGTGTGTGTGTGTGTGTGTGTGTGTGTGTGTGTGTGTGTGTGTGTTGACACACCAGAATAACATAGCAAGTCCCTTCAAGACGATTAGAAACACTTTCACCAACACTGTCTAATGGAACCTTACACTCCAACAAAACACAACAGAGCATTAGTAAAATACAGTTTGAAGATTTATTGTCGAGCAAACAGGACTCCAGGTATTGACAACAGTTGCAGATGTCGTGAAGACTTTTGTGACAGGTTTTCATTTTATTTAACTGTTTAAGTACAGCAGGTTTAGCATAAGGTTTGTTTTCCCCACATTTCCCCTATCAGCAGTAGGATATTAAGTTGATGTGACATAAGTGCTTTGAGTTCCTTAAACAACAACAGAGGAAAACATAATACAATACTGCCACCTGCTGGCTAAACAAGTGTGATGCAGTGAACCATAGGCAGCGACAAAGCCTACAGTTGACAGTAAAGAATGTATTACAGTAAGAGTTTTCAGAAACCTGAACAAAGACTCATCCACTAGCACCTCTTTATTAAGGATACCTGAACGAATAGACCTCTTACAGCAGAAACAGTATTTGGTGAAGGCACCTTGGTGACGGAATCATTCAAGAACTTGATAATAAAGCAGAGTCTGTGCCCTTTTTCTTAACTTCTGAGATCAAAATCTTCAATCATACATCTGACAAAACAGGAACAAACACATCACTCCTCAGCCACAACTTCTGCCTCCACCTGCTCCTGCTCCTCCTTCTCTTCAGCAGATGGCTCCTCGGTTGCTGTCTGCTGCTGCTCCTCCTGCTCCTCCTTCTCCTCCTCCTTCTTCTCCTCCGTCTTGATCACCACTGTTTCTGTCTTGGTGACTGTGGCGCTCTTCACTGTTGCTCCCTCGAGGACAGCGACAGAACCACTGCTAGCCTTGTCTCCGCCGAAGGAGCAGCTGACGTAGGCCGGGGTTCGGGAGCTCTCCAGACCATAGGCATTGTAGTTTACAGCTGCACATTCAGAAGTAAAAGGCAATCGTTAACATGGACATACAGTGGGGAAAAGGGTGGTAAAAGAGGAGACATTTGGATGTACACATGTCTATAATAATCTTAATATATTTTTGTATCTGCAAAGGCTTTGGGGGAGTTTTTATTCATATTCTTAGAGATCTCAGGAGCTGATGTGGGCTCAAAAAGCCAATTGAGATGTGGTATGTGATTTAATTCTATCCAAATTAACTTGCATTTAATTATCAGTATAACTGTGGTCTATGACAGCAATTTTCTTTTGTTTTCACACACCCATCACATAGAAAACACGGTTTGATGAACATTTAGTGCAGTCACTGAGAGCAGTTTTGCAGGTGTAATGAAGTGATTTGTGGGTGAAAGGTGCGGCAATCTAATGAGGGAAAACCGCTGTCCAACATGTCACCTATAATAGCATCAATGAAGCCATGCCAAAGTTGGGTGTGTAATTGTCACACAAGCAATTTTATGAAAGGCGTCTGACCCGAGAGAATATTGCAGTAGGTGTGATGTGGAAGATCTGATGTAAAATAAAGTTTGTTACATTTGTTTTTCTCCTTTTAGACACCAACATGCAATTGTGATGATTTTGTGAAGAGTTTTAAGAATGAAATGCCTTTTGAAGCTTGCATTTGGTGTTTGGCAAATGGAAACACAGTTTGGGTATTTGTGTCACCTAGTCTCTAAACCTGGCTTCTGTTTATAACAATGCATCAAATGCATAAATAGAATGAATAGAAGCAGCAGCTCCCTTTGACTGTAGTGTATCTGTGGGAATTGGTTGTTAGGGCTGATAGTGTATTCATCATATCTTATGATAAATGTCATAAGATATGATATGCTATTTTATTGCCCAAGAATTATCCTGTTCAGTCTTATTGTACATTAAAAAAAAAGTGATATTTCTTTATCTCTGCGTTCTTATATAGTGTCCTTGTGTTTATACTGTAACATGGCAACAAAAACACTAAAATGTTTGTACCAAGGTAGAACATGAACTTACAAGTGTGCTTGGATATACTGGTCTTGATTCCAGTTGCTAACCTATAGAGATAAGCAGAAAAAGACATGAGCAAGCTAAACACAATGAGATATACACAAAAATATTCCTGCAAAGATATTCCTCATCACCTCCACATGGCGGTGCTGTCACAGCAACATCTTACCTGTACTCCTCTCCTTCCAGCAGCTTCCTGTAGGTAGCGATCTCAATGTCCAGAGCAAGCTTCACATTCATCAGTTCTTGGTACTGGCGGACTTGAAGGGTCATATCCTGCTTGGCTCTCTGGAGCGCTTCCTCCAGCTCTCTGATACGGAGTTTAGCGTCCTTCACTGCCAGCTCACCACGCTCCTCAACCTCTGTGATTTGACCTTCCAAATTGGTTCGCTAAGAGTTGGAAAGGAAAAGCAAAAGTGAAGTGTAGTGCATAGTCAGTATAAGGCCAATAACTACTAACACAGTTTCCTGAATTACTGTGGAATATTAAGGGATAAAGAAGTTATCAAATGAAATACTGTACTTCTAACTTATTCAAAATGTAGTCCTTAGACGCACACATAAATTTGAACACATTACTCCAGTACTCAAATCACTTCATTGGTTCCCGGTACAATACGAAATCACTTTCAAAATCCTGCTAATAGTCTTTAAAACACTTGACGGTTTAGCTCCTCAGTACATCTCTGACTTACTCACTGATCAAAACCCCCTATTCAACAACGAACTCAAAACCTTTTGTGTGTGTGTGTGTGTGTGCGTGTGTGTGTGTGTGTGTGTGTGTGTGTGTGTGTGTGTGTGTGTGTGTGTGTGTGTGTGTGTGTGTGTGTGTGTGTGTGTGGTTGCACTTGTATGTTTTTGTTTTTGTTGATTGTCTTGTTTTGTTGATGCTTTTATTGTATTCTTATTTCTATCCATGCTTTGTTTTAACGTGTATGTTGTTTTAAAGGGAAAGCACTTTGTGTTTACTTTTAATAAAAGGTGCTATACAAATAAAATGTACCTTGATATTGATTTTAAAGACTAAATCCTATTATAGTCAAATATGTCTAAATATATCAAACTGAAATCTGTCTCACCTGTGCTTTTACCATGTCAATTTCAGACTGGAGCCTCATTATCCTGCGGTTCATGTCAGCGATCTCAGCCTTGGTTGACTTCAGGTCGTCACCATATCTACCTGCTGACTGCTGCATCTCTTCGTACTGGTACAGACAGGGACAAGTCAGACTGATGCATCAAAATGCAACAAGATAATCCAGGTTTTAGTTGTCAAACCAGGTGTTGCCAATGTTTGTATTTAGTCACATTTTTGGCATTTTTTTTAAAATTGTAATTTGACATGAATATTGGTCTCACCTTAGTCTGGTACCATGACTCAGCCTCGGCTCTGCTCCGGTTGGCAATGTCTTCATATTGGGCACGCACTTCAGCGACAATGGCGTCCATGTCCAGATTACGGCTGTTGTCCATCTCCACCACAACAGAGGTGTCCTTGATCTGGCTCTGTAGCTCTTGGATTTCCTACACAGGATAATACATGAACATAACAGAGGAAATGGAGATGGAAAAGACCATTTTTAAAATAGTCTTTCTTTTAAAATGACATATAGCTACATCAAATATTTATTTGTGTGCCACTAAAAAGTGAAATAAGGTTATTACTGTATCATAGATCTGCCTTAGGAACTCAATCTCATCAGAGAGCCCATCCAATTTGGCTTCCAGCTCCACTTTGATTATGTAGGCTGCGTCAGTGTCCTGCGCAGGAAAAAACAACATTGAGAATATTCATTGTTAAAGTTCTTTTAAGCTCATTCTACTCAAAGGCCTATTATAGTTTCAAGATCAAGGATATGTTGGAAAACCTATAAACAGACCTTCTTTATGAGGACAAAGCTGTTCTCACACTCATTGCGCTTGTTGATCTCATCCTCATACCTGGAAAAAAAGTCATTTGAATCAGAATTAATTAATTTCCCTTAATTCTTTACAAATTTGTATTTTAATATTTTCAGTTTCTTCTGATCAACATGCAGGACATAATATACAGTATATTATGCACACAGTGAAACAAAGTTGAGTCAAAATTAACATATGCTAAAACCTGCAATAACAATAATTTGTCAGGTGGGTGCAGCAGAAACAAGCTGTAAAGACAACGCTGACATATCACCCATGTTGATATGGTGAGTGTGTTAGCAAATGCCTATTTACACATCCAGAGCTATGGAGCTTATTATAATTCATTTGGAGCCGTGTTTCTGGCTATGTGGCAAACATAAGTTCAATATTCACTCTCCTTTTAGCTCCCTTATGGTCTATGCTAACTGCTGAGGGAAGTTTCTGGCTCTTAACCTGCTACGATGACACCATTTTCAACCAGATGGTCGCTAACTCTATCTGTTTGGTGCTGGGCAGGTAGTGTACAGTGAGTTTTTATAACTGTGGTACAATCAAAGCAAAGAACTGAAATACGCTATAATTGCTTTGTAATGCTGAGAGGTAAACCTTTCACATTGCATGTATTCATTGTTTCCATTGTTAATATAACAATTTTGATTAGGGCAGCTTTCAAATAAAATGAATTAATATGAAATAGATGTGATTTCCTCTGTAGCAATCTGAATTCTAAATGAGAAGATTTCTGTCAGTGAAATTTAAACTGAGATCTGAATGAATGTACAGACAGCTGTTTGTTGAAAACATCTGCCTGCTGTGACTGAAATGTGAGCTGTGAGAGTGAACCTGAACTGTACAGCTGAGCTGAAAGACGTCAAAATGATCTGTGGAGCTGAGGGGAACAACTCTACAAATCGGGGAGCCTGGGGATAATAAAAACTCCTTTTATGTACAAGTAGTCATTTGATCAATTTTTAATATAACAATATTGATTATAGCTGCATTAAGGAGTTTGGGTAAAACTGAAGGTTTAAATCCTCGACTCTACTCACTTGTTTTTGAAGTCCTCAACCAGGCCCGTCATGTGATGCAGGTCGGACTCAAGTTTGGCTTTTTCGTGACCCAAGTTGTTTAGCTGCTTACGCAAGTTGGCAATGTAGGCTTCGAACATGGCATCGATGTTGGAGCGAGACGTAGTCTGTTCCTGCACAAGTTTCCACTTGGTCTCAAGCATTTTATTCTGCTGTTCAAGGAAGCGTACCTGCAGACAGAAAAGTAATTGAATAATCAACATGAATGAATACTTTTGTGAATCATACATAAAGGACTGTGAGTGGATTGATAGTAAAATAATGGGAAGATAATAGTGCATTCCTTGTTTTCTCAAAATGCATAACTCTATAATGTATGGAGAGGGTGGTCAGTGAGACATATGTGGTGTGGTCAGAGAAAGAATGCATGTAAAAAGAAGGTGGGCGTGACTCAAACAACATGAATTGATTCACTTTACTGATGGACAAAGAATCGCATGAAGATTGACTTGAACAAAAATGACTAATTGAGCTTCTCCCACCTCTAACTCACTCTAAATGTCACATCAATTACCCCTTACTCAATTCTCAAGTGCCACATTTCAACACAAAGAGGCACTGTTTCCCAATTCCCTCTTTACAATTCTTCTATTGAGTTCCCCTGGCCCTGGGTGGGGTCTTGGTAAACATGATGAGAGACACACAGCTCTGCCTCAGTGTGTGCCATATCACAATGGTATGCAAGCTTTGTTTTACGATCTGAAGAATTAGTCTCGGCGTGATTGATTTACAGCTTAACTTCTGTCCTACATTGCTCCAGGGTGCCTATATGCAGTATATATATATATATATATATATATATATATATATATATATATATATATATATATATATATATATATATATACTGCATCTATCTATCTATCTATCTATCTTTCTATCTACTGTAGCTATACACCTATCTACTGTACCTATCTATCTTTCTATCTATCTCTCTACTGTATATGAATATATCTACTGTATCTATCTATCTATCTATCTATCTAGCTAGCTTTTTGATAGTGGGTGCATATCAGTCATTTATACTACTCTCAGGAAATGGCTTTATTGACTATTATGCAGCCTCATAAAGTGAGTATTGATCAGATTACTGATAGTGTTTGGTTGATATTTTTTACTATAGTGATCTACTCCACTCAGTATTTACAGTAACAAGCTTGTCTTATGCAAAGCTTTCCTCGACCACACCCACTCTTTTTTTCTCCTGAAAGTGTTTGTAAAAGCTGTTATTATTCAGGAAATTATATGAAAATAATACACCACATAAGATTTTGCAAAACAGGAATGCAAGAGGACACCTGGGACTTTATCTACTTTCATAACCACTAAATCTCTTTTTGCAGGATATTGCTCACATTGGGATGCACCCCTTCAAGCAAAATTGTTCTGCTCTTCATCCCATCGCTGTACTGTATGCTTTGTATCCAGGTTGATGCTCTTATCTGAGCTCTATGATCTCACCTGAGAGTGAAAAAATGTGAGGAAGCTTTGCCATTACTGAAAACAACTTACAGCCTCCGCAGTATCATTGTGCATGGCTTTAAGCAGACTGCATTTTGTTATACTTTTTTCACAGGGAATGTCTCAAGGATGAAATCATTGTGAAATCAGACCACTTTCACCTTGAGCTAGTTTGGCTTACAATACACTAATTTCCTCTGAGGTTCCTGAGTTATTATTCGACTCTGTGTGGCATTTAAAAGCTTTATCCCAACACTCATAGGAACTGACACAACATCAAAACAAAAACAATGTAACATTTTATGCCATGAAATACTAAATGTCCTTCTAGGACATTGGTGTTTATCTTCACAGTAATATCTCATCTATAAGTTGACTGACCTTGTCAATGAAGGAAGCAAAGCGGTTGTTGAGGGTCTTGATCTGATCCTTCTCCTGGGTGCGGACCACCTGGATGTTGGGGTCAATCTCCAGGTTCAGTGGGGCCAGTAGGCTCTTGTTCACAGTCACCGCTGTGATGGGGGCCATCCCTTCATTGGCCATGCCACCTCCCATACCTCCACCGAAGCCCAGATAGCCACACTCTATTCCACCTCCTCTTTGTCCAGACCCCCCAATACTATAGCCACCGGCCACTTTAAACCCCCCAGCGCCCACAGCAGCCCCACTGCTGCCCACTCCCCCATAGGAGCTGCGCACAGCGTAGCTCTGTCTGCCACTACCCACACCACGGCCGTCGTAGCCCGAGAAGGAGCGGCTGCTGTAGCCCTGGGATGGGCCCCTGGAGGAGGACACAGTGGAGAAGGTGGTGGTCTTCAAAGCTCTGACAGACATGGTCACAGAGGGAGTCTGTAGCACTGAGGTGATGTGTGAGGAGAGACTGCTGAGGGAAGGAGAGTCAGGCAGATAGACCCTCCCTGATCCCCGTTGCTATTTATCAGAGCAAGGGAGGGACCCTGCTGAGGTGCGATTGGCTGGTGCTCTCAGCAGGGGAGTGTAGGATGATGGGGGGGGGATTACATAATAGTCACTTTGCCAGTTTCTATAAAACTACTGCACAAACACTGGAAGACTCTTACCACCCTTTTTATTAATAAAATGGCATTCTCCACACTTAAAACATGACATTGCTTTACATCATAGTAACAAACACTTCCAGTATTTTTGCGTCCATACAATTATACTGCACTGCAAACCACAAGTGCAACCACACACACACACACACACACACACGCACACACACATGCAACACCAGAATATAAAGTCAAACCTTGGGTATAATGAACAGGCACATCATTTTATGACCTCCTCTTCCACTTTACAACAGTTCTCATAGACGTGATATATTGCGAAGTAAATTGTGGTTGCCCAGTGTGATGTGCTTTATGTGTTTGTGGGCTGTGGCTGTATGTATCATAATTGTGAAAGAACTATATACCGACTGAATATGTTCAGCTATCTATAATCTTGATTTTTCACTGATTTTTTATTTTGTTGCAACAAATCCTTGCATGAAACACTTATTATGTAACAAATATGACTGATATAGCAAAACGTGTAAGTAGACTTTTCTTGGTGGTACCATCTAAAACTTCAATGTAAAAGCCTGTGTTTGTAGTCTGCACGTTTGTGCAGGATGTTTCCATTATAGGCAATGCAAGCACACACACACACACACACACACACACACACACACACACACACACACACACACACACACACACACACACACATTCCTTCGATATCAGCCAGATAAAGAGCAAACTGAAGAGAGCAAACAGAGTTTGTCTTTTTATTTTACCCTGAACCCTACCTTGTCTTTAACAGCTTTCCCCACCCATACAAACACAACATAAAATACTATGGATGGATGGATGTGTGGGTGCGGGTTAGAGGTTAGAAGGATAAATTCCATGGTTGCAAATATTAAAGATCAAAACACATTTTTGATAAGGCCTTCTCATTTCATGACAGTTTTATTTAAAACATGAGCCCCAAGCATAATCTGAAACTGTGGAAATCATGATTAATTTGTCACTGGACAGCTTTATGACTCATGATCTTTTCTGAGCGGTTTGATGACTGTTGCCTAATTTTTTCCCAGAATAAACCTCTTGCTCCCTCAACAAACATTTTTACCACACCCCTTATCTTTTGTTTTCAAGGTTTTATTTGGTTATTCAAAAAAATCACCTATTTAATAACCGTTAATATAGCAAAGTAAGCACATGTTGTGGAAAGTACATCTTAACAACCTGAAGGGGACATTCAGGCTTTGGACCAATCAAAAATGCATGTTTTGCTTGGCTTGTCTCAAACAGTGACGTTACTCTTCACAAAGGAGCTGCTGTGCTAAACTTGGAGGCAACCATATAAGTACAAGTCAACCAGTTTTTGTTGTTTCATTAACTCAGTCTATCTGACAAATACACCAACTGATTAACAGAGCTTTATTTATTTCACGCTTGATTACTACTTGATTACTTAAACATGATTCAATTAAATACAATCTTTCCTACAAATGAAATAATTCCTCATTCTTTCTGCATGAGGAAAGTAAGAAGGTAATACAAAAAGCTAACCCTCTGACCTTAAGTCTCTTAAGAGGCCAGTGATGTTTTGGTTTGTATAAAGCTGCAATATGACACATCAAGTCAGGAATGTGCTGAGAGAAACACGTACATGCTACAAGACAGAGAGGAGGGGGGAAGAGAAAAGATGAGCAAGTGGGGGGGTATGAGAAGACAATTAGCAAAGATAAGAAACATACCTATTTCACAACGAATGACAGGTTGACCGAGATGTTCAGTGAGAATGGGCTGGGATCCATGACAGGCTGAATTCTATAGCAAAGGTGATGACATCGCTGTATGCACATTTATACATTATAATGTAGTTATAATGAACTTGATGGATGCAGAAAATAAATTAAAAAGGGAAGACAAATACTATGAAACTCTGTCTGTAAGCTGTGGTCTTAAAGTTGGATTTTGCAGTATTTAGAAGGATCCTGCCAAGCCTTCCGAACTATCAGCAAAATCAGTTATAAAACTTACTTCCTGCTTCGCCCTGTGATGCCTGTTCACACAGACAACATGAAGAAACTCTACACCGAGGCACGGTGCATTGAGTTAAACAATGGGAGCACACATGTAGACTTATTGTAACAAGCCAGGGAGAAAGGTACAGAACATGCAGTTTTGTGGTCTTCCCCCACTCTTCTCTCACTACAGAAAGTTTGTTCCTTTGAGTCCCATGCCCCCTAGTGTCTGAAGGATGTAAGTTTTTCAGCCCAGGAGTGGCCCATGTGGTCACATGTTATTACTGTTTTTCATTATCTGCTGCATGAAACTTGGTGTTGATAATTTGTTAACCACACGAGAGGTATGGCTCTAGTGATGGCAATGTTAGTCAGTCCATCCATCACTTTGGTCCAGATAAAAATATCTCAGCAACTATTGGATGGATTACCAGGAAATTAGTTAGTTTATGGATGAAACCTTCTGACGTTGGTAAGCCCCTCTAGAGCAGTGGTTCTCAAAGTGGGGTCCAGGGACCCCCAGGGGTCCTTGAGGTCGAGGGGGTTTCAGGGGGTCCGTGTACGTTTTGATAGTGTGTTTTTTTTCGTTTGAACCACAAAACAAAATAACGAGAAATCAGCTGTTTTTCGTTTGTAGTTTCAAACCAAAAACAAAGAAACTGTAAAAAAAAAAGAGCCGTTCTCCCGTTTTTGGTTTCTGAATCCAAAAACGAAAAACGACTAAATCAAATTCAAATAACGGTCCGATTTTGGTTTTTTAAAATTCCTTTTTTCATTTCTCCGTTTGAATATCTACATTAAAAGAAAGACAGGTTGGCCAAGTGACCCGGAAGTAATAGTAAATATAGCCTATAAAAATAACAGCCAAGCTTTTAGAACGGTCATAATATGCAGCACTAACGTTATACCAGATTAACATTAGAAGAAATAAAATCAATCAATAAATAGGCTTATATAAACTGGACCGAAAGAAATATGTTTGCACCAGTAGTTTATTACAGTGATTTAATATTGTGCCTATCCACTTACACATGTTTGGTTCAATACAGTTGGTAATAGTTAACCTAAGAACTTATTGTGTATGCAGAGTTGTTACTGTTAGCACTATATTATATAATTAAATTAATATTTAATGTGGTTTCCACGGTAATGGACCAAACTGTTCCCCCTTTCTACCAGCAGGTGGCAGTATTTACATGACTTTGGCGCGTTTTAGATACAGCCATTCGTTGGCGCAAAATCTTTCAATTAACGGAAGCCCAAGGGGGTCATTATTTGGAGGCAGCTTTGAAAAGCTGTCTATGGAAAAGCTACAGAAAAGTTCTGGGCCCATGATGGTGCTATCATGGTACCACCATGCTGCTGGTAGAAAGGGGGAACAGTTTGGTCCATTACCGTGGAAACCACATTAAATATTAATTTAATGATATAATATAGTGCTAATAGTAACAACTCTGCACACACAATAAGTTCTTAGGTTAACTATTACCAACTGTATTGAACCAAACAATGCGCTCATTAGACGTGACTGGTGATGTGTACGTAGATAGGCACGATATTAAATCACTGTAATAAACTACTGGTGCTAACATATTTCTTTCGGTCCAGTTTATATAAGCCTATTTATTGATTGATTTTATTTCTTCTAACGTTAATCTGGTATAACGTTAGTGCTGCATATTATGACCGTTCTAAAAGCTTGGCTGTTATTTTGATAGGCTATATTTACTATTACTTCCGGGTCACTTGGCCAACCTGTCTTTCTTTTAATGTAGATATTCAAACGGAGAAATGAAAAAAGGAATTTCAAAAAACCAAAATCGAAAAAACAAACTATCAAAACGTACACGGACCCAGCACCACCATGAGGGTGACATTTGAGTTTCAGAGTGAAATATCTTGACTAACCATTGGATGGATTTTGTGACATTTGCTACTGAATTTTGAGGTACCTAGAGAATAAATCATACAGCTGCTAATTCTCCCATCATCTATTTAGGCACAAAGTTGAAGTATTCCTCTGTCTGGAAAGGTTATGAGGTAATGTTGGGCACTGACCTGAATGACACCTGGGTACCATTGTTTCAACTTACCTAGCATGAGTTCATAAGCTGGAAACAACAACTGCTCTAGCACCACCATGAGGATGACATTTGTGTTTCAGTGAAATATCTTGACAACTATTGGATGGATTTCGTGAGATTTGCTACTGATATTTGAGGTACCTAGAGAATAGATTCAGATAAAGTGGGTGATCTTTTAACTTTTTTATCTAAATGTCAGTTTTCCCAAAACTTTGCATTATATCCAAATACTTGCAAAACAACCATTCCCTTCAGCCTCAGCTGTACTTTGTATTTAGTCCTAATTAGCAAATGTTAGCAGGCTAACAGGCTATACTAAGATGGTAAAAATGGTAACTGTAATTGGCATCAGCATTGTGGCTGCCCGAAAGAAAGCCCATTGATCAAAGTGAAGGGGCTGTTGAGAGAGGCTTTCAGGCCCTCTCAGAGCCTATTTGATTGACTATTGTTTTATTACACAATGGTAAGAGTATCATGGTTGTATATGTTCTGGTTCCTGTTTTATTTTGAAATCTGTCTTTTCTGTCTTGTTTCCCGCTCTTGTGATTGCCTGATGTTTTCCACCTGTTTCCCAGCCCTTGTGTCACCTGCCTCTTGTTACCTCATTACCCTCTGTATTTAGTCTTTGTGTTCCCCTTGTCCTGTGTCAGATCATTGTTAATGTTACGTGTGTTTGTTCTGTGTCTTCTCCGTGTCAGCTATGCTCTGGACTACCTTGATTATTTTGTGTTTGGTTCCATTAAATTCTTAACTTCAACTTATCCTGCCTGCCTGCCTGCTCTCTGCATTTGGGTCCTCAACTTCCCTGTACACCTAACAAAGAGTTAGAAGTTAGATTAGATAAGAGAGTCCTATATAAATCCAGTAAAGGTAATAATGCAACATTTTGGATACAAACTGCCTCTAAAAAAGACAGTATGTGAACAAATTGGGTTGCTATTATGGATTGGGTAGTGATGCGTTATTATGAATCCCACTGCATTTAATTGCAAGACCCGCCCTGCACAGCAGCCAGATTTGTTGAGGTTAGGCATTGTCCTCGAGAGGTTAAGGTCAGGATAGCCCATTGGTCAGGGGATAGGACCTGAACAAATCAGGTACCGGTACCTTGCGCAGGCATGATTGCCTGGTAGTGACAAGCATTGTCATTGTGAGCATGTTAGCATGTCGATGTTTGCATTTAGCTCAAAGCACTGCTGTGCCTGGATTGTATCCTTATTGTTGTTTCCATGTTCTGTGCTCCTGTTCATTAGTGAATGTGCTTTTTACATAACAAAGGTGTCAAAAGATACAATATATCATGAGTTGTTCAGTTTTTCACACATTTGACTTATTCACATAACTTAATTATTCTTAAAAGATAAATCTGACATTGATTTACTACATACAGATTTTTAAAAGACAGTCTATTGTGAAGCCTAGTGGAGTTACTCTTTTAAAAAAAACAGTTTTATTTCCTTAAATGAAACTACTCATTTGTGCCTACATGAGAAACAAGAGTACTGAAGACTCTCCTCTGTAGCAGTTCTAACTCACTGCTCCTTTTATGTCTTCCTGTGAAATGTTTTTGTGCTAGAAATGGACATGACATCCCACAGAGAAAATGTTCTCCTAATCGACACATTTCACTAACCACTGATGTGTGACCCTTGCACTTTGTTGTCGATCCTCGCCATAAAACTGGAATATAGATATACATTAAAAAGATAAACAAATTGCATCTTTTGATGCCTTTTGAACATCACATGCGAGTCAATAAGGGAGTGATCAAGAGAGAAAAGGAGGAAAGTGAATGCGTAAGAGTGAATCACACTCACATGCATGTCCGCATTCCTGGCGTCTATCAGGGTGCAAACAATCATCTGCATATATATGCATATGCATCTATGCAAATACATATTTTTGACTTTGTGTATATAAGCACGTGAGAGCTCTCATTCTGCACTGCAGCTGGGTTAAAAGGAACTCAAAGAGAAATAGGCAGGGAAGTGAAGTTCATTCAAGGCCACGCTTAACAGAGCGGTAATAATCTGAGAGTTGTCCAAGATTTGTGAAGCACAACCTCTGCAGTAGTTTCCAGATTCCTGCTGTGTGTTACTATGACTCACATACTCTGGGCCCTGCTTCTCCTCTTTTCCTCTGCTTTATTAATGTCTTATCCGGGAAAGTAAAATAAAAATAAAATCTGGAAAATCAAACCATATGGACACATGGTGTAAGCAGGATATGTGCCACAAACATGCAATAGGTAATATAAAACTACTGATCAAGGTACATCCCTGTTTCTATTTGTCAATTTTTTGTTTTTTTGTGTCCTGGCAGGCGAGGCAAAATGTCATGTGGTATGAGTCATGCTGATTTAATTCATCGTTCCTCTTTATATCATCTTGTCCTCGTCACAGGCCTAGACTCATCAGTGTTTCTTAGTCTTTTTGTTGCTTTTTGCTACTCTCTACATGCTGTTTTTCCCTTCTTATTGAGTTCTGCTAAAATAAATTACTATTTAAAAAAAAAAGAACAGCAAGGGGCAGTTGTGAATTGTGAGAAACACTGACATGTGATTAACCATGAAGGTGAGGTAAGATCAAGAGAGAAAAGAACTAGGTTGAATGAAGCTCAGTGTTTGAGCCTTTTCCAGTTTCCTGTGAAGAAATAATTAAAGTTAACATCCTAAAGTGCCTTAATATGATAAGGACATTACTAAGAAGTTACATGTTTTTAGGAAATGTGGGTGTAGGTAAGGAAAAAGTGTGACTGTGCTCATGTCAAATGTGTGTGAGTATGCTTGAGTAGATAATCAATGAGTAGATAATCAATGGTGCTCTGTGCAATATGTGTGTAAGCTTGATTAGATCATTATCCTCACTGTTAACACATGATGAACTGGTATTGACAGGTTACATCAGTATGGGACAGTGGAAAGTACAAAATACCTAGAGACAGGATGAGATACATAGGTTGATGTAGAAAAAAAAACAATGTTGAGATGAGTAAATATAAAATGAATCCTGATTATGATGACCAGGGTTTTGTGATTCTATGTTTTTTTCCCTGTGGTTCACAAAGTATCAATGACAAAAGAGCACTTTTCATACTGCGATATCAAAGGCTTCAAAAGATAATTGTAAAAATCCTCAACAGAACTGATTGGAGCAGATAATCGACTATAGTAGGATTGGTAAATGAGGGCAGCTTTTCTTCCCTTCTGATTGTATTATGAACAATATGCTATTGGCTTACTTTCATTATTTAGGCATCTCATCTCTTCTCAGCCTTCTGGGTATATTTGAAGCTCGGGTGTCCTTAGGTTTCCCTTTACAGCAGTGTTAATACTGTTCACCCTATTGTCTGTGTTGAAATGATTGCAACTCAGTAAATCAGTTTTAGTTAGAGCTTTCTGATAATTATGTAGCTGTGTAAGTAATAATTGGAGCATTGAAAGAAGAGGCGTCTGATAAAACAATTGTGTTCTTTCTAACCAGCAAAACCTTTTTATTAACTAAATTCTTTTTTCTGCCCAGATTGTGGACAACGCTGGTTTTGTGCTCTAGATTTACAATGTCTGTCTTGCTGTTGATGACTTCAAAGTATGGTACTGTAAGGTGTTTTAAAATTAATCTGAATTAAATTAGTTATTTACATTGTTTTATGTATTACGCTTATACATCCCTCCTCCCCCTCTGTTTTAGTTGCAACTAAAAGAATCAGTGCTGCAGCTGCTACACAGTATCTCCTTTTCAGTTTAGTCTAGATAGGTAGGTAGGCAAAACTTTATTTTGGGGCATGGCTGACCACAAACTTAGAAACTATGTAGCAAATGGTAGACATGCCTTTTATGGGCATACCAAAGGAATTTGTTTGCACGCTTACAGAGTTAACCTCATTTTGAGAAGAATATTCTACCTTTTTAGTTACACTTTTAGTTTTAATTCTATTCCAGCTTTCTCCATTGGAGCATGTACTGTACTTTACCCGGCTTAACATGTCTGTTACTGCTTTCTTTCATTTGTTGTGAACTCACTTGCTCTGGTTGTTCAAATGTGAATGTTTTTAAGTGTTTTCACAACGGACAAATGCTTCACACGTTTCCTTGGAGACAGAAAATATATTGTCTGTTAAAAAAAGGGAACATGTGGGTGAATGAGAGCATGAGAGAGCAGGGAGGGGGAGCAGGAAATGAAGACTGGGGCGATGTTAAAGTGGGCAGGGTCTGTGAGACCAGCTGTGATTGAGGGAGAGAAGCAGGAGTATAAGTTCCCAACTTCCCACTGCCAGCGTCACTTTTTTTAAGCCGGCCAGCAGTGAGTCTCCACATCTCATTTTTCACTTCATTTTCTGTCGTGCCTTAACTTCTCCAAAATGAGCTTCAGAAGATCCACCACACAGCAGATACCTTCTTCCCACTTCTCCTTGACCCGCTCCACACCCCAGCGGGCTGCAAGCATGTATGCCAGTTCTGGTGGACACAGCACCCGCATTTCCTCTGTCTCCGCATCTTCCCTCCGGTCTGGTGCCCCAATGACCTCTTCTTCCTCTGCCTTCAAGCTGAGCAGTGGAATGGGTGGTGGTATGGGTTCAGGTTTTGGTAGTGCCGGTGTGTCCATGTCGACTGGTGGTGGTGCCGGTGCTGGGATCATGGGCAACGAGAGGGGAGCCATGCAGAACCTAAACGACCGCCTGGCTAACTACCTGGAGACGGTGAGAAACCTGGAACAGGCCAACAAGGACCTGGAGATGAAGATCATGGAGGCTCTGGAGAAGGGAGGGCCCGACGTGAGAGACTACAGCAAGTATCAACCCATCGTAGATGACCTACGCAAACAGGTAAGCGTGACAATGAATAATGATGTAAATGTACAGGGGGAAGTTGAGTATGAAATGCTGTTGGAAACTAGGAAGCTGCGGTTATTGGTCGATGTGTTTGACGAGGGAGGTGAGGGATGTAGATGCTTTAGAAATGCTTGATGGGGCCTCTAATTTGAGAATAAGTGCATGTGATGGCACTCATCATCACAGACAATGTTTCAAATGTAGACCCACTTGTGTCAGTAAGTTGTATCAGTGAATTTATTCTTTATTTCATGCCTACTGTTGCAAACAAAGATTGAGAATGCTTATGCTGAGCCGGGCAACATTTCCTTTGTAGGTTATCAAATGTCTCGATAGAGAATGAAGGGTGTGGTTGCTAAGCTCTAACCCTCCCCCATAAAACTCGTTTGTGCCATAAAATGTCCAGAACTTCCTGTGATGAATCATCAACACGCGGGCATCATCATGTGAGACAGACTGAAAAGCTCTCAAACTAACCTTTAGCAGACATAGGCATTTTTGAATGGTCCTGCTTGCAAATGGGGATTCTACAAGCATTCTCTGGTGTAGGAGGGCCTCAATGTAAAACAGATGTGTGGTAATGACACACACACAAAGGATCTCGGACTGCCAGCGTGAGTGTGTGTGCGCACAGATTTGTGTGAGTGCACTGGTTGTATAACAATCAGATCCAGTCTGCAGGGTCAAATGTCACATTCTTTTACAGACTCCAGATCTTCAGTGTCACATAATGACACATTGATGGTGGCACTTTGTCTTTCTCGACACATAAAAAAGGCACAAGTATTTCCCCTTTAACTCTGAGGCAGTTTACCACGGACACAACAGAGAGAATTAACTCACAAACACACTCATGCACAGAAGAATTTCGCAATCTCTGCACACATAAACACATACAGTGATATATACAAAGAAAATGACATATACAGTGCAGCTGGGTGGGAATTGGAAAGAAGAAAAACCTCTCTGTATGGTTTATTCAGACAGGAAACCCAATTTTCAACAATGCTAAAACAAACCAGATTCTGTGTTGGCAGGGGAACAACCTCTTTTCCTGTCCTTGAGTTGTGGTTCCTCTTTTTACTGACTGTTACCATGGATACAATCATGTTGTGGCCCTAGTGTGTAATCTAATCTGAATTTGTATTTTGTTTTTTTATCGTCCCATAAGGAAAATAGTTATTTCAAATCATATGTTTAATTCTGCAGCTGTGTGAAACATTGCTATCTCATTGCACATAATGACTGGAGCATTGAAAGAAGAAGCTTCTGGAAAACAATTGTGTTCTTTTTAACCAGCAAAAACACTGGTAAAACTTATTTTTGTCCTAAATTCTTTTTCTTCTTCAGATCTTTGATAAGATTACGGAAAACGCTCGTTTTGTGCTCCAGATCGACAATGCCCGTCTTGCTGCTGACGACTTCAAAGTAAAGTATGTTGTTTTATCAGAGTTATTTATATATTAAGCTCATACATCTTGTTCAAAGGCAGACATGCTTCAGTGTCAAAAATTATAGAATTTGCAAATTAAAGCCTGTGCAGAGTTTGTACAGTCGATGTGGTCCAATATCTAGAACAGGGGTCTTCAACGTTTTTTCCAGTCAAGGACCCCTTAACTGAGAGAGAGACCTCCTACTACATGTTGTATATAATTAGGTTTCACAATAAGCTAGGCCTACAATAACGTGTGGGCAGCCTAAAGCCTTTATACATACCTTTTTAGTGCATAGAATACTAAGCTATTAAAATATTTTTTTGCCATAATTTTATGAATCATGTTTTAATGATAAACATACATGTGGCAAAGTGAATCCTCAGGATTAACTGTATCTGTGCATGGCTACCTTAGTGAGTACCTTTAGGCCAGTAAGCCTATCGTAATTCTTTTCACAAATAGGCTGATTTATATTTGCTAATAATATGTTGGATTCATGTTAAGACATTTCATTTTTTATTTTTTTTAACCTTTAAAAAATTAACAGTAATTTGGAGGCCCCCCTGCAGTGACTCTGAGGACCCCTTAGGGGCCCTGGACCCCCTGTTGAAGATCTCTGATCTAGAACATCTGACAGAATAGGATTTCAGAAACTGCATGATAGTGTCTGAAACACTTTATGAAACTTCAGTCTTGCCATTTTGTAACTTCATACAGTACAACGCAATGTGAATAAGAGCTGATCTAACAGCTGATGTCTGTAATAGAGATTGTGTCTGTGCACTTCTTCAGGTTCGACAATGAGATGGCAATCCGCCAGTCTGTGGAGGCCGACATCGCTGGGCTGAGGAAACTCATAGATGACACCAACATGACCAGAATGAACATCGAGAACGAGATTGAAGCTGTGAGGGAGGAGCTCGCCTTCCTAAAGAAGAACCATGACAATGTGAGTTTACAGTACATCCAGATTATGCAACACATTTCACTATTACAGGCTCACAAGTCTTGAAAGTTTTTGTTAATTTCTCTCTTTCTGTCGGTCCGATAGGAAGTGATGGAGCTGAGGAATCAGATTTCTCTGTCAGGCGTGCAAGTGGACGTTGACGCTCCCAAAGGCCATGACTTGGCCCAGATCATGGAGGACGTGAGGGGCAATTATGAGAAGATTGTCATGAAGAACGTAGATGAACTTAAACGATGGCACGAAAATCAGGTGATGCAATGTTGCAAAGGGAAATCATTTATAAACACAATTACTGCAACTATCTTGTTAGTGGGCTAACATTCTCCCTTCACCCCCCGTCAGATTGCGGATGTGCAGGTGGAGGTATCACAGAACACAGAAGCTCTCCAAGGAGCCCAAATGGAGAGGGGCGACTTATCCAGACAGATACAGACCCTGGAAATTGAACTTGCATCCCAACAGAGCTTAGTGAGCATGCATTGCATATTTAATCCACAAGCATAATTTAAACAAATCCTTTAAGTAGATTCTAAATTCTTGTTGTAATATTTGAGATGTTTCTTTAAAATACCATGACCTTTACATAACACTCTCTTTTTCACAAAGGTTGGAACTTTCCCATGTTTTCCTAAATTAGACTTGCTTGCCTAAAAACATATTTGGCACTCTTTTGATTCCTCCTTTTCAATCTTTTATCAGAAAGCTTCCTTAGAGGACACATTACGCAACACAGAACAACGAAACAACATGGAAATGGAGAAGTACAACAGCATTATTATCCGTCTGGAAGAGGAGCTGACCAACTTGCGTGCAAACATCCAGCATCAGACCCAAGAGTATGAGGCGCTGCTCAACATGAAGATGAAACTGGAGGCCGAGATTGGCACTTACAAGAAACTGCTGGATGGTGAAGCGTTCAAGTAAGAGTTAGGTGGAGGAGAAAAAAGAGATCCAGGCAAGGTGTTGATGGTGGTGGAGGTGAATACCAAAATCACTTGTTATCATCACGTTTTGCATGGTCAAGTACAAGTACATCAAGTGAGGTAGTTCCATTCAGTTCACATAGTTCAATGTGAATATTTTTAAAGTCAAAATGTTTTGTTTGTGTTTTGTACAGGCTCCAGGATGCACTGGATGAGCTGGTGGACGCAAGTTAATTTGGAACAAAGAATCTGGGACCATCCCAACAACCCACAACTATCCTTTATGGAAAAAAAATACATGCTGGTCCAATCAACTAAAGCCAATTTTGAACCAAGACCACATTCTGTGTAAACCGTAAAGGATTTCAGCAATTCTGAATAAAGGCATTTGACCACAGTAAAGCAGGCAGGGCTATTTAAAAAGCAACCATTGCCTGAACTGACAGCAAAATAAAAATAAATAAAACCACTTGTTGACCCACAGTCATGGCATTGTGAATTTGTTATTGTTACATGATGTAGAATGTGCATGTTATGTTTTAGTGATACGTTGTTGTCATATTAATTGCACTATAATAGCCCTTATTGATTGAAAAACAAAGGCTTAAGGAATTACATGATTTTAATTGACATATTATATAATCTCCGTTGACAAAATAACCACATCCCAAAAAAATGGCTGACAAATTGCATGATTTTATTGCTGGCTGTAATTATAAATACTATAGTATTAACTATAGTAACTATTTATACTTGCGCGTGGTGGTCGCGACACTAGTTGCAGTCTTCTCCTGAACAGAGGTGTCGCAAATGAGGAAAGGCTACCGACTTTGCTATTTCTACGGACTAGAAGAAGAAGAAAAAGGTAACCAATGGCAGAACTGGCAGCAGCATTGACGTCAATGTCAACAGTGGCTAAGATGATATTGGAGTCAATGGATGAGGAAGGACAATTGCTTTTGAGCCTGCTTGCAAAGAAACAAAGAAAAAGAAGGTAGAATGTTCGTCCTTCTTTTTAAAATATGGTGATCCTCGTGAAACAAATGAGGATGATAGACATAGAGAAGCACTTTGAATACTTCAGAATGTCTGCACAACAACTCGATGACTTACTTTGCCGGATCAAGCCTTTCATTCACCATAAAAGAACTCATCTTAACCCAGTAAGTTTACAAGAGAGAACTCGTCCATGCTTCCTGTTTCCGCTTTGTCGTGCACCACTGGTTTGAATCCTGGCGCGCCAGCAAGATCTACGTCATTTTGACGTCACATTGACGCGACAGGTCGGGAACGGCGACTGTAAAAAGGCCTTAAGAATGCTTAAAGTTGTCTTAATTGATGTTTGGCCACTGGGGGGCAGAGGAACATCAAAACAAGCCAGGAGACACACTTTATACATCTGTTTTGTTGTTATTGTGCAAGCAAACACATCCAGCAAACACAGGGCTATATTATTTTTCCACTAGTTAAGTTTCTGGTTGAATCACAAATGTAACATATAAGCTTTGGTTTGGTCTTAATCAACTTCTCTTGTTTACCGCTGGTTTCTAATATAAAGAATGTAATTCGAAATACAGTGCAAACCTAGATTTTTTAAACTCCCTTTTAATACCCTCCTAAATTTAAAATTTTAATATTTTTATTATTTTAACCCTCATCCTACCAACATATTTAACATACAAGGACTACCTGACGAAAATATATTTTGCGTTATACACTTTTCCTTAATACTACTTGCAGCTTTTATACTAAGTACAATTCACATTAGTAGCCTACTTAAAAGCCCATCCTTTGAATCAGGTATCATTTAGTTTTCAGTAGCCTAATTTCAAGTAAACATTATTTGTGTTATATTTATGGTGAAACCAACCAAGGTCATTTTGACCCCAATATAAAATAATTGCAATTAACCCACAGTCATTCCAACTTTTTAATTTTATTTTGTCTTTCAATACAAAAGTAGATAGAGACCTTAGTCTCAGTATGAACCCCTGTCACAACATTTCTAATTCCATGAAAACCCTCTGAGACCTGCCGGAGCGGCAGCAGTCCCGGACAACGTTATTGTCTTTAGGAGGCTATACTGCGCTGGGATCTAAAGCTAGAGTAGAGATATCATATGAAACAAGACGACCTAAGGAATCCATTGGTACAAACCATGTCATGGTTGCTTTTCGGGAGGTGGGCTAAATAACGCTCCAAAGTTAGGCTACATTTTGGCGAGGGAACACTGGCATATGCAAAAATGTTCCTTGACCTTTCATCTCAAGTATCAAGTCATGAAAAATTGGAAAGATAGAATAAATCACCCCTGAGATATGACAAAAAGTATAGCTCTGCTGGTACCGCAGTCAGGGGTACTTTTTACTCCACTGCCTTTATTTGACAGCAGTATGCTAGTTCCTTGTGTCCAGATAAAGATTTGACACAAAATACATTGAACTTATAAAATATGATAGCCTGACAAGCCAGACCCACATCAAGATGTTGGGTCTGGAAACTCATCATTGACGGAGCTCAATCCGAGGGGTGGGATAAACGGTTGTCTTTCAAATTCCCTCTGCACGCAATAGGATAACGCTACAACCAAGCAGAGCAACGAAGAAGGTAGCGAAGCTAGTTGATAGATTAAACTTTTGCCGTATCCGGTCGGCAAAACTCCGAACACATCTTCCTTTTTTAAGAATGATTTCAGTGCCATTCTTTGTTCTTTTCTCAAAGAAAAGCTTAACTCCAAGTCTTCCAGAAGACCGCTGTTCCCAGCAGCAGCAGCTAACCGACTCTATACACAATTTGATTGGTCTGACCAGAGTTTGGTTTTTCCAGCTCGCAAGCCAACGGAGAGTGCCTAGACCCCCCTGGCTGCAAATAAAATTTGCTGTCGCTAGGGTGCGTCTAGATTTCTACGCTAAAAATATGATGCTTTGTTGTAGATCAACTATGCAACAGTATAAAGTTATAGAAGTCACTTTTAGCAGCAATAACAAAATGTTGCTCACATTTAAATGCATTAGTCTAATATTATAATATATATATATATATATATATATATATATATATAACAGTGTGAAAGGGTGTCTTTAAAATAATTCATGTATGAATATGACTCAATACACACACACCAAGGTCTGGGCTTAGCCATATAAGATTTGAAATCACATAATTTATCATTTCACCACTCATTTTTCAGGTTAATTATGAATATTACAATTTCACTGAAATTGTATTTTCCAAATTTCCAGATTTCAAATTGGAGGCCAACAATCTCAATGTCTGTAACAGAGTGAAATATCTAGAGCATTTTGTTACGGATAAAATTACGGATGATGATGAGATTTACAGGCAGTGATGTAAGATTTATGCACAAGCTAATATCCTTGCGCGTAGGTTTAGTATGTGTTCTGATGCTGTGGATATTTCTTTGTTTAAAGCGTATTGTACTGCACACTTGTGGGTCAATTAGAAGAAGGGAAGCATGAAAAGATTACAGGTTTATAATGATGCTTTGAGAATAAAAGGCCTAGATGGTGTAGTGCTAGTGAATTATTTGTGTCTACATGAGTTAATACACTTCAAGCTGTAATGAGAAATCTTGTGTATAAATGTATTTGCCGACTTGACGCTTCTGTGAGTGAGATTATCTTTGTCATATCCAACATCAGATTCAGTACAGTTCGTTACTGTCTCACTTATGGAGTCAGCGGAACAAATGCCTCTTTTTATTTAGAGTATAGTTGCTGTATTATTTTATATATATGTATATATTTTTAGATACTTTATATGAAATTGTATTATGCCTTTGAGTTTTTTATGTACAAAGTGTTAAATGTGTTGTGCTGTCTTTTTATTGTAACTTGAGTCTGAAATAAAATTCTATATATTATATGATTTGACGTCACAAATAGATTGATTAATTGATTGACTAATTGATTGAAAATTAAGCAGATATTTAGTCATAACAACCTGGAGCTTAACATGCTCAAAACTGTGGGGGTGACAGTTGACTTCAGGAGGAGCCCCCATCACCATAGTGAACAGCAGGCACGTACACACATAGACATCAAAAGGGTCTTGAGCCCAAGAGAGTCAAGAGAAAGTGCCCTTTTTTCTGGATGCATGTTTATTTTATTTGAATTAATGAATATAGCCTATATATTCCTGTTTGCACACAGCTTCCCTGTCAAACAAATGTATTTCTTGAATTTAAAAAATCTAAACATCAGGTCGGGAGATGAGACTTTGTTAGCCTTTTTCAGTTTAGTATGAAGGTTTTTGTTGAGCTTTTTTAAAAAGATTTTTTGAAGTGTTATTTATTCCAATAACACCAAAAGAATTAAAATAAGTTATTTCCATTTGCAAAATAAACAAATTCTTAGTGAAATGATGTCCCTCTCCTTGCAGTCACTGCAGTCCCTTATTCTAAATATATACTTGAAACTAGTAGCAAAACATGGACATTGTGGCAGAGTTTATTTTGTGGAGTATTTATTAAATCTATTAAACAATTGCGTAAGGGAAATAAAATAAATTGGTAAGTAGTCAGAGTTGACATTTTGTTAAAATTTCAAATAAATAATTATTTCTTAACTATATTATGCCTAACTATTAGCACTGTGTCTGCTGTGGAGGCCTTCAGGTTTCTGGGATCCACCATCTCCCAGGACCTGTGTGGATGCCTAACATATAGATACCATCAGTAAAAAGGCCCAGCAGAGGATGTACTTCTTGCGCCAGCTCTGGCCAGGACTGCAAAAAGAATTAACAATCATCCTCCAGAGTTAGGAAACAGGCTGGAAAGATCACTGCAGACCCGTTTTACCACCTGGACACAAGCTGTTCCAACTTCTCCCCTTAGTAGGTGCTACAGAGCACTGTATGCCGAAACAACCCACAGGACACAGGAACAGTTTCTTCCCTCAGGCTTTCACCATGATGAACACCTAAATCAGTCTGTCAATAACAACCCTGTAACAACAACAAAACATCCCCTTGCTCCCATTATAAACTTTTTTTTTTACAGTTTACAATGCACTGTATGCCTATATAGACATGTATATAACACAAACTGTACATAATCAATTTCTTTGCACCATTTGTATGGTGTATGTACTTACAGAAACCCTTGACTTGTATACAGGTGTTTTATTTTATTTGGGTTTTTTGTAATTTTATTTGTGCTTTTTTATATATGCACTGTATATAGGCTATAGGCCTTTTGTGTTGCCTACAAAATAGTCCTGTCTATTCTTTACCTTTATTTGTTCAGCTTTGTGGTTATTGTGCTGTTATGTCTATGTCTGTGTAAGTAGCCTACACTGAGATAATGAAAAAAAACTGAGTCACATTCCTTGTACGTGTAGGATGCAATAGCCTACCTGACCAATACAGCGGATTCAGATTATGATAAATATAAATATTTAAAGGTGCATAAAGATTTTGTGTTCAATGATTTAGAGACAGAGACTGCTATAAAAGAGAAATCAATGAACAGCCTGTGAGTTACACTAACGTTAGTTCAGTGACAAATATGGCAGAAAAGTTAGAAGAAATGTCAAGCTGAGCAGATGTTGGTGACATTCAGCCATGGTGGGTAAGCAAACCAAGGGAGGAGACAGCAGGCCCGTGAACGGCGATGCGCGCTCCCGATAATAAACCTCTGACGCGTTCATCCGGGAACTACTACGAAGAACTCGTTCTCCAACATGGCGGCGTCAGGTGAGGTTTATGAGGGTGAACGATCTGGGTCGGATGGGGGGAATTTTAGCGGGTTATACGTCGATACAATTGAACATATTAAGTTTTTAGATTGTTAATGCCTCGTCTTATTGATTGGCGTAGTTGTCCTGCGTGTAAAAATCGGTTCCTCGGTTGTTTTGGCCCGGTAAAGGCGTAACTGCTGAAGGAAGGCGAATGAACGAAGCAACGACTTGCACAATCTGAACACTTAACCTACAGATTACATGCGGTCTTTTGCTATGAACAATGTTATTGCCATGTTTGTGTTGTCCGCTTTTGAGTTTGCAAAGTACTACATGTATTGGACATTGTGTGACATGTTATGAAATGCTGCTAACTGCGTGCAGCGCTGGCACATTGTATCTCCGTGGCGGAGCTCGCCGTGGCGCTTAGAGCAGATAGGCATCGGGCGCAAGCGCGTGTCGTGGAGGAGGGGTTGGGCCGAGAAGTCCGGGCTGCCCGAGGAGTCTCCCCACGTGTGCAGCCTGGCTCCCTGGTATCGGTGTTTGATTTAACGGGGCAGCTGGCCCTGTTCGATCGCATCCTGTATACTTCCCTGGCAGCTTCACAACTTTGAGCCGTCCCATCCGGTCGGTCAAAGTCTTGCTCCTATGATGGCGCACTTGGATCCTGGCGCTGCGACGTGCACTAGGCCCTAAACCCTAGCCAGCTAAGCAGGGGTACTTTCCCCGTCAGCACTCCTTTGCTGACTAAGCCTGCATAGACCTAAAGACAAAAGCGACCTGTGTAGATGGCAAACAAAAAACCTGCGTCTGTAATGTAGCCAGGCAGTTAACTGTTGACGCTCGTAGTTTTAGCAAAAGTCAGTAACGTTAGTGACAAGTTAACGTTACGCAGCACCTAGCTTGCTAATGTCACATTAGTGCAGAGCGCTAAGAAAGCTACTAAGCAGTCCGTATACTATTCTTCGGTTTTACAGGCTACAAGCAGTCAAGACCAGCTAGGCCTGTTAGTTGTAAACAATGACTGAGCATTATGTACTGGGAAAGAGCTCTTAACCGTCTGTGTTGCTCTATGTGTGCAGGTTTTGTAACTATGTATGTAAAGAATGTCCTGACAGCTGGGATTTTACGATGAAGCTCACAGCCAGCTTTGTCGCTCCCCTTTTTCTGCTTCAGACCAAAACAAACCAGACCTGCTCTATGAGTTGAGCTGTGTGAAGCCCCAATGGGCAACTGGCAACTGTTTGAAATTCAATTAGACACTGAGGAAAGGTTCTGCAATGGATACGTGACTCATCGAGCATTCAGGCCCTAATGTGTATTCCTCAAACATGCAGTCGAGTGGTTTGAACCTGTCGTAATGATTGCATGGTATACTTGGTGCTGATCAAAAGGATGCAAGCCTTTTTGGTTAGGTTGGACAGGCAGACCACTCCCTGTTTGTTTACGTTCCAAAAGGGAAATAAGTCAGTGGTATTGTTATCTCTCACAAATTGCAGTCTGCTTAGCTGGACAACATTTCACACTACAAATACGGTTTGTCTACACAGAGATGCAGCTGTCCACATGAGTAGAGAGAGACACACAAACTCAGACTGTTTTTGTTTGAAGAATAAATCTGTTGTGTGGCATTTCACTGCTTCAACAGCTATATTTTGTAATACTACACTAAGTTGTTCAAAACAACAGTTGAAATCGAATAGAAGGCAGGGATGCAATCTGACATCACTGTTTTGACACTGTAATTATCAGAAATTTACACACCATCTTTCACTTCTGCAGCTACTCCCAAACTCAGTGTTTTCTTCAGCCATCTGTACATTTTCAAACAAATGGCTGAAATGTATCAAATGGTTAATTTTATAACTTTTAGAAAATGGTTGGGTGGTGGATAAAGGCTTTAAAAACTTCCTTGACACACATCAATATAGACAATGAATCCATGGCCTAGCATGTTCCTTCCATGGCTGACTACGTACTCTGTGTCCAACTCCTCTCCAGCTAAGAAGAAGAATAAGAAGGGGAAGACCCTTACTCTGACTGACTTCCTGGCAGAGGACAAGGGAGGGAGCAATGCGCCCCCCAGCTACCCAGCCAAGTCCACTAGCTGGGCCGATGAGACTGATGAGCTGGAGGGAGATGGTGAGCGCACACTGAAATACCAAAAAAGTCTTTACCTAGCAAACCTTGTCTGTCTTGCATTTTGCCATCTAACAATATTAGGATCAATTTCATCGCTCTGTTGCTTATGTTGTCTCGTAGTTGAATGGAAATGGAAAATGCATTGAAGCATGCAGTCACTGAACATAAAATGAGCAACTGTGTTCTTTTAAGTGTAAATGTGTTGTGGCAGACTGTTACTGGTCTTTTCTTCCCAGGCCTTATTAAGTTATAGAGCAGTAAAAAAAAAAAAAACGCAATCAGTAGACCATGTAGATCATTTTTTCTGTTAAAATATTACAACATAAAGTTTCTGCTGACATGAGTGATACTCATTTATTTCCTTATGTCTCCTAAGCCCTTACATTATTAAAATAGCTGTCTATAATAGAGGTCGACTGATATGGGTATTTCTCTGGCCCGACGCCGATCTTTAGAAATCTATACTTTTTTGATTACTGTCTATAGCAAAAAACACGAGCCTAATCGGTGCTAGCAACATCGAGCTACTGCAGCTAATGCCCAGAGCTCCCAGTTAGCTAAAACGGCAGTTTTGGAGGCATATCATAAAGAGTGCCTTTGTGCCTCTTAACAGACACAAAATGCAATTAAAATGTCTGTGCAACATGAACAGGGCCCTAACATGACAACAAGATGCGTTTAGCAACTTAGCCATTGTTTAAATTCACCTACCCGGTTAGCTGCTAGCTGCCGTCTGGGATGAGTGAGTGTGTCCAGCCCGGCTTTGGTAATAATCATCAAGCAGCAGTTCCGTGTGTATTTGTAGCATAAATATCCATTTTGTGTGCATTCCATCTGGCGTTGGTGAGTAGGAGTCTTGTCCGTGTCGATCGTTGTGGTTTCCTTAGCCGGGCTAGCAGGTCCCTGCTTCTGCCTCCTCCCCGCCCTCCTGGCTTCACGCAGCCGACAACAATCCAACGAGCGCCCGCTGGTCTGGTGGATGTCTTCCAGAAGACCGTTCAAGCCTTCGCCGCGAAAATTGGTATTTTATTTCACCCTCAAAAATAGGTAATTGAGCAATGTAGTGGTTATGACCATATTAGTGACTATGTAACTACATGGAAACGGACCAAATTATGTTTGTGCCCTGTACAAAAGTAGTAAAGTGCAATCACGCTGTTGTGTGTGTGTGAGAGAGAGAGTGACAGCCTGAGAGGGAGAGATTCTCTCAGACACCAAACTAGAGGTGTGCATACGGATAAGTTTAAAAAAAAAAAAAAAAAAAAAATCAAATTGTCGACCGTTATAAAGTTAGTCGCGTTACACACACTGCTATTTTGAGGATGCATTATCAAAAGCATTAGTTGGAGCCAAACGGTGTGCTGAGCAACGACGCTAGCAAAGCCAGTCCTTCACTAGCCTGATTCTGTGCGGTGGTCCCTCTTTTATTTACAACTTATTTCTCTGCATTGAGTTGACAGCCCTCTCAAATACAAGACACACAAACGGAACAAAAAAAAGTCTCAGATCCACTGTCTGTGATTGCAAAATTCTAGCTTAATTATTGTGACATGATAGCAACCCTTCTATCGTGATAATGCAACTTCAACTACGCTATCAATATCCAAAGTAGCCGACCGTTATGTCACCTATTCATGTTTTTTTCCGAAGTTGGCAGTAACATGTCATAGTTAACTAATTAAATATAGGACTTATAAGAATGTAATCCTTACCATTTTCTCCAAGGAACTTGGCTCCTCCAAAGGCACTGGATGAGATCTGCTCACTCTGCTGGTAATTGACTCTAGGGGCAGAGTGCGTCGAACACGTGTTCCACAACACTAGGGTGACCGCAGATGCGCCTGCCTATTAATCGGCTTGATATACTCAGATATTGGCCGATACGATTATGTACAAAAATGACAAATCGGCCAGCCGATTAATCAGTCGACCTCTAGTCTGTAACCATGATGCATACATACATTGTTAAATTAATAAAGTAATTAAAGGTTATTAAACTGCATTTTATTTTATTTTTTTTTTTTTTAACAAGTTGCAAGTTTGACATTTTTGCAATGTAAAACTTTAATCTTTATAGTTTTCTTTCAGATTTAGTAATGACATTGGACATGTTAACTTACCACTGCCCTGTTTTGAAAGAAAGCCCTAACTCTTTTGTACAGATTTGGGGTGGCCGTTTTGAATTCTAAATGGTGGTTGGATAGAGTGGATTGAGGTAGGCTTTTGCCAATTGCCGATGGGTTGGTATATCAGCCATTGAAGGGATGATCGATTGTTTTTCCCACGCTCGTATTAAAACGATTTAAACTAATTTACTATCAGAACTAAGATTTTATAAAAGAATAATCTCTAGAGATGTATCTAGTGGAGCGGCAAGTCTTCCCGCTGAGCCCCGTTAATTAGCACGAGTGATCAGTGAATTTAAATCCATAATTACGAACCAGTTTGCCATCTCTTTTCCATGGCTCTGACACCTGATTGGCTATTCTTCTTTCGGACAGTCACCTTGGCTTCAGGTCAGCCCGCACCGGCTACTGTGGACCACATCAGCAAACGTTAATGAGTTTCCCTGGTGCAGAGCCGCGCTTCCAATTCACTAAGCCACGCCTCCACCTTTATTACATATACCTTTATCACTAAAGGAGGCAGAAGAATAGCAAAACATTTGACACACCGAGCAACAGAGAGCAGGAGAGTGGGAGGGAGGGAGAGAAGCCATCGCTAACTGCTAAGGTAAAGTAGCTAACTAGGGCTTTAGATACCAGTACTGATATCAATACCGTGAATTCGATACTGTTTCCTAAACAATACTTTTTTCAATACCAATTTCATAAAACAAAAATACATTACACATTACGGCACAAATCTTTCGCCGTTCATCTTACGCTTACGCGAGCCCCGTCTCTGTGTAACGTAGAGTTTTTCCTGCCTGCCTCTGCAACATGTAACGTCAGACAGCCAATCACAAACATTATTAGATCTTGGTAAAAGCATGCTGCATGCTTATTGGCTCGCTGATGAGATTTACTCCTTAGGCATTGGATTTGGGTATTGAATGACGAGGCATTTTTCGATACTCGATACTTGCGCGATCAATGTAGCCTGCCTGTCAGACTGGCTATGGGATCGCCTATCGGCAATTTTGAGTAACCAAGATTGCACTATACGAAAATAGAAACTATCGCACAACCCTAGCTTAAGGCCTTGGCTGTTACATTAATCACACAAAAACCATATTATGAACCGAACAATAGGGTTGGCCGAGTAAATTCACAGATTTTTCTATTAGCGATGAACTATCGCTCATTGGATGGAGTTTGTCATGAGCCCTTGCCCATATCCTTTAGTGGCTTGTATTAGGGCTCGGCGGTATACTGTATATTGATGCATTTTCAAACAATATATGGGCTGAGACGTTACTGTTTATCGATATAGTTTGATGTTGCGTTACATAACCCATTTCTTCCATAAAGCTATGCCTGTGTTTGCATCTCTCCTCTCACACTCTCGGGGCAACTCTGCCCCCACTCGCTCACAGGCTCTTCTGTAACATGGAGGGAGACACAGCTCCACATTTGCCTACATTTTTCAATATTTGCGCAGCTGTATATTTTGTCAAGCAGGAAAGTATGTATAGCTGTATTTGTAATAGTGTTTTTTTCTGGAAATATTCTGTTGTGGCGACCACCCTGGACACAGTTACTGGACATAACTTTGACTTCAGTTCTATGCAGGGTTTCCGCTGGGTCTTAAAGTCTCTTAAACAAAAAAAAGATCTAAAATTTCAAAATCAAAATTTTAGGCCTTACAAAGTCTTAAATTTGCTGAAATATTGTCTTAGGTTAAATAATTTTAACAGGTTTTAATTTTCTAAATGTATCTTAATCTTCCCGCAGCGCTTTAGAATATATATTTTTTTAATTCTGTGGTGTTGTAGTTCTTACTGTCGCTAGTCCAATAAAATTCACTGTATTACGACTACAAATGAGACCAACATGCAACTTAAATTGCAGCCAATCTAGACACCAGTTCTATAATGCCATTGAGGATTTCAGGGAATTGTTTCACTCTGACCTTGGACTTTGATGTCGTGATACAGGCCTTAAATATCATTTATAATGGTCTTTTAAAAAGGTCTTAAAAAGTCTTAAATTTGACTTTGTGAAACGTGTAGAAACCCTGTCTAGAGTGAGTGACACGGTGCCCGGATGCAGGCGAGAGATGTGAACCATGACCAAATTATCGTAGTTCATAAAAACACAGCACAATGTTCATACACGAGACGTATGTAGTGCCGATGACCTGCCGATGCACATTTAACCCACAACGGACACGTTCATATGAGTCAGTCGTCACTCTGTGAGCTCTGAGTCCGTGGTGTAGTTCATATAACCTGACGCACCACTGTTTGAAAAAGGGCAGGAACTTTTAAAAAAAAGTCCATCACACGCTCCCACTTTATTTGATCCAGGGTTTTGGGCCAGCATCAGACCAAATACTGATAATTGGCTTCCTCAATATCTACCTCACAGAACAATAACCGCATTATACACTTGTCTCAGAACACTCAAGTGTCTGCTGAACTAAAAGGGCGTGTGACAATAAAGGTTTAAATTTTACGGTAACTATTTGCCACAAAATGCCTCAATTTGAATGGAAGATGGCATTTGTTCTAGTGTCTCTTGAATGTAATGGGACTAATGCATATATTTTTTTCCAGTAAAGGGCCAAGTATCAAAGAGAAAATGATCAGTTGTTCAGTAACTGAAGGGAAGTTTTAGGTATTTGTTTGAAATTTTCTCTTTTTTCATCCCTCCAGTCTCGACCTCATGGCACACGGAGGAGGATTCATTCCGGGCACCACCCATTGACCGGTCCATCCTGCCCACAGCACCTCGCTCAGCTCGTGAACCCAATGTCGACCGGTCCCAACTGCCCCGCAGCCCGCCTTACACGGCTTTCCTGGGCAACCTTCCCTATGATGTCACTGAGGACTCAATCAAAGACTTCTTCCGCGGCTTGGCAGTACGTGTAACACACACACACACACACACACACACACACACACACACACACGCGCGCGCAGTTAACACATAGCACTCAGTGGTTACAGCTACTGCATGGAAACACAAACTGTGAAACTCAAGTTAAAGTCTCAGTTGCATACATGCATTTTCTTTTAAATGTAAGTCCTCTGATGCCTGCGTCGTCTTAGCGAAATAACGTTGCTGATTTGTCACTAAAGTCCTGACCTGTCCATTTTTTATTTTGGGTGAGAGCAGAAATTAATGACTAACGTTCTCATCTGTCATTTCCTCCATTTTAAAGTCCACCCTTTTCTTCAATTTTTTTTTCACTTGCAATACTGCGCATTGTTTCTTCTCATCTTATACGGGTGAACTGTGCAGCGCTAGGCCCAGATCAGTGCATTCTCTGTTGGATATGTAATTCTGTCACCATCTTCATCACCAGATCAGTGCAGTGCGTCTGCCTCGAGAGCCCAGTAACCCAGAGAGGCTAAAGGGCTTTGGCTATGCTGAATTTGATGATGTGGACTCCCTCCTGAGGGCCCTGAGTCTCAACGAGGAGGTGAGCGTATGCAACGAGAACGTGGTTTTATATTTCTGCATTTTTATTTTAACCACTGGATCTGAACTAACATGAGCGTACGACTTTCCCAATAGTTGTATTGCACAATAATGTCTTGGGTTACCATTAATTTATTGGCCTCACTGCACAAAAGGACAAAGATCTATAGTTGAACAATAAATGACCGTTTCTTTCCATCATCAAAATGTATTAGGAAGAATGACTATTTGTTCACGTCAACAGAACCTGGGAAACCGAAGGATCCGTGTGGATATTGCAGACCAGTCTAATGATAAAGGTACATTGCTAACTTTCCTTTGCTGTGACTTCTTCTGGCCAATATTTATAGTGATAAAGTAAATGGGAATATATCCCTCAACCTTTTATATTCTATAAATAAATGTAATATCTCCTCCTCCTTTTTCTTCACACCTCAGAAAGAGACAATGGTTCTATGGGAGGCCGAGACAGAGGTGGACGGATGTCAGACATGGGTCCCGACAAGACAGACAGTGACTGGAGGGCTCGGCCCAGTTCAGATGCCGACGATGGACCTCCCAAGAGAGAGGAGGCTTTTGGAGAGAGTGAGTCAGAATTGGCTTTGCTTTCAGTTTGTTCTTTGACATTTATACTTATTTCACACTTGATCCCAGTATTTGTGTTGGCAGCTTTTGACAGAAGCGACCTGTGTCTTAGTATCGCTGGTGTCAATCCCATCCTAACTAGCATAACAAACTGAAACTACTTTTATGTCCTAGGAGAATATTAGTTGAAACAATGTTAAACCAAGCTAACTATTTGAAATTGTTCAAATTCACTCCCTTTGCAAAATGTTTTCTCTAATTTTGCTTCAGGGTTATGATAACAGCTTTTCATATGTTTATCCAAAATGTTGACTACAAAAATAATGCATTTCTTCCTTCCGAACTCTATTTTCTGTACAATCTGAACCCAGTCAGACCAACAGTTCATTAACAGAGTAATTCCATAAGTGAAAAACATATAATTCTGTTACAATTCTTGCAGGATCACGGGACCGCTATGAGCCGGATCGTTTCAGAGATGGGCCACGGCGGGACAATGACCGCTATGATGGAGGAAGAGACCGCTTCCGGGATCGCTATGATGACAGGGATCGTAGAGACTTCGATAGAGGAGGTGTGTCATTGTTCTTGTTCTTCAGAGCCACCTGGCTGTATCAGCAGCTCTTTGGCTTCCTGATCATAATATCTTAATTCATTGGCTTACATGACTACCTGCTGCAACCTTTTAAATACAATTCTATACACTTGTTTATAAACTTCCATTTTCATCTCTTAACCCTTTTTCTCTCCTGCCATCCTTCTAGGTTTTGACTCTCGTGGTGGTGGAGGAAGTCGTCGTGCCTTTGGCAGTGGCTTCCGTCGTGACTATGATGACAGTCGAGGTAGCAGTGATCGTTATGGGGAACGGGATCGTTATGGGGAACGGGATCGTTATGGCGACCGTGAGGACCGGTACGAGAGACGTACGGATGAGAGGCGTGAGGAGAGAGGTGAGAGTGAGTATGAATATACAAATACTACTTTTCATCAGCATTATTTAATAAAGGGGACGTATGAAAATTTACTTTTTCAGTGCTTGTGCACATCCATTTGGGTATCTGGGGTGCCTACCATACCACAAACTGTTAAATGATAAGACAACCCAGTCATTTCTTTTGTGGGCTGCCTAGATCAGAAAACATGGGATTCAGCCATTTAGGTTTGGCTCCCTATGTCACATACAGCTCATTAGAATATACCTCCCACATCAGAGTATCTACTCACAGCTTGAGTACTACCTTTGCAAAGGTGTGCCATATCTTTCTGTCAAGCCAATCGGAGCAGACTGGGCTTTTTGGGTGGGGGTCTTACGGCGCTGACACACCAACCCGATAATCGGCCGTTAGACAGTCTGGTAAGGTCAGTGACTCGAGTCTGTTCGGTGTGTTCCGAGCCGTCGGCCTTCATTTTGGCCGACCCAACATGCTCAGTCGGAGACAGGGCAGTCGGGACTCACCCGGAAATGGCGAGCGGATGAGCCTCTCAAAATCTGACAAATCTTTTAAACTGACCTTTGTTGATCTGAAATGAAGACAGATTCAGCAACTGCACGGGCTATTTCTCGCTTAAAATGTTTTCAGAAACCGGTTTGAGTGAACTATTTTAGTACAATATGAGATCGTATTCTGAACAAGCCGCCATGACAGTCTGGCTGTGAATTTCCAGAGAAAAAAGACCGACGTGACTCTTTCGTCCAATCAGCTGCCGGTTTTCATTTTCTGGGAAACAATACAGAGACGCGCTGCCTGCTGCTATGGAGACGTATTACGTTTCGCGCACGCGCAGAGCGTACGCTCAAGTCGGCGTCTCCTCAGTGTGTTTTGAGGCATTTTTTTTGGACCTCGGCACCAGACTGATCAGTCAGACTTCCTTTTCTGCCGACGGTCAGCCGTCTGGTTGGTGTGTAACAGCTCTTAAAGAGATAGGTGCTAAAACGGAGCGTTTCAGACAGTGGGTGAATACAGGTATATTCAAATGGACAGTATGAGAAAAAGACTGATTTGTTCTAGTAGAAACCCAAAATATGTAAATACAGAGCTCCAGACTAAAGTTTTTTTTTTTTACTAGGAGCACTGTAGCCCCTAACCTAGCTCCGCCCTCATACGTACTTCCGCTCAATTTTCATTTTCCTTCAGTACACCATCTGGGTTTGCGGTATATTGGCGGGTTTTCTCCGACCAAATCTTTGTCGGTCCAATCAGCGAACAGAGGGAGTGGCTGAGACCGTTGACGTTGTGCGCTAGTTTGAGTTGTAATTCCGTAATGGTGGCGAAGAAAGATGTGAGCGAAGCCATTCGGTCCGTTGTGGCAGCTCTGCCGAAGCCCGAGCAAGAACAATCTTTGCTGAGTTGTGTTGGTGGCCATGATGTTGTGGCCCTCCTTCCCACTCCGTTAGTGGTGAAGGAGTTGTCTAAGGCGAACGCTAACAATGCTAAGCCAATAGTTGTTGTCGTCTCCCCTCTTGTTAGCCTGGTCCTACCAGATAGTATGTAGGAGGGCAGAGCCAGGCTACCAGACTCTATGTACAAATGAAATGTACGAGAGTCTGGTAGAACCAGGCTACTGTAGCTCCTAACTAAAAAATTGTAGGGGCACAGGCAGAAAATGTAGGGGCGCACAGTCACCCTTTTTAACTGTATTACTGATAAATGCTTTGGTAATAAATACTGAAACTACAATCTGCTGTCTTATTTTAGTTGTCACATTTTAATTGAATGATGCTTATGATGCTTAACAAATGCACATTCAGAAATGTAATCAAAGTACTATTTCTGTCGATGTACTGTATTACTGCCTCTGCCTCATACAGGCTCTCCCTTCCTCCCTTCTGTCTTTTTTTGTAAATAACAAACATATTTAGGATGATCAAACTTCCATGGAAAGGGGAGTATCTAACTATCTAACACCCAGTGTGGGAAATATTGAGTGATGAGGGAGCCAGAGACAGATGAGCTCACGACACTCGCACAAGCACTATTTGTTTTCACAAGGTAAATTTGAACACACCTCAGCCAACCGGAAGTGCACGCAAGCCAGTTTGAGACCGTAAACAAAGTGGGGAAAAGAGAGGAGGGCTAATGTTAGCCTAAGGCTAAGTCCTTATCTTATATAAAAAATACTTGCACATCTCAAAAAATTGCTCACAAATGACGATTTGGTCGGAGTCTGGAGCCCTGAAATATTTAAAAAGTATGAACCTGAAAATGAGCATGATTTGTCTGCTTTAACTGATCCTATCAAATGGGGCTATTTGAGTGTTGGTTCGACTTATTCTTAACAGAAAATTTGGTGTACAACTAATAGACTTTTTTTTTTTTTTTTTTTTAAAGGTAGCAATTACAGTAAGATGCTTTCACACTCCCTTCAGAATCTGCAGTTTAGCGTGTTTATTTTTTGTCAAAGAGTAGAGTTTGACTGTGCTAACACCATTTTCTGATATTTACCTCCACACTACTCCATATTAATATTTTTTTTCCTATTCTCACAGCAGGTCCTCAGCAGAGACCTAAGTTGAACCTTAAGCCCCGTAGCGTGCCCAAGGAGGAGGAAGGCGGCGGTGGTGGTGGTGGCGGCGGCGGTGGTGGTACTTCCCCAGCTGCAGCTCCGAGCTCCGGCAGCAGGGCCTCATCCATCTTTGGTGCAGCCAAGCCGGTTGATACAGCAGCCAAGGAGAGGGAGGTAGAGGAGAGGCTGAAGAAAGAGGAAGAGAGGCTGCAGAGGCAGCTGGAGGAGGACAAAGGCCGGGGACCCGACAGAAAGATGCGAGACAGGTTAGGAGTTGACATGGATGGTCACATCATTTTTGATGAGATGGTGATAACTCAATGAGTTTTCAAATACTTCCTTTTTTTTGGAAGAGTCTATGTTGTTTATGCTTAAATATATTTCAGGAACATTGATTTGTGACAAAGCAGCATACGCTGCAGTTACATTGCACTTAAGTTAAGGAGAGAGACAAAGCAGTTGTTTACACTTAAGAAAAATCGAACAACATATGAAGACACGTGATTATGTGTACAATGAAAAACATATATTTTGTGTGTAGTTTATATTTAAATATTGGCCTATCCTGGCCATTGGCCATAACAGTGACGTGACATACGAGAGTATCTCGTATCATTACATCATTATTTTTTTTGGCTAAAATCAACTCTGTCATAATACGTAAGTTGGTATCATGGATCATGTTAGCCGGTGAAGTAATTTTGCAAGCCAACTAACATATCCACTCGGATAGTATTTTGCTAGCAGTAACGTTGGCAAGCAAGCAAAGGTTAGCTAGCTCTAACGTAGTAAAACTGTCCTGAGTGGAAATGATATTATAGGCAACAGAGAAAGTAGGGCTGTCCTGAATACCTTTTTTTTGTGTGCTTATAAGCTTCTGTACTAATCAATAGTGAAGATTCGAAGCTTCTGATCAGGACTCAGCCAGCCAGTGTCACACCTCACAAAGAGTACTATTACTGGCTTCATTAAATAGTCTGCTGCCTTATAACCATACAGTAAGCTTTTTCTATTGTTTTCAGGGACCCAAGCTGGCGCAATGAAGAACCTCATACTGAGCGATCTCGCACAGGAAGCGAGTCTTCACAGCAAGGAAGTACTTCTGGAAGAGGTGAGATACCTCTGCATTCCGTTTCGATAGAGCTTGCCTTTAGGAATCTGGTTTCGCCCTATAAACTCTGTTGTCTGTTTAGATGAAACAAATAATTATAAAGTCTGTAGTCTGTTAGATGATACAAATAGTTTTGATTTTTAGTACATTTTAGACTTTGTATTGTGTCTCAAAAAATGCTGCCTTCCACTTGAAGTTAGTTATTATAGTTTCAGTGTACTTCAAACAAAACAACCAAGACAAACTAAAAATGATCAAGTGGTAAAAGTGTTATAAAATAAAGACTTCAGTGATGTAAAACCGTAAGAAACAACGTGCTGCTCTTTTCATCCACCAGGCTCCCGGTGTCGAGATAGCGAGCGCTCTGGGGAGAATGAGGTTTTCAGTGGGAGAGAAGGTGAGCCCTCCTCCCCCGGGGCCTCCCCACAGCCCCCCCTTATTAGCTCCTCCAAGGAGCCGTTGAAGGTGATGCCTGCACCTCCTCCAAAGGAGAACGTCTGGGCCAAGAGAAGTGCAGCCAGCACAGGCTCTAGCGAGGGTGATGGACGACCTCCAGTCTCTCCTGTTTCCCCAAGTGGTTCAGTTCCTCCCAAGCTCCGGTGAGAACTCAAGTGAGACGTATGGGGAGCTTCTAAAAGAACTAGATATTCGTAAATGCGGGTATATTTCATGAACCTAAAAATATAAGTATTGTCTATCAGAGTGCTGCTGAAACTGTGCCTTTTGCCAGACAAGCTCCAGAGAGCCGGCAATAACGGCAGGCGAGTGGGTGCCACATTTGTGTAGAGCACTGCGACAAAAATGACGCATCGCAGATGCAAGAGTCACTCTTAGTGGTTTCTGTGACATTAGAATGTTTAAAAATATGAAAACGGCCAAAATACACAAAGCAAACTATAGAGCCATAGCCAGAAAAGTCAAGCCACGCTACTGGCGAAGCGGGCAGCCCTGTTGAAATGGAAATGCATCCCTGCCATGTTGGGCTGACGCACCGAGTCAAGCCAAAACAGCACATGTGTATGGAAAAACCCCTATACTGCATGTTAGGAAGACTTTCAGGAACGCGCTGCTCAGAAACGGCCATTTTAAAACCTTTCACACCCCAAATTGGCTATAAAAAGGCTTGTAGAAAAGTAAAAAAAAATTGTGTACTTTTTCCTGACTGTTCCTACTTTCTCTTTAGCTCCCCAAGTTCTGCAGATGAAAGAGGATCTGAAAAAGGTAAGGCCATTCTGATGAGTGGGGGATTTTACCCAAAACCAACCTCAGCATGTAGACTGAATACAATTGAACAAACCATGTCAACTATAAAAGGAGTCAACAAAAACAAGGGAAACTGAAGGGAGACATTTATGTAAACAAAAAGCACTTGCACACATCTGCAATAATGTGTTGAATTTGAAATAGACCCAAGTCGGCAGCCACTCTTAGATCCCTACTACTGGTGAGGCAAAAAATGCCAAGTCTCGGACCAGTGGAAACGCCAGGTTAACTTAATCTATGTATAATATATAATTAGCATACAGGGCTCTACACACCAGTTTGTTAGTTTATCACTAGACTCGGCAAGACATTTTTAGCTGAGATCGACAGTATAGCTCTGCAGTGTTTTTACTGTATAAATTAGCCTCGGCTAGCTATCGTTTGTTCCTCAGCTCATAGCTTAAACCCAATGATATTCAGCCTCCATACATGTTTTTAACGTTGTTGAAACAAGACAACTTCATCTCATGCACACGACGAGGTGCAAGAGCAGCTGTTATCCTTACATTTCACACTACCTTGTACCTGTATCATAGTGGACATATTTGGCAAAGGGAGTTTTCTCTGACCGGAGCCGGTCATGAACTCATCTTTCTGCTGAGTCTATTCATAACAAGGGGAGCACTGAAATATGTCTCACATTATTAGTCTGCATTGGTATACAAATAATCAAAGTGACATATATGGTGCAGAATAATATGCACATGCACCACAATTCTGACTTGGAAAAATTATATCGCGCTCAAACTTAGGGTTGGGTACCGAAACGCGGTTCCACTATGGAACCGGTTCCTACGCAACCGGTAGGAATCGGAACGGATTAGAACGCAAATTTCGGTTCCACTTAATGTGTGAACTGAAATATTTTCCCCTCTGTCGCTCCGAAACGGGCATAGAAATATCGCACTTATGTATTCAAGGACTTTAAAACGTTAAAATATTGTTAAATTTAAATAATTAAAAAAAAAAACTCTATAAAAGAGCCTTTCTTTGATGTCATTTTTCAGTTTTTCAAGAATCAGTTTAGGAATCGTAAAAACCAAACGATGCCCAACCCTACTCAAACCCAACTCAAGCTATCTGGCCAATTGTGAAAACATTGAATACCTATTCAATTGTTGTTTGCAGTGCTGTATCAGAGTAAGACCTTTTCAGATTTTTTTGTTTACTGTTTTGTAAACCTCTTGGCAAAAAGCCAATATCAAATTTAAATTAAATGAGTTACACTGTACGAGCTCAGCTTGCATTCAAGCAGTTGTACACCTCTCATTTGGCCCTCTATCAGTGACGAACACTATATTTCACCCAAGTAGCTTTTTATGCTGCAGTGTGTTGAGTGTAGTCTACTGTATAAAGTCCAACAACCTCCCTTCACTCAACTGTCTGGCATCTCCTTTAAGATGAGAACAAGGCTGACGGTGTGCGTCGGGACCGGGGGCCCCCACGGGCACGAGGGGTTCCAGCAGGGCCTGGAGCAGGGCGGGGCAGAGGAGAGGGGCCCAACAGAGACCGAAGGAAGGAGGCAGACAGGTCAGCCATCCAAAGCTAAATCAGACAAGGAGGACATTTACTGGGCATCTGTAAAGAATGGCCTATGCTCAGTTACACAGCATTCATTGTTCATAGTGTTGTGGACACTGGGAGCACAAGAACACCATGATTTACGGTGGGCACATTAAATGCTTTACCTTTTTCTACTTCAAATAGTTATAATCCCCATGCTGAAGCATGGGAAATTATCCATTTAAGTGCTAAAACATCAACAGTACAACATGAATTTGGCCTGAAATTTGGGACATTTCTGAATTTTATTTGTCCTTCTGAACATGAGAACTGAGCACGGTGAGAACGGAGTGCTGTAGATGTAAGTTTTCAGACGATACAAATGAGCAAAATGTGTGCTCTTTTTAGTTTGTCTTTTTTAGCAGTGTGTGCGGATTCACAGCGAGGGTCAACTTTTCAGCACAGAGGTTTACCAATAAATTTTAACCTCAGTGTTCGCTCTGATTGTAGAAAGGATAACAGAAGAGACCGAGACTCCAGACCACCCCCAGAGCCAAAGAAATTCGAAGAAACCCCAATCCCCGTAAGTCCTTCACTGCCAAGGATTAGTCAGACATTGACGTCACCTAAATTATTCTTCATAAAGGGTTTCCCTAAAGCCTGAAGTTTATACCAGTGCTCCCCAGTACCTTTTTTTTTAATTTATGTTTTTATAGGTTTTAAAACAGTTTTTACAGCAATAACCCGCCCTTCATCAGTCATGCAATTATTGTCCCTAATGATGTTTCATCCTCCTTGTGAACGTTACACTCTCTCTACGCTCTAATTTGTTTAGCATCCAAGGCTAACTGTACTGATCCGGGTTCTGTTTTGTTTTGCCTTCAGAAGTTCAGCTCAGCCAGTAAGTATGCCGCTTTGCTAATGGACGGAGACGAAGGAGACGACGCAGAGGACGTAGAATAGAGAGAAAATAAGACAAGGCCCGAAAGCGCAAGAAGAGGACAAAAACAACAGCAGAATAAAAAATAATCTCACATAGCTTATGAAAAAAAAAAACTCCTCACATGGAAGAGGCTCCTGGGAGGACATCACTTCCTCCTTTCTTTCCTCCTACAAAACTGTCCTTTACTTTCAAAACACACACCCATCCTCCCTCCCCTTCAGGACTATTCATCTTCTTAAGGATAGTCACATACTGGACTTGTTTTAAATGGGAAACGATGAGTAGCTGACACATGGAAAAGTGATGGATAACATTGAATTAATTGTAATAAATAAATGGAAAAAGTGGGGAAAAAATGAATTTGTATATTTGTGGATGATGAGGATGGTGAGGTTGGGTATGACAGAAGATGTTGTTGTTTAGTGGAACCAGTGTTTAACTGACTTATTAACTTACATTTACATCATTTCCAAATTTAAATGCATAACTATTCATTATAAGCCATTTTTATTTATTAGTAAATAATTTGGTATTGTGGAATAATTTGAAATCAAAATTTATTCATAAGAATTTGTCACAAATCCTGTCTTCCAATATTAAGTCATGAATGTTGAGACTGGTTACAAAGATTTGTCGTGTGCACTATTCAACAAAGCGCTGGTTTAAATTTTTGTTCTTCACTGGTTCACAGTATTTCAAGAGAGGACCGTAATAGAATATAGTATTGAAGGAGAGACTTGTATGTTGAAAGGAAAACGGACTACGCGATTCTCACTCCTAGAGAATCAATCAAGTGCCATTACTATTATCCCCAATCATTGTACCAATGTCTCTCTATTTCTACACCTTCTGATGAAATAATCAACTCAATTAAAGGCTTATAGTGGTTGTTTCCAGCCGTCTTAAAGAGTCTCCACAGCTGTCTAAATCATTCACTCTTCCTGAAGTGAGTAATACAAATATTTGGGGAAACTGAAGTTGCCCATAGCAGGATGTGAGGATTTCCGTGGGATTACATGAACCTGTCTTCCAATTTGCAATAAATTGGAGTCATAATGTGCATTAAAATAGTATGTGGTTTAGTGTTTATGTATGCATTACTGTAGGGATTCGGGCCAAGACTTTATTAAAAAAAAAAAAAAAGACATTTAACGCAGATTTTGTGCTCGTCTCTAATAGTAAAGTGTCTATTAACATAACTACCCCTACACACTTTTGTGATGGCCTATCATTTTTAAATGAACCATGAAATGGAGTCCGTTCAAACGCATCATTTTATATGCAACAACAAAGCATTTTCCTCTGCTTACTGTTCTCCTGGTGTGGTCTGTGAGACATAACATTTCCACGGTATTTCTTCAGTCTCAACCCCCTGCTGAGGGCTGGACTCGTGGTGGCAGCTGGTTAGGATCCTGCTGAGCTTCACGTCCCACACAGACAGAGGGCAGCCACTGCAGTAAGATAGGACTCCTCCAGACACCTCAGCAGCAGGGCACTCTTTAATGGACATCAGCATACTAGACGCGAACAGTGGAACTGGTTCTGGAACAAGCATGTTTCAGTGTAGCATCAAAAGTACCTGATAATGTAGATTTAAATGTTTAATTTAAATAATTAGACTTATGAAGGAGTTTGTGTATGTCAAAGCTTGGTGAATGAACATCAGAGTTGCCTTCTTTTGTCACTGTTAGAAACAAATCGGCCCTGTGTTTGTTTACAGAGTTCAATCATTTTAAAGTAAATTGGTTATATTAAATTAGCTACTCGGGGAGCATAGTTCAAGTGTGTGGGTGTGATACAGAGAGATGCTGAATCACTGAGGACAATTGTTTGAAAGCTACAAAAGACTTTTGCATATTTTTTTCTACATCTTTGTAAATGGTGGCACTATTAAGGGAAATCTAAAATGTAAACCTGAATTCGGGTGCCATTCTAAGAAGAAAGAAACATCAGGGTAAAGTAGAATATGGATATTGTCACTGCTAGTTTGTACATTCAGTGTAGTTCTGCATGAAAGTGTTCCTCTTCATCATGAGGTTGCCGTGTGTGTGTGTGTGTGTGTGTGTGTGTGTGTGTGTGTGTGTGTGTGTGTGTGTGTGTGTCTCCAGTGGTGGAATAACTAAGTATATTAGCCTACTAGTGTACTGTAATCATGCACACTTTAAGTAGGTAAGACCAGTCATGATTGCAACAGCACCACTTTTACCAAGAAAGGGTCATGAGATCAATTTAATGTGGCCACCTCCTTCTGACCTTGCATGTGAAATATCATAGCTTTGTGCAGATCTTTAGGTATGAAAGTAATTTTTTTAGACAAAGTCTGTATTTTGATTAGTACAGATTTTGTTGTTAGTTAGAATTAAGTAAATTACAAATATGTAACCTGTATTAGATTAGAAAATGTGAGGTATTTCATCAATACTAATTTCAAACCACCTTGCAGCCACAGCTTGCTAAATAACGACAGACGGATTGGGATGGTTGTAACACCTTTTTAAAAAGTGTTGCAACTAACTCCTAATGACACAAATGCCTATACATATGTAGCGATATGCACATATACAAAGTAGTAAGTGCATTTGTTCCACACAAAAAAAATATTCTGAAGTTTTAAACTGATCAGCAACAGCTCATTTGTGTACTAGTCACTAAAGTCTACCATCTAGTGCTCTATCTTACACATTAACGCATGCTATTTTTACATTGTAGTATTGCTACTTTTACTTAAAGATCAAAATACTTACCCTGTACTGTGTGTCAGTAAAAAGAGGGCCGCATCCTGAAGTTTAAACCTGTGTGTATGTGCACCCTATAGCCACCCACCTACCACCATTAGCCCCCACCCATGTTGCTATGTGAATCAGCAGCTGGTCCACACAGGAGGGTCTTTCCTTCCACTTCAAGCCACAACATGACTCGGGTTTGCGTCATTCAGGTCCCTAGATGATGTATCTGTGTGTTTTTTCTTCTTGGGCGGAGCTGCTCGGGAACGCAAAGTGAATTTCAGTGTAAACTGATAATAAAGTTGTATCGTATATCAAGTGAAGTTTGCTCAGTACTCATTTTAAATATAAAATCTGTCATGGTCAACTACACTGAGTCTGCTGATGTCAACACTGGAACTGAAATACAGAGGCATCTGTGAAGTTGCTGAAAATGTTACTAATGCACTTCTTCATGCATGTTGATGGTTTTGTTGCCTAATTTAGCTTGTAGCCACAGATTTGTCTCACTTTAAACCAAGGACCGCTTTGTATGGTCTAACTGGAGGCCATAAACATGGTTTTAGAAAGAGCTTATTGTTGCAGATTTTCCCCTCACAACCCTAAAATCTCCAGCTTGAAGCAGTATTTTGTCTGGAAATATTGTGTGTGTGTGTGTGTGTGTGTGTGTGTGTGTGTGTGTGTGTGTGTGTGTGTTATAGAGAGAGCGCTGTAGGAATTCAACGACGGGAGAAGCAGATCTAAGATTTAAGCACAGAGCCTAACATTGTTTTCATTTCAGTGGAGAGCAACTGAGGGAATAAAAGAGAGGACATTAATGTTGATGTCATGCATCCTATCAAACAGGGTCCTGGACTTCATTATTTATTACATCTAGCATTTTCACATCTAAGAGAAATATGCAGACATCCTGTTTACTGAAAACCCACACAAGCGGTAAAAAGCCTTCCCTTCCACACAGCAAGCTGACAGGAGGAAGAAGTGGGATCAAGCCTACAGTATGTTCTCATGTGCAAAGTTACAGAGTCTAGAGGGATGACGTGTGTGAAAGAAGCTCTATCTAATCACTCCCCCATGAGGAAGAGGAGAGTGAGAGGGGCTGAAGTGAAGCCAAAGGGAAGGGGAAGGGCCTGACATCAACAAGCCAAAACAGCTGCCCCCTTCTCCCCCATGGAGAGACAGCAAGAGGAGCCTGATGGAGAGAGAGAGAGGGGAAGACTGGAGGGTCTGTAAGTGTGGAGCAGAAAAGAGTGGCGTACGAGACATTTGAGGGTTTGTAGAGGCGAAAAGAAGAGACGAAGGTATTGGCAAGTGGAAAGGGGGAAGGGAAGAGAGAGGTGGTGAGTGTATGCTTTCAGGGTGAGGATAGCCAGGGAGGCACGGACAGGGAAGAGTGTAAGAGGAGAGGTGGGGGAAAGAGTGGAGGGTCTGTGCTTGGTGACACTTGTTGGAGGGGTGAAAGAGGGGTTGTAAGAGGAGAGCGGGAAAGGAGGGGGGGGGGGGGAGTCATCAAGGGTGGATTTCAAGGCAGGATAAGCTGTCAGAGAGAAGGGCAGAGGTGTGAGGAGTCACTGGGGAAGAAGAAACATGTTGGAGAGGAAGACATTAGCTGTCGCAGAAACATAAGGAGGCCCTTCAAAACATGAAACGCTGAGAGGAGGAGAAGAGGACCTTCTGGAGCAAAGCACTGTGGAAGTCGGGATAAGATTTGAGGGAATTAAAGACACAAGGCAAAAGAGGTGTCTGCTGGAAGTATGGGTTGCATTCACAGCACCAGCGCCGGCAGGATGAAGACACATGGATGTGATACTGACACAGGAGGAATCCCCATAAAGGCAGACTCTGAGGTGCATCCTGGAATCCTTCAGCTTGCTGAGGTCAGTACTGTGTATAACTGCTCTTTAGGAAACTGTAAACATTGTGGTTGTACATGGCAGAAATGTCTCTCTTATGATCATACATTATGTTAAGTCTATTAGTTGCTAAAGGCAAAGATCATTTTGAGGAACAGAGCAAAAGATCATGATGGAAGTAATGTTGTTGCAGTTGTTTCAAATAGCCATGGATAACCCTAGATAGTGTTTGTCGCTTGACTCAGCAGAAGAAGCTGAACTTTAATTGTTATACATTACATTCACCACATACTATTTATAGACATCAACCAAAGGAATCCAAAGAATTACCTCTATGTTTCCAAATTAGATCCAAAGCACTTCTCTCTCTCTTACGAAATATTCCTTCTCTGTATTCTTGCCAGGATCAAATAGAACAGAAGCATCTTGTGCTGCACATGCTTGCATACCAGAGGATGAATGTGTGTTTTGCAGGTCCCATTTTAGACCTGCATCAGAAGCACGACTAGAGAGGAGATTTGTCAAAAGTTTGATTTTGACAGACTTATAAATATGGCATTCCTACTGCACTCAAAGGGATCAGTTGCAATAAATGAGAAAAATAGATTCAGACAGTATTGGATGATCCACTTGATCTCTGTTAATCATGTCTCTTGGGGGCGAGGTCAAGGATCAAGAGGAAGTGGTTTAAGTTACTGTCCGGTTCTGACCCGCCGTCTGCCTGGCTTTTGGCTCTATTTAGGAACATGTATGGATTTAGGAGCAAGCCCCGTAAAGCCTCTGGAGGACTTTTATAGAGACTTATAATAAAAAAGTGTCTGTGGCTTTAGTACTAAGGCTACGCACAAGAATGTGTGCATTCTCGCATGTCAGAGTAAAAGGACAAACAGAAAGAAAAGTAATTTTAAGTAATGTCATTGTATTTTCACACAATGCTGTGAGGTGCTGCACAGTACATTTCTGGAACAAAAACATTACTCAGATCACATGTGGCTTCAAATCCCCTAAAGCCCTGATTGTGTGTGTCTTTCTGAATTTATTTGCGTGTGTGTCTAACCATGCCAAATTATGATAACATAGTCCCAACTGAATGGGTGGACTCTGCAGTGGAGAGGAATGAAATATGTCATACGTAACCAGTCCAGGAGTTCTTTATGTTTTTTGTACTGTCTGCTTTTTTTCTTTGTCTCTCTCTCTCGCACACACACACACACACACACACACACACACACACACACACACACACACACACACACACACACACACACACTCTTTCCCGCACCTATTTTCAGCATTTTCATGGCTGTTTAGAGGAGACAGCCCCTGCTCATGCAGGTTATAAATACCCTGCCAGAACTAGAGCATACCCCTGGCTCGCCACCTGCTCCCGTCCCTTCCTGAGTGGATCGTGTGTGTGTGTGTGTGTGTGTGTGTGTGTGTGTGTGTGTGTGTGTGTGTGTGTATGTGTGTGTGTAAGCTAGATGTTGTGGCTCCTGCTCTCCAGCATGTCATCACTAGTTAGGTGTCACTGAAAAAAACACTCACACAGACCAAAGCATTTAGTGCAGAGGGGGTGTGTCACTGTACTCTGTATTCATTTACTGTGTGTGTGTGTGTGTGTGTGTGTGTGTGTGTGTGTGTGTGTGTGTGTGTGTGTGTGTGTGTGTGTGTGTGTGTGTATGTATGTGTGTTCTTGTTTAACTTCATTCGTGGGGTCCAAAAACCAGGAGTCCAGTATACTTGTGGGGTCCAGACAGCCTTGTGGGGCCAAAATGCTGTACCCCACAAGGTTAAAGGGCTGTTTGAGGGTTAAGACTTGGTTGTAGGATTAGGGTTAGAATTAGGTTATGGTTAGGGTGAGGGTAAGGGTTAAGGTTAGGCATTTAGTTGTGATGGTTAAGGTTAGGGTAAGGGGCTAGGGAATGCATTATGTCAATGACGGGTCCCCACAAAGATAGTGAGACGTACTATTTGTGTGTGTGGGGGGGAGGGGGGGGTGTCATGTTGTGACGACATAAATCATTTTACAGTCACATTTTAGTTTAGTTTATTAGGATCCCCCTTGGCTAACAGGGGCATTGTGGGGGCTTGCCTTCCTTTTGGGGACAACATGCAATTCCTCATAATGTAAGACATTACATTTTAGGCTGAAGACTTGATTTAAGGTAAGGTCCTAAATTGTTATTCCAAAACAACTCAGGAATAATAAAATGCTACTACTGCTGCCGTCCTCACAGTAATAAAAAGCTCATGCAGCCACAGTCACATAAAGAATTCCATTATGCTTCTGTTTCTGCCTCTCCTCTGCTACAGTGGAAGGGCTTCGGGCTCTCCGCAGTGGTCAGAGATGCTTGTAGAATGACATAGGCTTTGGCTGCAAAAATCCAAATGGGGTGGGGTTCTTTAATGCTGCAATGCAATACTGCAACACTGCTGATAGTCACTGGAGCCTCCGGAGACTGAATGTCCACTCATCTGAAGTTCCCTTTTACTGGTATCAAAAGTACATACATGTCACAAACACCTGTACAGTCCAAGGCTAATAGTATTTGTTGTAACTATTTTTATTATTGTATATTTTTATATCTTAAGTTCTGGATCTTATTTACCTCTTTCTTTCATTGTAAATCACTTTTTATTTTTACAATTATTATTATTATTATTATTATTATTATTATTATTATTAATAAAATGCTCAACATTATAAAGCATTAAACAAATACTCTCATTGTCATTGGATTGTATTCTGTGGCACATGCTCCTAAAGTGGTATACACCCTTACTGTGGCTTTCTCCTTCTACTGTCTAACGTACTGATAGGGAGAAATGGAGGGAAAGAACAACTGGGAGAAAAGTGAAAAGGCTACGCCAATTTTGTAATAAGACACCCCCACACTGTGAGATTCATGAGTCATTTCATTTGTCAGTTTTATATTTAACGACTGCTCTTTGATCTCATTTGTCATTATATGACAGATGATTACAACACAATTTTCTAAAAATGTGCTAACTCACCGACCTACTGCTAACAACTCTGGTAACATGATTTCATTTGTAGAACAACTTTTCATCATGCTTGATGTTAGCACAGGAAACAGAATCCTATACCTATGCACCTGAAAACCTTTAATATTTAACTTAAATTAAAATGTGTATAGAATGAGCATGCATTTAACAGGAAAAAAATTTACTAAAAAACCTAAATGTCATTAGTTGCATCAGGAGGTTAACTATGTAATTTGAAGTATATAATTCAAGCAGCCTGTCCCCTAAACTTCCAAAATAAGGGCTATGGAATAAAGGGATTTGAACATATGGGTTTGTAGATTAAGATATGATTCACTTAATTTTAGGGACATTTGCAACATTGGCTAGATAATACTAGCTCTGCGTCACTAAAAATAAAGTTATACTACTGTTTGTCCACCAGGTGGTGCTATTGACTCGTCCTGCGTTTTTAGTTGGAACTTCAAACTGTCACTGGCATCAAACGATGAATGGCGGTGAGGTTTCAACATGGAACTGATGAAATAATGTTCATCCAAAATGAAATCATCTCAGATGTTTGTCTCTTGAAAGAGTTCATAGACCTTAAAGAAGGATAAGACACTGTACTCCAAGTCATTAACCTGCAATACACCAATGCACTCGTTATGTTTTTAGCGAATTTAATGCAACTGTACAACTTGGCTCAGATGTGCAGCCACAAAACCCAAATTTTATAAACAGGTAAACAAACATTTGTAATTGAGTTGGCCCCAAGCAAATGGCGAAAGAAAAATCAATCCAGTGTCCAGTCACATTGAGCTATTGGTGTTATTTTGGTATTTTTAACTTGTGTAATATCACGTTACTTGTATAATACTTACAATAAGATTCTTAATATTGAGATGGTTTAATGTTGATATTTTATATCTTGATTTTGATATATCCAGATGATATTATATATAGCCTAGCCTTTGAGAAATATTATAGCATTATTAAACTTCTTTCTTGTAGCAGAGAATTCAGTACATTTAGATGTTTGTGTATTCAGGATATTGTGGAATATCCTACTGTGGAAAATAGTGACTCTGATAAAAGTTGTAACTTATCTTTACTAAGTCTGGTCCAACTAACTCCTCAATGTTGTCCTCTAGTTTTTTATCCTGCTGGTGCTCTCATGTCAGGTTTATAAAGGGACATGGTTACACATACAGCAACTCAGTGGGCCATCACATAAGTCCAATCGATTCAAGCTCCACAATTCACAAGTTATGTAATAACATGTAAAATGTAAATGGCTGGAGGGGATGATGATCCTCCTTTGCCATCACATGCCCTCTTTTTGTCAGTTTCCCAGGCCTATCGTCTCTCTTCCTAAATCCCATACACAAATACACACACTAGCACCCACACAGAGACCTAGATTCAACACATTCAGTGGATGCCATGGTTTAGAGCAGCTTCCATTCATCATAACAGCAGAGTCCATAGTATGTCAATAGTCCAATGTTACTCTGCTTGTGTGATTATAAGATCAATACATGCAGCATAATGGTAATGTGTCCCATCAATGCCTGCGTGCATCTGATCAGTATGGGTCAGTGTTCAAAATAAACACTGCTTTTCCACCAGAGAGAGTTTTTCTGGTTAGATAAGACGAGAGGGGCACCTGGAGAGCACAGACCTCCAGCAAGGCCAAATACCCTATCTCAATGTTAACAAAAGTTAACAATAATTTGTTATTATTCATTTGTTGTATATTTCTAACTGATGCTTTTCAATTGGTGAAACACATCCTAAAACAATTTTAAACACCCTGTGTGACTCCGTTATTCTCTATGCTTTATGCTTACCATCTCCAGGCTGTTAATAGCTTCATATTTAGCACACAGACATTAGAGTTGTAAAAATCCTCTCATCTAACTTGCAACAAGAAAACTAATATGTGTATATTTGTATTTGTATTTTGTATTTTATGTTATACCCTGTGTGTGTTTTATTATTGTGATATGGATCCCCTTGGGTCTGAAATAAAGTTTATATATATATATATATATTCCAAAATGTCAAACTATTCCTTTCAAGCTCTGACTTGTTGCCTGTATAGTTAATGAAGTTGTAATTAGCCTTAGTATTACCTGCAAGCATCAAGTGGATTAACAACTGAAAAATTGAATTTAGTAAGAGATTGAATGTTAAAGGGGCGCTATGCAGTTTTGGCAATTTCTTCTCTGTTTTCTCGCTTTTTGCTCGCAGGTTTCTCTATAGAGCTCCCCCTAGAGCTTCAGAATAGATATTTGGCAACACTGTCGTAAAAACTCATTGGCGACTCTTCCCCCCCCCCCCCCCCCTCCTCCCATCTTCTCCCTCTGGTCATGTGCATTTGTTTTCAAAGAAGCTGGCGAACGCACAGAGCCATGTCTACTGAGGTAGCCCGTAACAGACAGCGATCATAATAAAAACCTTTACAGACAATAGCAAACATCCTGAGGTCACAATAACAAGAAATACAAAGATTAAACAGAGTTTATCCCAAAGATACTTACAAGTGCAACAGCAAGAACGCCAGGTCAGCATCGGATTTGCAGGCTTCTGTTTGTCTCAGTTCTCGCCATTCTGAAAATGCAGGTCCGATGTTTACTTGTGTCTGAGTCCTCGCTCAGTCAGTCTGCCGTTTCCACTTTCTATGTTCCTCCAACAATGCTTTCCTAGCTTTCTGCTTCTTTTTTGCTGGCTCAGCCATGACGATAGTGTGAAAAACTCCATTGCTACCTTGTTCTTATAGCTAGCCGGTTCCTGTATGTGTGCAGTGCCGTAAAGCAATCTGTTACATCTTTAGACCTGATATCACGTGACCGCCAGCCCAAAGTTGGAAGGGTTTTTCCACTCACAGGCGCTAGGGGGAATCGAGACGACTCGAAAAAAGTCATATAACCATTCTAATGACTCCAAAGCTGTTCAGTTAAGGTAAATTAAGTTAAACAAAACTGCATAGTTCCCCTTTAATGAAAGAAAAACAAACATTCACAGTATTTATTGAAGCAAGTCACAAATTCTGTGGATTTTGTTTTGTTGAGGGTTGGGAAGTTGTAGCTAATCAGCAGCCTTTATGTTCACATTATGTAACCAGACAAAGCTCAGGGTAGGGCTACATAAAACATGAATTATACATTTCTAGTCATAAAGGATTTAGACTGTGCACTCTCCTCTTAAGAGACATGGCTGTTTTATTATACATTGTGGTTAATAGAATGTGTTTCCTTCCCCTCATAATTTAAGATGGTGGGAGGAGAAGTGAGACTCTGGTGTCGCATAGTCAATAAAAAATGTTTGTGAGAGTGTTATCCCCTTCACCTCTCAGAGTTAAATTCAATGCCCCTCCTGTTTGGAAAAACCCAGGCATCGGAAAAAGTAAAAAAAAAAAATGCCTGAGCTTTTTTTCAAGGCCAGAGAAATGCATTGAGTCATTTAACAGGAAGAGAAACACCAGTGTGTGCAGGTACACTGTTTGTGGCCGTCCACCTCTCACATTGCCTCACACAAATGCACGCACACGCACACACACACACACACACACACACACACACACACACACACAAGCACCATCTCCCTCCTGATGTTTCCAGGCACCTCCTTCTCTACTAAAGGAAAGATTTAATGGTTTAATGTGCTTCACATGCTGTCAGAAAGCATTGCTTTGGGAGAGCATTACCACAGTTTTATATAAACATTTTCCTATTGTAGTATTGGAAAATGTATTGGTTTATAAAAAGAAAGATTCATGCATTATGAATCAGGACACTACATTTATTTGCTTTTAGGACACTGTGTGTGTGTGTGTGTGTGTGTGTGTGTGTGTGTGTGTGTGTGTGTGTGTGTGTGTGTGTGTGTGTGTGTGTGTGTGTGTGTGTGTGTGTGTGTGTGTGTTATACAGTCTATGGTAGGCCTGTCTTCTTTTCTTTATCAATTTAATTTAAATGTTACTGAGTAGCATTCAGTTAAATTAGGGTATTCATACTTTTATAGTATATAAAGTATTTTTAAGTATATTACTGTAAACCTTTCTGCCAATAATACTAATAATAGTATTAGAGATATGAGTTCAACATTTTGAGAAAGACAGCAAACAGTGGGTCTGTCTACGTTTGTCTCTTTCTTTGCTTTGCCCACAGAAGCTCATGTCTCATGTTTACACAGCTGGCTAGTCCAGTGTGGTACCACCTAGCTGTGTTGAAACGAGGGTAAGCCTGTCATCACAAAGGAAAATAAATTTCACAGTATTTGTCTAAAAGTTTTGGTTACAAACCTGGTTTAGGTTTGCTTGAATGCTTGGTTTCTCTGTAGGTATGTGGCAAAAGATTTGTCTTCAAGGTAAATTGTTTATTTGTATTATTGCCATATAGTCAAGGCATATTTTAACCCAGTATTTATTTAAACCATTTTTTTTACATTTATTGTAATGGCTTGAGTAGAAGCAAAAGGCCTTTTGATTGGCTAATATGGGAAGGTGGATGAAAAATATAACAGCGCAGAACAGCGCAATTTTAACAAAAGTCTATGCTAGTTGTAGACTGTACTTACGTATAGGCTAACTTTAGCATAGCAACATGTTAGCATTCACAATGACAATGCTAACATGCTGATGTTTATCAAGTATAAAGCTTACTATGTTCAGCGTCTTAGTTTAGACTGTTAGCATGCTAACATTTAGCATTTAACAATTAGCATTAAACACATAATACGGCTAAGGCTAAGGATTGCAATTGTTTGGTCATAAACCAAAGTATTGGACAAATTAAAATATTGACCTGATGTTTAAAGGAAAAGTCAGGGGTCACCAACGTTTTTACATGAATGTCTGTACCAAATTTAATGGTAACGTTAAACCATGTAAAAGTTGTTATGACGATATTTCAGTCTGGACAGACACACCTGGGGACCTGAAGAAAGCTAACAGCATCACAAAGAACCCCACTAAAACAATGAACATCACGTCCATCTAGTCAATTAAATTTAGCTTGCATGTGATCACACAGCACATTAGATGAGCGTGGCATATCAGAAAGCTGCTTGTTTTTCATCATCTTAGCTGCCCCACAGACTGAGACAGAATGAGTACAAGTTAAAAGACGAGACAACATGGTGCCGTAAACACAGCATGATATGACAGGAGTTTTTAGAGGAGGACGCTAAATGTACAGCAGGTAGGGTACCAGCTCATGCTGGTTTGTCACGGAAACAGCGCACATCTGTACTGACAGCAGCCAGACAGGGGACAGTGACAGTTTAATGCTGAGATGCATGCCTTGAGACGCATGGGGAAACTGCTAAAGCTGAACATGTCACAACCACATACGCATTCATATGGTTTCAGTAGCATTTATTGTTTTCACCTCTTGATTAATTACATTTTTTGTGTGTGCCTGCAGCTCGCCAAAGCAGGGAGCCACGCCTTCACGGAGAAGAGTTTTAAGAGGAAACGGGTGTGTGATGTGTGCAAGCAGAACATCGACAACCCTGGGGCTTTCTGCAAGGGTGAGTCCACATCTCAGTCAGGTCAGGCAGAGACACACCTGACCAGCATGGATACACACCTAGACCTCACCCTGAGTGCCCTCTCTCTGTCTCACTGCCAATAAAACATGTACTCCCCTTTCTGTGTGCAGAGTGCAAGGTTGCAGTTCACAAGACATGTGAAGCCAAGGTAAGCCGTACGTTCCCTCACTGAATCCACCACTCTACCTTCCTCATGTCCTGAGCAAATTGTGCTCCTGAGTCAAAGGTTCAGATGTTAATATGTTGGGATTCTTAAGTGGAGTAAGCAGTGTGCACTGACCTAGATGTCTGGTTAAAGAAGCCCCACCCCCGAACTGCAACCAGCCAGGTTGCTATGAGCAATTCAGTCATGTGTTAATATTGCATAACAGGAGATCCTGAGAGTCCTCGAACATCCGGGAAGTCAGTTGCTGTCTAATATAGCTTGATATGAAGCATTTGTGCTTATTAAAGAACAATAATTTACAAAACATTCTGATACTTTTTAGCATTGTCTGTGAGAAGTGCTCTTAGGCTGATCCGAAGGGGGCAGTCGTGAGCTGCAGGGCTGTAGGTAGTCAAGTCCACCTTTGTCGAGTCCAAGACAAGTCCAAGACCAGGACTAGTCAAAATCGAGTCCAAAGAGGTTTAAGTCCAAGTCAAGACCGAGTCCAAATGAGAGACAGTCAATACCGAGACAGAAAAGAAAATAATCTTCTTTAAGACTGTGGTGACTTTTCAGATACTTCAAGACCAATTACTTACCTCTTTATAATTTATGTGATGTGAGAGACAGTAAATCTTCTATTATAAGATGATAATTTGCTTTATTAATTGTAATTATCAAAAAGCAAGTGCAGAGTAACACACTATAGGATCAGATTAGGCCATATTATTTATTTAAAATATAAAATGGAAACGTTTCCATTCTTGAACTTATTACTTGTCCTGAAGAATTCATACTACAAAGTGCTCACTGACATTGTGTCTGTGGCCAAAATGAAAATGATTAATATCTGATGATTAAGGTAGCCTACTGTATATGATGCAGCCAGGTGTATACCAGGCGACCAATCTCGATGCCCGTTCTAGATGGATTGGGAATTAAACTAATACCTGTTTTCTGAACGAGCGCGCTTCATCAATGGTTTTGTTTTGAAGGAGGAAGTTACTTTAGAACAAAATCATATAGTGCTGGACTCGGTCGAGACCAACTAGAATATTTGGCGAGTCCAATGGCCAAGTCTGAGTCCAAATACCAACGAGTCCAAGACAAGTCAGAGACAACAGAAAAGCGCCTTGAGTCCTACTCAGGTACTACAGCCCTGGTGAGCTGTTCAGTGGGGGTCAGAGGGGGAGAAAGCACAAGAGGCAGAACAGTTTAGGGAGATGGCAGCTTGCAGGGGGAAACTGCCTGTGTGCCTATCTGTCAGGCTGTAATTAGTCTCGCTTTGCCAGAACCTCCTCCAAAGCATGCTGGATGAGAGTCTGGCTACTCCACATAGCATTCGGGGATGGGAGGAAAAGTGCTCTGGTTTATTGGCATTTCTTTAAACCAATCACAATCGTCTTGGGATGTGCTAAGCACCTGAGAAAAGCCGCGGTGCTGCTGCAAAATAGGCTCGGAAGGACCTTGTTTTGGTGGAACGTGTACGTTTAAAAGTTGTTTTAGTCATGCAACAGAAAACTCAGATCGGACAGATAGTAGAGTGTGGATCGGGCCGCATTTTGCTGTCCGAGCCCGGCCTGCGTCCGACAGAGCAGTAACCGAGCCCGGCCCAAGCCCGAAAGGCATTAAGATATTTATGTCCGAGCCCGACCCGAGCCTGACACAGTTAAAATCTCATTTTTTTCTCATACTAATGGCACATGTACGTTTGTAGGAAGGCATTCAGAAATGTCAACAGATGAGCGCATCAGCGCACACGGGGCAACAAGTGTACGTTAACACAGGCGCGCACCTACATAATAAGCTTTTTTAAATTTAAAATGTTCAATGCCTTATTGCGCTGATGTGACCGAGCCCGACCCGAACCGAACATCATTTCTAAATATCTGTCCGAACCCGGCCCAGCCTGTTGTGTACCGCCGGGTCCCGCCAGGTCCCGCCGGGTCCCGACAGGCTAGGTTTGGGCATCTATCCTCTAACAGATAGTCTAGCTAGCTGATTTACCTTGCAGAGATCTGAGAAAAGGTTAACCACAGTCCTCATAAATTGACTGGAATTTAAAATGCCAACACAAAGGAAGCCCAAGGCAACAGATATCCGGCCTAAATGAGTGAAATCCGGCGGATTTTCCAGCGGCAACGGAGCAATCCCAGAAGTAGAACGTCAAGGATATAGACTAGGCTGTAATAGATTAGCTGTGCTGTTTACTGTATTAAAGAAAGTCAAGTGGAGGACTGAACTGCTTTCAATCACTGTTTTGAGTTATAGAAGCATTTTAGTTCATTGAATTTCTATTACTAGTATGTATGCAAGGCTTCAACTAGCAAGAAGTGTCCATTGTTACTGGTGATGACCTGAATCAGGAATTTTCTTCCAGAAACAAGACAAAGAAAAGGAAGTGGTATGCTTTTGATTAAATAAATTCAACTTGTGTCAAATATTTTAGTGGCGTTGCTGAAATGATCTAAGCCCCTGCACAAATTATTCTCACTTGTTTTAGGATTTGTTACTCAAGGCATCCCCTCTTTTCCCCTGCTCTTTCACTTCTCTGTATTAGCAGCAATACTGTCAGGGCATAATGGCTTGACACTTCATATATAACATATGAGGTTTGTGAAATAAATCATATTTTTCATATTGCAGCCATCACAGTGTATACAAAATAATAATTGCCTAAAATGGTAAATTATATGATAGAATTAAAGATACCAAAGAGAAAAAAATTACCTGAAAAGAATTTGCCGCTACAATGGAGCTCAATTGCGGAACTTTTTCATGCCTTATATCAGTGGTAAATGTGAGGTGTTGTTGTCAGTCCTTTTAAATTGAAGAAAAATTGCTTCCTGTCACCATTAAACAATCACACAAGGTAAAATAAATCATAGAGGAGGTAGGGACACATTTTTAATAGATCTGTCATGCAAAAGACTGTTCTGAAAGAGCTGCCTAACAAAAGCCTTTGTTATTTTTAAGTGGATTCTTTTATTATGAGAGGACATGTTTGCGCTGTGTAAGAGAGAAGCACTCTTTCGGCGACAGATGTCAAACCATTGGCAGTTGCTCTCCTCTGCTCCCCTGTGACCCCGTTCACAGCAGCTCAGTGTCACACACCACTGTGAGCTCATCACCTTGCTTTAACTGTGCTGTTGGGCCTCACTGCCCAACAACACAAACAGAGAAAAAAAACAGCACAGTGGTACTTGGACCCATGCTTTATTTTTCAGCTCTTCCGCTCAGTTATGTGATTTATGACATGGGGCGGACTTTGTCTTCCTGCCCCCTCCTCCTCCAAACACTGCAATGGTGTACAACTGGGCACTACCAGCTGTTGTGACTTAGCAGCATGTATTAAAAGAGGATTATTATTTTTGTCATTCTCGTCCCCCTGGTCACCACGACGATAGCCAAAAACAATTCTTGGTGGCTGCAGGAGAGGCAGGCGCCGAGAGTGGACATCGTCACACGGGACGATGATCAATCTGGATAGGAGAAGTCTAAGCGGGTAAATATAGAAAATAACAAGAGTGCCGTAGATGCCTGCCAGTGAGTGATCATTGGTGTTGTGGGGGGACACAAATAAGTGAGAGGCAGCTGGGGAGGCAGACTGTGTGTATGTAATCAGTCCCATTTGGGGGTATTCATAAATAAAGGGGAACATTGGGTCAAGGCTGCAAATTGCTGTCTGCTTCATGTCACGCTATGCACTCACTGTATGTTTCCATGTGCTGCTCATATGTCAACATATTGCTTTTTTTTACTTCTTTCATCTCTTGCGTCTTACTGTCATCATCTTTTTTACCTTTCATCTATGTTACCTTTCTTTCCTGATGTTTTATAGATACAGTTAAAGCTTCTCCAACCTTCTGCTTGGAATTTTGTTGTCTTCTTTTCAAGTCTTAAATGCTTTTATCAGTGTGTTATGCCAGCTTAGTACCATCTCCATAACAGTCACCACTAGATTTGTTTTGTTTGTTTGTTTTTGCATCCAGAGGGTTGTGCAGTCCATCTAATTCTGCCACTTGTCAGCTCTCTGTCAGCCTCAGGCCACTGGAGAGGTCACTGGACAGAAGTACTGTGCAGGGCTGCCCAGTGTCTGCATGTGGTGTATTGATGTGTGTGTAAGTGCACTTGAAGGGGAAAGCACTCGCACAGTCAACGTGCTTTACTGTCTCTGTGCGTATGACACAGGCAGAGCGAGAGGGGAAAGCTATGTTGGATGTGCTGCTGACACAGTGTTAGTGTGTGTGTGTGTGTGTGTGTGTGTGTGTGTGTTGTCGTGAGAGAGGGAGGGAGGCTAAGGGAGTTGGTGAGAGAGAGAGTGAGCAGAGAGCTTGTATGAGAGAGAGAGAGAGGGAGCTAGTATTTCCCACTCTACAGACAGGACTGCACAGAGGCAGAGGGAAAGACTGAAGCTGCTTGTTGAGAGGTAAAACATGCTCTGTATTTACTGAGTAAAGCTTTGGGTTTAGTTTATTCATATGTATTCAGCACATCAGTTTTGACTTTTTATGTACTTATGTGTATTTTTATTTTCTATTGAGTTGCAATCTAACAACCTTGAAGCCTCTTCACAGCTTTTGCTCTGATAATGCGGCATGGGATTGTGCATATTATTCCATTAAAGCTGTAGCCTGAGAGCTCTTGCTTTGCCCAGAAAGAGGATTTAATTTACTGTGATTAAGGCAAGTGCAGAAAATGAAGCAGAGACTCCTGCTGTAACCTACAAAAAATACACAGATATTAATTTTTAATACTAGAGAGTGAAATATTTACTTTTTAATGAGATAGCTGTCCATATATGACATATATGGACATATACACTTTTCTATATGCTACTATACATGCCTTTAAATGTAAAATGTTGTAAAACTGTTAAAGCTGTGCCAGACTGTTCAGGGATAGATTAGATGTGTTTGTAGGCATGCATCTGTTTGCTTGTGTGGGCATTTGCAAGTCTTGTCTGCATACACCAGCGTGCATCTATTTGTATGCACAACTTTTTCTACTTTTAATTTTATCAACAGTTATACTATCTACTTTGTGTATGCTGCTGTTTTTTCTGATGTATGATTCTGATTCTGATAAGAATGCAATTTCCCACCGTTTCTATGTACTGTATCTATCTACTTCAAAACAGTGTATACATGTCTATGTAGTGTATTGTGTATAGACACTTATCTACACCCAAAGGGCACCTGACAGAGACAAATGGCTGTATCCCAGACACAGTCAGCTGTCCTAACATCATCTGATGAATCCTAATGTTGTGTAGTGACATACAGATGGTTACAGTGTCTGCTCATACACACCAGCTGTTCCGATAATGTTTCATGCTGATTTATGAATTGATATAGCAACTCTGATGCTTTATAGAATATGTTCTTGTGTAAGAAGCAAGTGTTGTAGAGTTTTAGTCTAGTCCTAATTAGTGCTAGTGGAGCTGGAACAGTTTCTAAAATGACTCAAACTGGCATTTCTTGTTAATTATCGGCTGCAATTTATGCTGATACTGATGTATCTACAGTATGCTCATATCGGCTCATGTATCGGTCTAGCTTTTATCCAGATGTTGTGAATTGTTGTGGCGTCTCTCCTATCAGGTGTCTTGAGCAACATGGCAACAAGTGTCATGTTTTTCAACCTCTTCTGTTGTGTTCATGTATCACCACGGGAGAACGGGTTGACATGCTGTCTTGTGATAGCTCTACGTGCCATGGCACATCAGTGGGAAGGTAGAAATAGCTTTAAGTCAATAGAGATGGAGAACTCAGGTGGTGGAAGCACTATGCACTGTGGACAAATAATTATCATGGTTAATTTAATTTTACTGCTTTTTTCGTCAATAATTATTATTACAGGGACAGTGCACACACACACACACACACACACACACACACGGATGCATGCACAGTGTATATATTTACCCATTGCTTCCATTTCCTGAGAGCCCAAGCCAAGTGATAGGTGCACAGCAAGACCTCTTCAAAATTCCAGGAATTATACAATTCCTATTTTTTGGGATGGCTTTTTAAACAATCTGAGCATCTTTGAGCCTTTATAATATATTTCTTTTGATGTGTTGGATGGATATAGACAGTAGGTTGTGATAAATGTGTGTTTTTTTCAATTACTGGATGTTTATTGTTGTTAAGCAAAGCAGCAAGGACCAAATACATGTATGTTGCCATGATGCAGTCAGATAGAGTTGTAGTACAGATCCATTGGCAGATCTGATAAAAATGTCACTGCTGCTGCCAGAAAGGCAAGTGGATTTGCGAGACGACTGATGGACAAATAGACAAAATGAGCCTTTAAGTGTTCTGAGGGACGTATGGTCTAAAATAAGGAGCTCTATCAAAATAGCTCTGTGAAATCTCTCTGATGTGTGTCAGTGGTCAGCATGTTCAGCTGTTGACCTCTCTCTCCCATCCGGCTCTCGCTTTCTGTTTGCCTCTCCTCTTTCTTCCTTCCCGTCTTCCTGATGCCTTTTTTTTCTCCCTCTAAGCTCCATCTATATCTCCACTCCCTGAACAGTTTTTTTTATTTTTTTTTATTGCCTGAGCCCTCATTCGTGCTTCCTCTTGTTCCCTCCTTCTCCGGGGCCAGTTACATAGCGACATGCCCCTGCTATGCGTGATGCTTATCGAGGTGTCCTTGGTCATCTGATGTTGTTTATTCAGGGGGAGCACATACATGTATCTCACGGCAGGGATGATTGTATCCTGTCCCTTGTACCCAGGCACTAAAAGGAGAGAGAGAGAGAGAGAGAGAGAGAGAGAGAGAGAGAGAGAGAGAGAGAGAGAGAGAGAGAGAGAGAGAGAGAGAGTTTTATGTAGCAAGAGAGGGGTAAGCAGAGGGGAGTGACACAGACTGCAGGGGTTAGGAAATGCAGAAATAAGTGATCAAAGATGAGAGGAAACAAGAAAGGCAGTGTGATAATGAGAAGAAAGAGGGGATGCCATACTTTCATGTGAAGCCTCCTAAATCACAGCCACTCCTAAATTTGCCCTCTGGTACCCTCGGTGAAATGTTAACAAAATAGAAACCCTCAGAGTTTTATTTAGCTTTCAGTGGACTTCTGTGTTTTTTTGTGAGATGATGGAACTTGGAATAAACCATGGTTATTTTGCTTTTCCACTTTCAAACGGGATGGCTTACTCACTTCTCCCTCTCCAGAGTGTGATGTCAGCTCTGAGTCGACTGTCAGAATTAAACTGGCTCCTCCTGGACGGCATACCAACGCCCGTGTCTCAAACACTCACAATTATCCTGCTTCTCCGTAACTGACTCAGCTACTCCGGCAGATCTCTGTGTTAGATTTTCTCTCCCTGGAAAAGGAGTGATGATTTAAGATGTGGCAGTGACAACTTTTAAGATTTGGACCACAGTCACTCTGTTGTGGAGCTGCCAGGAAACTCTTATTCAAGATCCACTGATACTTTGTGAACACACTTACAGATCCACTTACACTCTGAATACTCAATGTAGAATAATTCTGATAAACCGATCGATCAAATTTGCTCTGTCTGAAGGTAACAAAAGCCATCTACCAACACCTTTAAAAGCTATAACATGTTAATAAGTGAGTTTTACTGGTTCTGGAAGGAGGATTATTTAAACTTCAACAAAATAACACCAGTTGCTTCCTCGTTTCCAGTCTTTGTGCAAAGCTAGGCTGCTGGCAATAGCTTCATATACATTCCATCCCTGGCGAATAATCAAAAGATAACGCAGCACAATCTCACATTTGAGAAGCTGAAATAGACAATGTTTGCCATTTGTGCTTTAATAAATGAATACAAAGTGTTATTTAAAGAACAAGGTAATCTGAACCATTTAACAGATTAGTTATCCAGTCCACTACAGTCAGTCAGTCCCTGAGGATGGGATTGAGTTCTGTCATTAGCACCTTAATAAATGCTAGCTGGTGAACAGGACAAACTGAACCAGATGGCTATGCTCCCAGTGGCTCCAGCATACAGCCCACATGCATTAATGAAGATCCTGAGGCTGGCAGAGCCACCAAAAAACATGTGTATACATGTTGCATGTGTGTGTATGTCTTTGTGCATGGGCACGTGTGAGTGAACCTAGGTTAACCAGCACTGACATCCTGTTGCAAATTGCTTCCTGTTGACTCTGGCGTCTTGCTCCTCTGCCTTCATGCTGTATATCGGTTCAACCCTGGTCTTCTTTTGTGTGTGTGTGTGTGTGTGTGTGTGTGTGTGTGTGTGTGTGTGTGTGTGTGTGTGTGTGTGTGTGTGTGTGTGTGTGTGTGTTTACATATAGGTACACATGTGCATGTTGTGTCTGTCTCCTACTGTTCTTTCCTGAAGCTGACCACTTTATCCACTTTACTACCATTATTAAACCTATTAAAAGAGGAGTTCTCCCCTATGGCTGAATCTCTGTGTTCTTTCATTTCCTACTGTAGGTTTAATAACATGTTTGTGATCTGTTGTTGTACATTAACACACTGGAAAGTACAGATTATGCTTGTGCTGGGGTGGAATGTGAAAAGAACTGATTGCCTAAAGACCAATAGATTTGAGCAAATATTAACTAAAAAACAAATACAGAGTATTAGTATATCAGCTGTGTGAGACCTGCATGACGATAATTACGTAATGATATTATCTTGTCAGTTCGGCAGTTGCCTATTTTGTTGAATGTTCTCTGCCATCAAGTAACCAATTACAGCATGCCCTTTCCCCTTCAGTCGTCCTTTTACTCATTCCTCCCTGGATCACATGTCTGTTCATGCTTCCCTTTCCCCATCACACTCTCCTAAACTCTCTGTCAGACTTTCTCTGTGCCCTTCTGTAATGGCGTTTGCTATCTCCACACAGATCCCTTGTGTGTGTTACATGAAATAAGAAAGCTATCATTTGTGTTGCCATGCCATGTAATAGAAAACCCCATCTTCATGACAAATCTTTTTGAACTATTTAAAAAAAAAAAATTCCAGGGTGCCTTTGCTCTATTCTGGAAATGCTAAAACACTAAAGCCAATTAGCAAAAAATGTAATAGGTTATTAGTGTTATTTTTTAACCTTCCACACAGACATTGGTCTCGGGTTAATAAAAATACAGTACAGTAGTACAGTACTACTGGGTTGGCCGAGACTCCTCCTAACTTGCCAAATCAGGTGCCATTTTTTACTATAAGCTGCATGAGGATACTGATGCATAAGCCCCGTACAATGGTAAAATGAATGTATCAATGGTTGCCTCAGTTTATGTTATTTCGACAATGTAATGCTGTTAATGATGACATGATGCGCCTACAAGAACAAAGACAAAAACAAATATAACCTCGACTGTCAGGGAAATCAAATACCCTCATAAATAAATGTATCTGGAGCTTAGATCAAAACTTGCTTGACCATCAATTGTGAGTATTAGGTGCCTTTGTTATGGCAAAGTTAGAGCATGGATGGTTTACAAATTAGTCCTTAAACCCAAAATCTACCTGGAAGTTGTGACATCAATCGGAAAAATGTTTTAATTAAAAATGTAGCATTAAAAATGTCCGACATTATTGATCGAAACTCGACTTTTTCTGTCAACATAAAAGTTGTATGATCGCTGTTGTTTTTCTGAAGTTGTAGATCATTGTAATAGCAGGCATTTGACTTGTTAACCTGTTGCCTGACACTTGTCAACACTCAGCCACAGAGGGCAACTCAGCTGTCAATCAATCTCAAGGAATAGTTCAAAGGTCAAAGGTTAAAAAGGTGTCACCTGTCAAGGTTTACAGTTGGAGCCCATCATTGTGCTGCAATAAAGATTCCATTTATCATTTCTGTCATTTTCCATTCGTTAGGTCATGTTATTAATGCATTTCTTATTGTTTGTAATCATTTGATGTGATTTGCATTGTAAATAACTTCATCTCAGGAGAGAAAAGTAAAGGCCTGTGTGTCCATATAGCCGTTTTCTCTGGCAGAAAAAACGCGGGCACGGCGCTGGGGGAGCGCTTCATCCCAGCGCTTCAAAACGCTGCCTGTGGTTTTTGTTTCTGTGACAACATTAACGTTAGCTAGGTAACTTTGCCAGTCCTTCCTCCACAGCGCTGCGAAGGAGGGTCTGGCTAGTCCACACAGCATTCCGGGATGGGAGAAAAACGTGCTCTGGTTTATTGGCATTTCTTTAAACCAATCACAATCGCCATGGGCGGCGCTAAGCACCGGGCAGAGCCACGGTGCCGCTGCAAAATAGCCTCGGGAAGGAACTTGTTCTGGTGGAACGTGTACGTTCAAAAGTTGTTTTAGTTGTGCAATTGAAAACTCAGATTGGACAGATAGTCTAGCTAGCTGTCTGGATTTACCCTGCAGAGATCTGAGGAGCAGTTACCATAGTCCTCAAAAATCGACAGTAGTTTAAAATTCCAACACAAAGAAAGTGGAAGGTAACGAAAAGAGTGAAATCTGGCGGAATTTCCGGGAGCAACGGAGCAATCCTGGAAGTCGGACATCGTGGATATAGACTACTAGGTAGCTAACTTAATGCTACATTAATAACAGAAGGGTTGACTACACAGCTAACAACATTCTTACAATGTGTATGGAGGTAAAAGCACAACACTCACCAGTAACATTCGGTGTCAGGCCGATCTGCTTCCACAAATGGGCTTTTCTGTCTTTGTCAACACCAGCTCTTTTCTGAAAAGTTTATAGATTTTCAACTAGAAGCGAGCGGCTGCAAAAAAAGCCGTCACTTCAGGGTCAACTGTTATCCTCATAATAAACAATAAATGACCTCAGCTTCCTCTCTCCCTCTTTCTCCGTGTTTGTGCTTTTGGCAATTTACTTTTGGCTCACCAGCAGATTACAAGGACTGCACGCCACATGTAGAGACTTCCTCCAGTAAATGTTATCCCTCTCACTCCTCTCCTTCTTCTTTACCAGGCAAAAACAACACCACAATCAATCATATTTATTGAGTATCTCTCATTGAGCACTTCTTTTTTACAACTGCCTGGTCAGCACAATAAACACCAATCAGGTATACAGTGTGCAAATTAAGAATTCAAAGAAGTCAATACAATGTCCTCAAGTTCTTTACATTTCTGTAGACATGCGTGCAGGAGCTTGTTTGTCTTTATCTGTATGTCTCAGTTTGGGGGGTTCTTGTTTAACTACATTCGTGGGGTCCAAAAACCAGGAATACAGTATACTTGTGGGGTCCGGACAGCTTTGTGGGGCCAAAATTCGGGACCCCACAGCTTTTAAGGGCTGTTTGAGGGTTAAGACTTGGTTGTAGGATTAGGGTTAGAATTAGGTTATGGTTAGGGTGAGGGGAAGGGTTAAGGTTAGGCATTTAGTTGTGATGGTTAAGGTTAGGGTAAGGGGCTAGGGAATGCATTATGTCAATGACGGGTCCCCACAAAGATAGTGAAACGCACTGTGTGTGTGTGTGTGTGTGTGTGTGTGTGTGTGTGTGTGTGTGTGTGTGTGTGTGTGTGTGTCGGTGGGTGTCTCAGTGTGTGTCAGACATCATGCATCACTAACTCATCATGTGGAACAGCCAGATCTGTGCTGGCAGTCTCTTCTTTAAACGAGCTGCAGCAGATGACAGAAAGAAAGTGACAATGAATCTTACCATTCTTCCTCCTTATCCCTCCATCCTTTCATTTCTTCATCTGTGCTGCTGGAGCAGGACCAAGCGTGTTAAATCATACACATGACTTGGCATGTGTTAGTTTATTCCCAGTGTGCGTGCGTGTGTGCGTGTGTGCGTGTGTGTGTATGTGTGCGTGTGCGTGTGTGTGTGTGTGTGTATGTGTGCGTGTGCGTGTGTGTGTGTGTGTGTGTGTGTGTGTATGTGTGCGTGTGCGTGTGCCCGCGTGCGTGTGTATGTGCATATGGCTATGTGACTGCTGCAACAACCAACAATATGATGTGCTCATTTCCTTTCAGGTGACTCCCACCTGTACCTCAACATCAGACCTGGTAAGTGAATGTTTACATGTAGTTTTAGATTAAGAAATGCAATGAATCATTGCAGTAGCATTACTCTTTTCTGATTCTTTCTTAGCACGGCTCCACCAACTCTACACCACAGAAGAAGAGAGGCTCTATACTGAGGTACCAATAAGTCTGAATCACACATCAAACAAAAGAAAATGATATTTGATATGTGAAATGGATACACAGAAATAAAATGCACAGTAAAAAAAACATTAAGGAGCTTAATCTTAATCGCCTAATGGCTGTTTTGGCTGCATTAAAACAATGAACTCTCACAATGTACAGGAGTAAAAGTGTGGAACAAGTGATGGAGCATGTGATGGAGCGTCACTATGACTTTGACCTCACCTACATCACGGAGAGGATCATCTCTGTTTTCTTCCCGCCGGACCTGGAGGAGCAGCGGTACCGCAGAAACCTACAGGAAGTGGCCTCCATGCTGAAATCCAAGCACCAAGACAAGTTCTTGGTTAGTCATAAAACTGAAAATATTATGAAACCACTTCTTGTCTGAACAACAAGTCATTCCCCTACACTTTCATAAGGCAACTAATGTTGTAATTGGTCTCCTAAAAGGACTGAATAATGAGGGCATGGCTGCTATTAAAAGTTAGTTTTATTAAAACAAATTAAACAGGTTTAATTTGCATATTTGTGTAACTATCTAGAAAAGTCCTTATTTGGCATCGATAGGGACTGTTAACTGCCTTTCCTTTCCCCCACCGTTTTCTTTCATTGTATCTTTGCTATATTTCTTGCTCAGTTTGTGGTTGATATGTAAAAATAGATTTGTAATATCTGTGTGTATATAATATAATATATGTGTCTCTGCCTTTTCTAGTTACTGAATTTATCAGAGAAGAGACATGACATCACCAGACTTAACCCAAAGGTACAAGTATTTACATCTTAAAAGATGACAGATCTCACTTTGTATATTCAAGGTTAATGGACAGGTTTGACTCATTTGAAAACCAGAATTTGAAACATCTTTCCTCCTCTGCGGTTCAGGTGCAGGACTACGGCTGGCCTGATGTTCACGCCCCACCTTTGGACAGGATTTGTGCTGTTTGTAAAGCCATGGAGACCTGGCTGACCTCTGACCCCCACAATGTGGTGGTCCTCCACTGCAAGGTCAGTGTAACCTGAATCCACATCTGCTTTTGCTTTGCTGTGAAAAATGCTAGCAAGCTATTTAATGGTCACTTTGATCTGTGCTCTGACAGGGAAACAAAGGAAAGACGGGGGTCATTGTGGCAGCCTATATGCACTACAGCAAGATATCAGCTGGGTAATCTGCATCATTATTAATCTCACAAGGCACTCGTTATTAACAGCATGTGCAGATGATCAATTATCTGTTTGGAATTTACATCTCCCATCAAAGCTGCATTTAAATCCAGAAAAATTGGATAACTAGCTCTTAAATTGCCAAAGTGCATAACCAGAGTGATACATTTCTTATATGCTGAAATCAAATCAATTGTACAACTACTTAAAAAAAATGTATTCACAGTTACATTTTGTTGTCTTCAAGGCCAAAACCTGTTTGATCACCTTCATTGATAGTTAGCTCAATGTCATTACTGAGCTGCAACTAACAATTATTTTTGTTGGCTGTACTAAAGCCTTTATTAACACACCTCTGGTTGTGTCCACAGAGCGGACCAGGCTCTCACCACTCTAGCTATGAGAAAGTTCTGTGAAGACAAAGTCTCCTCTTCCCTACAGCCCTCTCAAAACAGGTGGGACACACTCATATATCGTTGTATTTTTTCCTCTGCAACATTCTATATCACTTCTTGTGCTGCTGCTGTCCTCGCCTCAGTCGCATCCTGCTCTCATATAGCCTCACCTCCCTTCTTCAGGTACATCTACTACTTTGGTGGGTTGCTGTCAGGTACCATCAAAATGAACAGCAGTCCTCTGTTCCTCCACCAGATCCTCATTCCATCACTACCAAACTTCCAGGCGGGAGGAGGTAAGTTTCACACAAACTAAGGTTGTATAATAGCTTGCAGTGCAGTTACGGTAATTATTAGCATTGAATAGTTAAAAAGTGTTGAAAGGGAAAAACAATGAAGTCATTGTCTGCAAACTCTCCCCCTTTTTACAGTTTTTCTTCTCCACTTTTTTCTGTATCTGCAGGTTTTTATCCATTCCTAAAAATCTACCAATCTCTACAGCTTGTCTACACTTCAGGCCTCTAGTAAGTACATGGCCAGTTGTCAAGTTACTGCGTTGTCAGCTCACCACCTGCAGACAGACTCCTTTCCATCCTCTGTCCAACTGACAGATGTTGTCTATACAGGCTGCTGTCTAGGTTTAGGTGTTGGCTGTTCTGTGCTTATGTTGAAGTTCATGTTGTTTACCACTGTTTCACCCAACTGAGACATGTTTTGACTGGTTTAATGTGTGTTTTGAGCTGGTGTGGCAGTTTTTTTATTCTGTGTGTGTGTGTGTGTGTGTGTGTGTGTGTGTGTCTGTGTCTGTGTCCAGTGATCCCCAGAGCTCAAGGGCAAGGAAGCTGTGTGTGACTATGGAGCCAGCGCTATTATTAAAGGGGGATATTATGGTGAGCCATGGCTTATCATGTCACTATTTGATTTAAATCCTATCCATATCTACTCATACAGTACATCACTGCAATAACTGCAATAATTCAAATGTTTACTAAACTACCATAAAAAAACAAAAACTTGACTTTGATGAACGCTGTCTTGCATGTCTCTTTGAGAGGGTATAAACATTCAGAGCCCTTAGCGACCTAGAAAGACGAGTACTGTTCTTGTCTCGTAGAGTAATCAGTTGCCACAGCAGCAACAGGCACCAAAGACATATGATCTGTATAAAAATAACAATGTAACAAAGCAAATTCAAATTTGATTTACTATTTTGTCACACTTGTCTTCAGTCCATGTGACATTTCACAAAGGGTCATTACCCTTTATATTAGTACATCACTCTCTTACCTGCATCCTCCTCTGCAGGTTAAGTGCTACCACCGGCGGTGTCGAGCAGCAGAGAGGGAGGTGGTGTTCAGAGTCCAGTTCCACACCTGTACTGTCCACGGAGCCCAGCTATGGTTTGGAAAGACTGAACTGGACTTGGCCTGCACAGGTATAAAAAACAGAGGCTCAACAGTTTCTAAGGAAATACATGGAATAGAAAGTAGGGGCAATGTTCAGGTTATGGACAGTTATGAAAGCATTGCAGAAGAGAGTTGAGTGATGGGTATTTATGCAATATGTGCATAAGGAAAACTATCACTGGTGGGAGGATGTAATATATTGCATATATATAGCATATATATTGTATATATATATATATATATATATATATATATATATATATATATATATATATATATATATATATATATATACACACACACACACACTCTACCGGTCAAAAGTTTGGGATCACTTAGAAATTTCCATTCCACTCCATTCCAGACAGAATACCAGCTAAACTTTTAATCAGGGCAGCAGTTTTCAGATTACATTATGTGCTTACATAATTGCAAAAGGGTTCTCGGCTGTTGTAGAAAGAAGTGGCTGATCTTTAATGCAATATCTACATTGCCCATTGTCAGCAACCATTCATCCAATGTTCCAAAGGTACATTCTGTTTACTAATCTGATATCATTTTAAAAGGCTAACTGAGAAAACATTGGGGAACCCTTTTGCAATTATGTAAACACATAATGTAATCTGAAAACTGCTGCCCTGGTTAAAAAAACAATGCAACTGATCTCAGCTGGTATTCTGTCTGTAATGGAGTGGAATGGAAATTTCTAAGTGACCCCAAACTTTTGACGGGTATATAATACACATACACTAAATTTGAATATTTTGTAAACATATGAATATTGTACAGTATATTTACAATGCTTCCTTGACCATTTACACGGTAGTATAATTTAAGATCCACTTATTTTCTGTCCATTGTGGTGTTTGTGTGTATTTTGAGACAAATATCAAATTACAGTGTCTGTTGAGATGAAACAGAAATGCATGTACATGGCTCAGTAAGCAGCAGTCTCATGACAGTTGCTCTTAGTGCTACATGCTGAATGTAAAAAGAGAACTAATTTCAGATAGATTTATTTGAAGTGTTATTCTGTTTCCATGATGAGGAGTGAAAGCAAGTATCTTTATTTATTAACTTTGGTGTTTCCACTTCACAGATCACACTTTCTTGTGAATGTTTTTACAAGTCTCTGTAGTTACGGCCTGGATATTTTAGTCACTGCCTTTATGCTCGTCTTCCTGTAGATGACAGGTTCCCTCCAGATGCTACAGTCGAATTTATCTTCTCCAATGGGCCAGAAAAAATGAAAGGTGAATATTATCATCTGTCTGTCTGTCACTGCATTTCTGTCGTTTAACATTTTCATATGCTTCATATCAAAAATGTCTGCTTTCCTAGGTCGAGAATACCGCAAGAATGATGCCTCCATCAAAGTGGACTACAACACCTCAGACCCTGTGGTCAGATGGGATTCTTATGAGAACTTTAACCTGCACCACCAAGACAGCATTGACAGTAAGAAACGTGCACACACAGGTGTAAAGAGTAAGCTTTACGTTAGGGTCAAACATCTCATCAAACTCTCTTCTTGTTTCTACCAGATATCTGTCATACGAGGGGCCCTCTGGACGGCAGCCTCTACGCCCAGGTGAGGAAGCGCCGTGGGCCGGGCTCGACTGCCTCAGCAGTGTCACCCAACGGATGCCTCACTAGCAGCCCAACAGTCAAGCCTCAAACTCCCAGCCAGCCCCAGTCTCTCACCTACACATCAGACTCAAGCCGCTCCTCAGTCCCCTCTGATCACCTGGAAGACGCCTCTCCGTCCATAAACCGCCCAGAAAAAGAAAACACTGACTGTCCAGTGAGGAGAGGAGACAGGGAAGATGGAGCAAAGGAGAAAAGAAGAGGGAAAGAGAAGGATAGAGAGACAGCGATTTTAGATGACGGAGATCCGCAAAGTCCTGGGGGTTTGAGGCGAGAGCACTCGTGTTGCGGTCGAGCAGGCGCAAAGTGTGGCAATGGCGGATGGGAGAGGGAACGAGAGCCCTGCCTCTCTGACAGCCATTGTCTTGGCCGTTGCAACAGCATTAAAAAGAATCCAAAAAGCCAAACTCTGCCGGCCTTACCATGCAAATCTGTGTCCCCGCCTCCTCATTCAACTCATATGGAACTCTGCCATCGACATAGCGCCCATCCTTTACCTGAGTTACCATGGGAACGTCCACCCCCAGCCTCACCGTTGCCATGTCTCCTTAGGCCTTGCTACCCTTATTCCACCGCTGAACACAATCACCCACACAGCCACACCCTCCCAGCCTTAAACAGACTCTGCACTGGGGAAGAGTGTCACCTCCTCCATTATTCCAGCCACAATCCAGCCTCTCATCTCTCCCATCAATCACTTCCCTCAAGCCCTTACAGGGAAATGTTCTTCAGCTCTCCAACACCGTCCTCTGGTTGCCACTGTCGGGACTGCTCCAACAGGCGAGAGCACCAATCAGCCTCAGTTAGAGCATTCCACCCATTGCACCCCGATCAATCAGAAAATCCACACTGGTCCCAAAGAGCAGGGGTACAACGAACAAGAGAGGCGCCTCCGCTATGGGAAAGTGAAAATCCATGGGAGGTGGCGAGAGAGGCAGAGTTCTGGCAGTGCAAATCAGCCATGCCGGCATTTCGCGTTTGCCACCCTTTGGATCAGAGTCCAAACCTGGAGCCTAGATATGCCATTGGACCTCATCAGGGCTACCCCAGCCCCCAGTCTCTGATGGATGTGCGGGATGGAGCCAGCAGTGGTTACCACACTCCTCCACAGCCCTGTCACTCATGTCCCTGCTCTCCCTGCTCTCCTTATCAATCATCCCCAGCCGAGAGCCATGAGAGCCGGGGTTACGCCTCAGGGTACCACTCTGGATCAGCCTCGCCTCTGCCTGCTAGCAGCCCCTCTTCTGGGAGAGGCAGGCTGCCCGAGACTCCCTCTGGATCTCGAGACCAGCAGCACGCTGAGCATCACAAAGGTGACTGGATAGGTGGATGGATACAGTCGGGATTGTTGTTGATTTTTATAACATTGAAATAACATGTTTGTTACTTCTTTTCTTTCTCATTTCCTTGTAATACCTTTATCTCATCTTGTTTTATCTCACTTCTCGATATGGAAGAGGCCAAGGCTGGTTTGGAGGATGACAAATCCCAGGGTTCAGAGGGTAAATCGGACTCTAATGGACAGTCAAGTACCCTTGGGCTGGACTCTGATCCTGACTACACAATCATTGGAAGCAGCAGCCCCACACACACAGAAGACAGGTGGGTGAAACTTTTATTTTTTTACAACTCTACTAAAGCTGAAAATAAAATTACGTTCATTCTAGGGCTGCACAATATAGCGTTGTTTTTATTGCCATCGCGATATCAATATATTGCGATGACAGGCATATATTATAATATACACATCGGGAAAGGCTGCGACTTATTGCAAAAGACAGATTTTTTTGTGTTAGTTGAAAGAGAATATCAGTAGAAAGGTGCACTTTAAATTTAACTGTTATTCTTTTTTAGTGCTGCCTTTTACTGTATATTCAATTCAATGTTCAATTTGTTAAATAAAAGAATGTTAGAAACGATTTCCTTACATTTGTTTTAAATTCAACAAGCAATTTGTTGTATTTTAGCAGAATACTGAAAGCAGCAGAAATGCAGACATTAGTACACTTTAATATGTTTATTTATTACAAGTAATATCTTTATCGCAATATTCAACAGCGTTATTGCATACCGCATTTTCCTCATATCGTGCAGCCCTAATTTATACATATTTGTAGATAATTATCTATTTTTTTCCATACTTTGCCTTTTCCTTAGTATAACTGCTGATAGTCCTTCTCAAAGCCAAGAAACCTCTACACATCTGGAGTCCAGCTCAAATAGCAGCAAAGCCATCACACCAGTACCAAGAGAAGCACAAACCCAAAGTTCCAACATATCCATAAACTCCACACAACCATCGAGTGAGCAGAGTTTGAGCTCTGATCGTACGCTCGGAGAAGCCAAGATCACAGGAAGTGCAGGGGGATCTAACCAATTAAAGACTTCAAGCTATGCCACTGTCATCATCACCCCAGTCCAAGTGCAACTGAATGGCTCTGCCCTTCCTAGTGATACCACATCTGACAGCAGCAGAGGTGTATCCATGAACCCTTCTGTCAGTCTTAGTTCTAGCCCTTCCACCACTTCCCCAAATTCTCCTATTGGCTCCCCAGACCTTCAGTCTTCTCCTCAGCGCTCTACATCAGCTACAGACATAGCGGGACAAAGACTGAGTCCGGAAAGAGACAGCTCAGCTGACACCAAACCACCATCACCTGTGCCTGAAGGCTATCATACACCAACCTTCCCCTTAGCGTCTTATTACTACCCATTACTAAACGTCCCTCACATACCATACACTGGGTACACTGCAGTCACCATCCCCGCCATCCAGCCACCGCTTCCCGAGAAGAAACGGCTTTCGTCCACACCAGGATCCTTAAACGGACACAACTCTCTACTCAGGGCCTCCTCAGCTCCTTCCCCCATGCACCATGTTACCTTCTCCACTTCTGTGGGAGAACAGAGATGGGGAGCTTCACAACACAGCTGTAGGGAGGAAGCAGACATCAGGGTCAATGCTAAGTTTGTCCAGGACAGCTCCAAGTTCTGGTACAAACCAGGCATCTCCAGAGACCAAGGTGAGCGTTAAAACGAAAGGATGATGATATATTGTCATTGCTGCGTCTCTTATTTTACATTACAACACCCATACTCTAATGTGTCTTTTCTACCGTAGCCATAGCTGTTTTGAAGGACAAGCAACCAGGAACTTTCCTCATCAGAGACAGTAACTCATTCCAGGGGGCCTACGGCCTGGCCCTCAAGGTGGCCACCCCTCCTGCTAATGCCAACGTCACTGGCAGCAAAGGTATCCATGATCCAGGGTCCTGGTATTGTGCATGTTGGCTCACTCTCACACTGCCAAGCCTCACACTTGACTCTTGAATACAACAGAGCCATCATTAATGTTAATAGCAACACCTATGCTGTTCCTACTCGGACAAGTCAAAACGTCTGCTGTGAAAAAGGCTTATGGTAGGTGTTTTTCTTGGCACCAGTCAAGTCACATCAATTCCCATTCAACAAACTGTACAGACATCCTAGAATGCCTAGATCAGAAAACATGGGATTCAACCTAACCATTCAGATTTGGCTCCCCTTCCTTTGGCACATGCAGGCTCATTAGAATATACCGCCCCTTAATCTGAGTATCTCCACCCACGGTTTGAGAACTACCTTTGGGTTTGCGAGGAAGATACTTGCCAGCAAATAAGACCACAGAAAACATCCAATCCAAGTAGTTTAAGTGCTTATTAAGTAGTTTCTGATCCAACCAATGTGTGATGTCCTTTATCTTAAGTTGTATGTATTCTTTCATAATGAAAAAGAAAAACAAGTATGTAATGTGTAAGCACAGTTTTAGTACTAACAAATATATGGCACAGGTATCAAAATAAATAATAAGTGCTGTTTTTTAACCAGTCCCAATTATTATTATGCATTCCTGTGCATGTATCTTTTTTTGCTGCAAGCACAAGTGTTGATGATAGATCATATTTTGTTATGCAATATTGATAGAATTTCTGTTCATGAAATGAAAAACACAAATTAGGCACTGTCGTGACCACCCAACGCTGTTACATTATGGTTTTGATAGTCTATTGCAATCAGAATCTTACATTTTCTGTATGTTTGTTCATGCGTCCTTATAAAATATGCTCTCAGCAAGACAGCCTTACTTTTCATCCTCACTCCCTCCCTTCTCACCCTCCTCTCCTCTCTCCCAGGGGACCCTCTGGAACAGCTGGTTAGACATTTCCTCGTCGAGACAGGGCCACGGGGAGTGAAGATCAAGGGCTGTCAGAACGAGTCCTACTTCGGTCAGTTACGTGGGAGACACAATTGCCGCAATACGTTTCACAAATTCTGTTACGTACGAGACACCGAAACTGATCGTTTTAACCTGAGAACCTAAAAAACTCAATTGTTTTTATTTACCTCCTTTCCAGCCCCCAGTTATCTTCCTTTTAATACCTTCTGTACTGTCATTATCATAATCTGTTACGTATTTTCTCTTTCTGTCTTTCTCTCAGGAAGTTTATCTGCCCTGGTGTACCAGCATTCAATCACTCCCATCTCTCTGCCATGTGCCCTTTGCATCCCAGAAAAAGGTCAAATCAGTGCCATTACACTTAGACGTCATGAATTTTATTCCAAAAAAATATATTAAAAAAATCAAATAATACCCATTTGTTATGAGACATCAATGAAACACTCAAAGAATAACAGGTTACAGGGTTCATATGCATTTTAACCAATACTTTTCCATGACCTTTTCATGACTTTTCCATGACTTTGTTTTCTATGTATTCCTGAAAATGTCAGTCGACATTATACAAATGTCAGTCGACATTATACAATAAGAATACAAATCTGTGTTAAAGTTTACCCTCAGAGGTTTAACAATAAAAAGAATGATAATTTATGTGGTTCATAGTGGGAGTCGTAATATCGCGCCCCGAATAGAACGGTGAGGTTAGGACGACGTGAAATACATTTATTAATCACATATTATTATACTGTGTTAAAAAAAAAATTCCATGACTTTTCCAAAACTTTCTGCGTCTTTTTATGTTTTCAAAACCTTTCCCGGCCTGGAATTTGCATTTTTCAAATTCCATAACTTTTCCAGGTTTTTTCAAAACGTATGAACACTGGGGTTATTACAACAGCTACAGACCGGACCCTCAGTAAGTAAGAGTGTTGTTATGTAACTGATGAAGACTATGATGTTTCAGATCTGGTTGGGGAGCTTCAGGAGATGCAGAGTGCAACAAACACCAGCACAGCAGCTGACCTCCTCAAACAAGGAGCAGGTAATACATGGGCTTGTTTTTGTTTTTGGTGATTCCGTTGTTACATGAACTTCCATACAGGACCTATCACATGCAGTGCAATAGTTGCGGTTCTTACCTTTGACCGGCAGATAATGCTCAAGCCTCATATGTTCATAGTACCGAGCTGAAAGTACACATACTGTATGTTTATGTTAATCTATATTTTCTCATCTCTCTCATAAACAAGCTTGCAACGTGCTCTACCTGAACTCTGTGGAAACCGAGTCGTTGACAGGCCCTGAGGCAATCTCAAAGGCAACCAAGTGTACTTTGGCCCTGAGTCCACGTCCAGTGGCAACAGTGGTCCACTTCAAAGTATCTGCTCAGGGCATCACTCTAACTGATAGCAAAAGAAGGTATGTCTTACACACAAAAATCTTACCTCTTGACAACATTATTAACATGTTTAATTCAGTCGATGTAACTGGTCATTTTATGTAAGTAAAAGTGGTCTGACACAGTATGTACAATGTTTGATAGAAAACTTTCCAGATAGGATGCAGTAGGTAAGACTTAAAAAACTAACTTTCTGTCATATTTGCTGAAACTGACCTTATGTTCGAGTCGAACTACATGAAGCAGGTAATTTAAAAAAGAATCTGGCTCTTCTGGCACCACCTACAGCCTGTAGTGCGATTGGCAAATATCTACAGCTCCCTGTTCAGATGCACCAATCAGGGCCGGGTGGGGGGGTCTAACTGCATGTCAATCACTGCTCATGCACACGCATTCATTCTCCCTTGTGGGGGGAGGGGCTTAGGAAATTGTTTTGGCCTTTAGCGGAAAGGGGGGAGGGACTGAGAAGTTGTCGATGTTCACATTTTTTTGCTATGTCCTGGATCTTCACAATCCTACCTACAGCACCTTTAAAACCACCGCCAAAGACAAATGACTCATCATACTGTGTGTGTGTACAAAGGTTATTTTTCAGGAGACACTACCCAATCAACAGTGTGACTTTCAGCAGTCTCAACCCCCAAGACCAGAGGTGGGTCATATTGATAAAACAGACATTCGCAGTATCATTTAATTAAAAAAAACAATTTGTGCTTGTACGTGTTACTGCTGATTATCTTTAGTACAGGCAGTAACATCTGTGTGCCTGCTGCTGCTGTACAAATACTTCCTGTATTGACTTATATTTTATAAATATAAGATATTTATGATTTGTCTGCTTTTTTACTCTAAGAGGTGAATGTAGATTGCTAGTCACTGTCTCCATGTCTTTGTTATTCATGTTTCCCTACATTTTGTCTTTGTGTCTCTATTTGTGTGCTCGTGCTTCAGGTGGACTAATTCTGATAGCACATCAAGCAAGTAAGTGCTTGCTTCACTGTGCGTCTTTCTTGGCGAGTGATATTACCGACTGGTACAATGTGCTACTTTGCATGGCAGTTAATCACAATACAATTTGTCACTTTGACTTCATGAGACAAAACTGGGTTTCTTTCAGTGTCAATTATTAATAGCTCTCCCATTTCTTTTACTTCTTACGTCTCCTTTTTGCTGCAGGATGTTTGGCTTTGTTGCGAGAAGGACAGGCAGCGCTACAGAGAACGTGTGTCACCTGTTTGCAGAGATAGACCCAGAGCAGCCAGCTGTGGCCATTGTCAACTTTATCAACAAAGTCATGCTGGGACCACAACTACGTAGATGAGAGAGGGGATCTGGGGGAGATGTTAAAATTGATTTTTAATGAAGTGTGTGTGTGTGTGTGACTACATTTGTGCTTACATTTGTACAGGTGGCATGACTGTGCTCAGCTGTGGCTGTTTTTATAACATAATCCAGTTCTGACAGATCACTGCTCTGTAGGGCAAAGTATTTTTTACATGTCAGTTTACAAAGCACAACCGTGAGAGGAAAAGTTTGATAAGCCAAAGACCGACCTAACTTTGGTCTTTTTTTTTAGTTTTTGTTTTTTTGCTGTTGATAAAGTTATTTAATTTGTAATCCTGTTTCAAACAGTTCTCATGTTGTATAACAAAGTACCACATTTTTATTTGTATTGAAGTTAGAGCTAAAGGAAATATGGCTAAGAAGTCTTTAACAAGTAGTAAAATGCAAGTCATCTTTAAGGTGTAAAGTGACCAGATGAAATTGTGGTCCTTATAAATGTTAGAAAGAGCAAATGAAGTAATTAAATATGTAAGAGATCATGTATTTTGATTATTGGGAAGAAAGTGTCTACTACACTATAGACGTTTGTAACAATCAACATTTTGTCCTTGATGCAACTATAGTGTATTTTTGTTGAAGTGATAACAACAGATGTAGTAGTGTATTATGCTAAACCTGCCTCCAATTTAAAACACAGACAGATGATTTAACAAAATGTTATGTGGCTACTATCTACATAAGCAAGTAAAAGGGGGGTCAGCCTTAAAACAGAGTTAACAAATGTAATTTAAAAGATTGTGGACAGGACCTAAATATTTTCAACATTTCTACAGCTAAATAAGAAAAAGCCTTACTTTGTTAAGTTAAAAATGTGATGGAACCAAAGGACATTCTCATATGACAATCTCTTCAATTTTAGTGATGACATTATAAAAAGAGCCAGTATAGAAAAGTCTCTCATCTATGTCCTTATTTCACTAACCAATATTCATGGTAACAGATAGGCCAAAGACTTCATTATTGTGTAAAGATATTTTAAATGTTTGATTTTTTTTTTTATCTATACGCTTTTGTTTTTTGGTATTTGTGTGTTTTCTATAAATTGATACAGTATTTAGTTGACTTCAGCACAATTATTATTTTTCATAATGGATTTTTATGTAAAAGAAGTAATATATTTTAGGCCCATAAGAAGAATGGTATATCTGTCATATTTGACAGGACATTTAAGTAATAAAATTGAATAAAATACAAGAGTATGCTTCATCATTCAAAGGCTTTATCTACAATATATTTTAAGATGTTGTACTTATTTGCAGACCAAATAAGATATGTTGTTACTAGCTAAGAGCAAGAAAATGTAGGCCTACATCTCTTTAGAGTCTTGTATCATTTTCCACATCTTTTCAGGGTTTGCTTACCTTGAAACAACACGATTCACGACAAGCAATCATTCATAACAATTTAACGGTGAGTGGCAGGTAAAAAGGATGAGGTCCCACCGAGATTTGAACTCGGATCGCTGGATTCAAAGTCCAGAGTGCTAACCATTACACCATGGGACCATCTCCGCGAAAGAAGGCGACAGGACCATACTTGTAGTTTAACTACGGTCCACCTTTCAGCTCTGTAGTATGTTTAATTGATGAGTTTTAACTGTTAATCAGAAAGCCAACTACCCCGTGTTTCGTCAATACTAACGTAAGTTAGCTAACGAAAGCTAATCTAGCTAACTTTAACTCTGAAAATCTAACGAACATCGCTGTGTGGTGAGAGACTGCTGCAGCAACGGAGTGTGAAATCAGGCAGGTGCAGACATTCGAGCACGTTTGTCTAACCGATCCTAGCAATATGTGTTTTTAAATAAATTAGGCTACTTAAGGTTTGAGGGTCACATCAATTACTTTCAATGTCTGCAAGCCATGCTGCTAGCTAGCTACCTACTCCTTAACCGATTTAGGCTCCTCTAAATAACAGCTCTGTTTTCTCCTTCTTCTTCTTCTTTTTCTTCAGATTTTTAATTGACGGATGGCAACCATTTTAAGGTGCATTACCGCCACCTACCGGACTGGAATGCGGAACAGTAGATTAGCAGGAAAAATAAATAAAATATAACAAAAACAAAATAAAACTAAATACTAAATAAAACAAAAACAAACAAACCAAACTAAATTAGGATGAACTACACTAAATTCTCTCTAACAATCCTGTTTCTTTCAAATATTGAATAATGTGAACCATGATGTGAACATGCATTCCCCATGCTGCATCTCCAAGTAAATTGTCTACTGTAAAGCTTATCTTAGCTTCTTGTAATGCTCATCTCAGTTTCTTCCTTTCCTTTTCATAACCCCTACACTCCAGCAGCACATGCTGCACATACTCATGCTGATCACAATTTATACACCTACTAAAGCCCATTTCAAGCCATTTTGAACAATTGATCCAGTTGACTGGGTTGGGAGATATAATGAGTTAGGGGTAGTCACTAATATATTATTTGCAATTACGTTGGGCTTGCATAATGACAATAAAGTTATTGCATCTTGAATACTATAATAGCATAACATCTTGTTTATTTTTCCTGTGTTGTTGAGGAACAAGTTAGGCTCCACTTTGGTGCGATAGCTTGGAAGCAGCTGCTCAACCGGTTGCATAGCAGAACATTTTAATGGCAGGCACTCTGGGATTCATGGCTGATGTCCTCTGTGCCATTTTGACAAAATGCAACATTAAGATTTAGCACTGTATTGACCCATGTATGATAGTACATATTAATGGATGATCAGTGTCCATATGTTGTCCCACATCCTCCCAGAAGAGGGGACTAGAGGGACTTTAATAGACCATGGTAATCCTCTTGTGTAACCAGATCTCCATATTGCAGCTCCCATCTAAACTCTGGAGGAGAGCTGGATCATGTAGCAACTAATACCTGTTTTCAATAATGCCTGTTGTTTTTGTGCTTTATGAAGTCAAATAACTGTGGGAGTCTAGGAACAGCTTCCACCCCCTCGTAGCTACCTTCTGAGGAATTATTAAAAATAAAAATAACCTTTGGTGCCTTAAGTCAATATTTGAAAAAGAAAAAAGGAATTCTAATAATGCTCTGTATTTGTATCTGCAATACAAAACTTTGAAGTAAAGAAAGATATATCTGTTTGTTTCAGGGGGAAAAAAACACATGAATTCACACAATACTAATACTAAACTATATGTAACACATTTAAACAACTTCTGTGTGTATCATTCACCTTTATTATTGTAGTAAGTCTACTCACAAAAAAATGTTATTGGCTGTGGTTATTTTATTGATTGTATATTATTAAGCCTAACATCACGGGTGAACATTAAGTACATTTACTCAAGTACTTTACAGTTTTGAGGTACTTACTTTATTTCAATATTTCAATGTTTTGTGAATCTTAATAATTTAACGTCACTACATTTCAGATGATACTAAACTGCACTATTTTGAACTGTTGCCAATTAAAAATAAATAATCCAGGTGAATATTACATAAGTTATGTGATACTGGCTACAGCATTACAATAACATAAAATAGAATTTAATTTCATTTAATTGTACCTTCAACTAAAGAACAGTACGGGACACTGCAAGTACAAATCTGTATTACAAACAACCGAGCAATCAAAAAACAGAACATACAGAAAAAAAGAAAGTTATATTAGCGAGTGATATTTGGCCATACGTTTAACGGTCTGATGGCATTGAGGGCTATACTGTCCTGAAACTGATGGCTCTGGAAATAATACTCTGATAGAAGGTAAAATACTTCATAGTTGGTGTCTTTGATGATTCTATGGGCCTCCTTCAAGCGTCTCCTGTGGTAAATGTCCTGGAGGGTTGGTCGTTTATTGTCTGTGAGAAACTATGCTGTTTACATCACCTGCTGTACAGCTTTACAGTCCAGGGTGGTGCAGCTTGGACACCACACAGTGATGCAGCTGCTACAGATACTCTCAGTGTACTCTAGAAGGTTTCAACATCCCGCGGTATTGCTGTTCTAAAGGACTTGAAACTACTGACTGTCTACACTTAGGGCTTGATGAGAACACAGGAGTTTACTCCTTGTTTTTGCTGCTTTCTAAAGTCCACAGTTATCTCCTTCACCTAATTGTTCTGTCACTACATTTGAAACTCACCTCTGCCTCATATGCCGACCTGTCACTGTCAGATACTATGTTTGTATGTGCACACAGGTAATTAGGAGATATCGCAAGAAATAAAATAATGGGTTTACATGTGCTTCGTTCATCTGACTTAAACCTAGTCGTGGCAAGTGCATTCCAAATATTATGTTGTTTAAGACACCTGTTATTCCTTATTTTGTTGTGTACATGATTCTGAATATTACACCTACTAATTAGTAGATGATGGTTCAGAAATAAATAATATAATAATCTAGCCAAAAATAATATAATGTTCTTTCTTCTTTCATGAAAACTTAAGTAAGTGACTATGCTGATGGCTGTGGTGTCATTCTCAAAATGATGACAGGGGGGCTGTGCTGTGCCTCAGTTATGTGTGATCAGGGAGTAATGGCATGATTAGCTTAGCATGCAGTCTTGGGTGTCTACAGTGCTGAGAATGAGTGGAGGAAGCGTCAATCTTCATCTGCCTTTCAGCAAGTCCGAGATTCAGTTGCACATGAGGGTGCTCACACGTAGTCCCTGAGAATGAAGAGAATTGTACTGAAGACTGTGCTGTAATCAACAATATTCTCACATATATGCTCTCCATGTCTAAATGTATCTGGAATCTTGCTCCTTATGATGTCATAAGGAGCAAGATTACCTCCCCTTTTCTCTGCTTTGCCCGCCCAGAGAATTTGGCCCAGCCATGAGAGAGAGACATCATGGCTTTCAAACGAGAAAAGTGGCAGTTGGTCAAGGCCAATCTATTTGAAGATAAAATAGGTTACTGTTATATTACTCATCTTAGCAGTTGTGCATGTACCTGCAGCTGTAGCTACTGTAAATGTGTGTACGTGTGTGCATGTGTATGTCAGCTTTTCTCTACAGAATCGTACAATCTAATTTGCTTCCTTGCAACATGACAGTTTTGTACCCTGACAATCTATTTTCACTGATGTTGTTTGTTTAATGTCTGTTACCCTGATACTGTTTATGACCTTACTATTTAGTTTAACAATACATGAACAATATTTTGCACACAACTTACACCTTTGTAATTTCACTCTTTGTCCAACACTTCAGAAAATGATGCTCTTTCTCTTTAATGTTTTAATTAATCTTATTGGGGCGTTAACGACAACGTTATAATGCACCATTTTTGACCATAATGGTCCACTTTACAAATAAAGCATCTTTCCAAATATGTATGTTCAACTGATGTTTACCTGTCCTGTACTTTGCACTATAGAACAGCCTAAAGTTAACTCTGTCTGTTAGGCATGTTCCAGTATGTGCTGTTACTATGCAAGTTATTTATGTCCCTGCTCCAGTGCCATGAATACATATTCACATAGTTTCAGTGCGTGTTACTGATTTATGATTTCCACTGATTTCCAAACAGCAAGCCAGCGTACCATTAAGGGCCGGCGCATGTGATGACACAAAATGGCTGGACAAGGATACATGCCTGACATGGGTGCTGTGGAGCCAAATAAATCCCTGTCAGCTGAACGGCTTGATCCAGAGCTGATGCCACACTTGGAGACCGCCCAAGTTGCAGGACAAGGATCAATTCTCCATGAGCATGAACCTAACAACCACACACTTTACCACCAGTTACTCTACGTGAATCAACAGTCAACAAGCTTACACATGTCGGTGCTGGAGGGCTCAGAATATGCTAATTCTAAGGTTATTATTCTTGGGTTTTATGGTGTGGCCGTTGTTGTTGATTAGTCTGAACTATTTAGCCACACAGAGGGTAAAAATGTATAACTGTCTAATGTGGAGTGGATTGGAATATTTAGGGCATATTTGTAGTGGAAGTTTTTTTATTTTGGAGGCAAGGCAGTGCTGACAGAGGATTTAGAAAGTATAAAAGCAGTGTACAACACACTGTAGCTCTAGCACAATGCTGACTGATATATCAAGGGATGTAGGGAATAAATGTCTGATACACATTTCATTAACAACAGAGGGGACTTAGGCAGTGTTGTAATGTAACGAAGTACAAATACATTGCTACTGTACTTAAGTTGAATTTTCACGTATCTGTACTTTACTTCGTTATTTATATTTCTGGAAACTTTTACTTTTACTCCACTACATTTCCCCTAAGCATTTTAGTTACTTGTTACTACAAAATAAAATCAGAAGAAATGTATTACACTGAAAAAAAGGAAGTTTGGCAAATCATTGCTCCTAAATTGCCAAGATAATGTACGCTCCATTCCAGTTGGTGATGTGATGCCTGCTTGTGGCCAAGTGGCAAAAAAAAAAAAACATAGGCCAAAACTAAAGAAGAAGAGGAGGAAGCATAATGACTGATAGTGTCATGGAAGCACCTGCTGCAGGCTCTGCCGCCATGGTAACAGACGATGATCACCCCGACGACAGTGGTGATGAAGATAACATTACACACCTTTGGCCATAAAGTTCATAATCAAAGTTTTTTTTTTACTTTTACTTCTACTTAAGTACATTTAATATCAGAAAATTGCTATGAATACTTAAGTACTGTAAATATCAGATACTTTAAGACTTGTACTCAAGTAATATTCTAAAAGGAGACTAACTTCTACCAAAGTCATTTTCTGGGAAGATACTTGTACTTTTACTCAAGTATTGCTTTTGAGTACTTTATACAAGATTGGACTTAGCTTATTCAGACATTTTCTAAATTGTGAGGGGGTAGGCACAATAATATAGTTTTAGCCTTCATTTTTTGGGGGTATTGCTATAATCTGTTTTTGACATTGATTCATTTGTTGACATTGACTCATTGACTTGTCTTTTTTCTGTTGAATGTATTGTTTCCAGTAGCCTATTTAATATTTTATTCCAACTTAAATACCAATATAGCACAAACAGATTAGATAGAAAATGGGATAGAAATAGTACAATTTTACCATAGTAAAACTACTGATGCTATTATTTTAAAAACCATGAAAATGAGTGTGCTTGAAATGCAGATTCTGTTGTAGGCCTATCATATGACAGTCTCTGTAATTTGTAAAGAGCTGTATTCTCTTTACAATCTGCACCCTATCTAGGCCTATCTCTTGTTTCCAGGCTGCCGCAGAAGTAAAGAACGATTAGGTGGAAGAGGATATATGAAACCGGACGGGGCCTCCTCTCTTTTTCCCCTCTCCCCTTCGTATCTGTCGCCTCTACTGTTTACATTATAGACACACCCCTGACCTTCACCCACCCCCCCACACACACACACACACACACACCATGCATGCAGCAGCATTGCTTTCCAGCCTACCACTGTACTGCAGAGTAGACACACCCCTCCAATACACACGCCTCACTGCACACATCTGAACGAGAAATAATCAGTCCCAAAACAATGAAGCAAAATGCATTAAATTAAAGATTTAGGACCAGCCATAGCTCATGTTATTATTTCAAATGCGTGATATAGATGGTGATGCTGTTGTGGCGTATTTCAAATATAGGGCTCAAAGCCTGTAGCAGCAAAACAAAGACACTCAGCTGCAAAATACATACAGGACCTCAACTGGACTGTTTCTACCTACTGAGACATCACACGTAGCTAATGTTAATGCGGTAACCCCGCACACGGTGTCCATTGATTCAGAGATTAGAAGCAAACGATGTTGCTTTAAACCTCACGCGGTCAAAGTTGTTTACCTCTTCCTTACCTCTGACGTAACGACACACCCCTGTTTGGGGGGGCGGCTCTCCGCCTTATGGACACCGTAGCCGACAAAACAAAGCCCGTCTGGGCCCAAATGTCACCAACCACAACACAGGAGACATGACGAGCCCACCAGTGATTGGTTACCGGAGGGGCTGGGGGGGAAATCCCTCTTTTCCGTAGAGGTCCTATAGAGGGGGCGGTGCATAACAAAAAGTAAAGACCATCTATTTGGGTCCAGAAGAAGGAGGGGTATTTCACGTCGGACAACCGTATGTGTGATTGAGTTTTCTATATGTTCGTGCGTACGTTTGCCCGTCAGTGAAATACAGTTGCGTCTCAGCCATTTTTTCGTTGGATGTTCGTTGTCCGTGGTCGCAGATCGGTTAATAAGCTGGCTGAACTTGGTGACGCGTTTTAGGGTTAAAGCAACCAGCTAGCCACGTTGCTAACGTTAGCTACTACAAGCGCTGCTGTGTGAGCCAACGTCTAGAAGGGCGTACGAGTTTGACGTGTTCTCCCCAAGTCTCCTCACATTTTTGAGTTTAGTACAACGCGGTCCTCTCTCCTCAAAGCTAACCCACCCAGTCAACATGGAGGGGACACACTCTGCAAGAGCATGAACACGACGACAAACTGCGACTAAAGAGGATTAAAAGCAACTCGGTCTTGATGGAGAAAAGTTGAGCTGAGGTATGAAACTCGCATGCACAGGAGGAATGCTAGAGCCGATATTTGAGTTATTGTAATTTCTGTTGCTCAAGACCACATAAAAACAGATTTATCACAGTTTAAGTATGTTTTTTTTTATCAATGTATTTGCCTACATACTTACCTTACTGCTATATGTGATGATTGCAATTGAGTGTGTATGTTGCTGTTGAAAATAATTCAGTGTTACGTAAACAGAGCAGCTGCAGGTCAGCTACGACGTTATAGGCCCACTCAGTGACTTGCGACATGCCATTTTGCTTTTGTTTTGAACAGGATTAACAACTTTGGATACACTGAAGAACGGTTTCAAGTCTTACTATTGTATAAGGGCATGCAAAAACCTCAGGTGAGACATTTTTCTTTTGCTTTTAAGGCATTCCCCGTATAACGTTAACTTAATAGCTTGCTGTCTTAAAAAAAAAAATGATGTTGCTTTGAAGTTACACATTTTTGCACAGATTTCATGGGGTTGTTGCAGTCTCTTGATTTCACAACTATGATACTTTGACGTACACTCTCTCATCATACACAAGAAATCTCTGTAAGAATAAGGTAGTATACTCCATGAACTAGTCAACATTTCCATTAATACGACTGTAATATTGAAGAATGAAATTGAAAATGTCAGGTTAATTTAATGTTACCTGTCCATTTGTGACACCTTCTTAAGCCAAATGCCTGACTTAAAGGGCTGTGTAATGAAAAATGCACAACAGAAAAGGAATTTATCAATACAGTCCATTTACATATAGGGTGTTTTTCTGTCCAAATGAGAACATTATATCATACAGCTACAGAGTGAAAATTCCCCCCATAAATTATTAATATTACTACTAGCTAGTTAGCCGCTTTTAATATCCGTGAAATATCAACTCACATTTTTATTGTGTTAGCACATGATAAAAAAAAGGATAAGCTGCAGTGATCTGAACTAATCACTGCAGAAGGTAACATACATTTAGACCACATAAAGCAATGTTTTTTTTTTCTAAGAATTATTTATATATCTACATTTATTTATATGTTTACACCTTAACCACTCACTTTCTAGTTGTAGAGAACTGAGCCACTGGTTAATTATTATATAATTAATTACTACAAGCTTCTTGTCTTTCTTGCATCTGAAATGTAAACAGCCTCCGGCTCTTCTCTCTCTGTTGCTCACCACTTCAAAGTAAATCTTGAGTACATTTATATATTCCTACCTATTTTCCCAATGAGCTCCATGCTATAATTCTCACACCTATCCATTTCTGTTTATGAACAGTTGGACGCTTGAAAAAAGTAGCAGATAGGATGTTGTTTTTATGTCAGCTGCTGCATCGCCTGCTTCGAAAAAATTATCAACAACTCAGTGCACTGAACTTGAGATCAACGGTCACACATGTTCTGAATTTATATCATGTGGAAATATACGAGATAACCATGTTATTTGGGCCAAAACGGGAGACTACCCAAATGAGGATAACATATGCTTCAGCTATTGAATACATGTTCAATTAATTTGTAAGTAGAACTAAGTGTGTACATGTGATAAAAAGATACAAAATGGGCATGGTTGGTGTCTTTATTGACTTTAACTGTAGCAGGTTGTTCATGGAACTGTGTGCTGTGGTGATGGTACAGTCCATTAGGTCTCCTCTACAGTGAAATACCCTGCCCCCACCCCCCTTTTGTGACCTCAGTAATTGGTTGCTTCCTCTCACATGTAACCCTATAGAAAGAGGCTACTGTACTTAACTGTAAAGACTCTCCTGTATGTACCTCTGTACATGCATGCTGTTTGCCGCATATGTTCAGTTGCCTTTGAGACTAATGAAGTGTTAAGTTCCCCCTAATGTCTTTAGGTCCTCAATTACCTCCCTTGGTTAATGGTTTCTAGGCCAAACACATCACACAGGTAATATTTGTTGTATATGCAGCATAAGCCATGCAGAAAAATATCTTCCTGCAAAGCAAAATATAAGTCACAATATGATATCCAGTACAGTAGATGTATATCCAGATTTCTTTTTAAAATTAATCTCAGTGTATAACTGGATTATGGATGAAATTTTGAAAGTATTTCCTGAAAGAGAGACAGCATTTTGTGGAGGTTATCTAATTGTGACTTGTGGGCTAACTGCATTTGTACCCACATCACCCACATGTCTGTTGCTGTCCGGTTCTGTCCTGTTGGCTCTGTGTGCTTGAGAATGTGCATTCTCTGTCAAATTCGGCATAGACATAAACAGGACTTTCGGTGTGTGTTGGAGAGGCCCTCTCCCTGTTTCGTCTCTTTCCACTCTCCAGAGTCCAGCAAGGGGCCCAGCATAAGGGGGCAGGCTGCCGCCACTGCCTCTCTCTTGCCTTGTAGGCCAGCACTGGGGCCTGGGCAGGGGGAAGTGGTGCAGAGACTATAGCGTTGGACACGGGACATGTGACCCCCCCTATCTCTTCCACCCCAGTTTAGCCCATCCTGTGTGGGGCACAGGTCACCTTGTCATGTGCTTTTACTGCTGCTGTAACATGCTCCCTGTGATTTTAGGAAAAGAGCATGAGATAGACCTGTGGAGGCTGCGTGAGGGAGAACGAGAGGGAGAGCGAGAGAGGGAAGCGAAGGGAAGGTACAGGACTGGACTAGTCTGCTCAGCCAGTTGTTTAGCTGCATTACAGACTCAGTTTGTCTGCTTTGTTGTTGTTAGGTCCACATTATCTCTTTTTGTCCATTGTTCTCTTTCTGTTTTTTTTTCTTAGGCATTTTCTAAACACAAAGCATAGCCTATTTGAATTGCACTTCTGTCACAAATCCCAGATCGTGTTTTCTTTTAATGGTGCCTTTTTTTTTCTTCACTCCCACCTTCCTCCTCCTTTAGATTTCCATTTTTCACCTACCCTTTTTTGCCATTATTGTGGGCCTAAATGTACTTCTATGTGTGAATCACAAGTCCATGTATTTCCATTGTAGCCTAGCTCTCTCTGCAGCCGAGGTCATTCCAGATCTAATTTGTTTTGTTTCTTCTGTACTCGTAGTAACCCAGTCCGAGGTATGCAGTAAAACACATCGCCTTATGTTATATATATCTCTCTCTCTCTCTCTCTCTCTCTCTCTCTCTCTCTCTCCCCTATAAGAGAAACTTTTGGCAGCATGGAACAATTTCGGAACCATTTGTGGGATTGCGTCATGTGATGTAGATGGAGGATACTTATTGGACTGTCAGACAGGGCCTCCTTCTCCCACTCAGGCGTTCCACAGCAATCCCTCTCTTTCCTCCAGTGCTGTTATAAGTCTGGATGTGATTCCGACTCTGACTCTTTGTGTTGAGATGTGGTCTGTAAGCTCATTGCTGACATTCTTGGAACGTGATGCCAGAGGTTTTTTATTTCCCTCTTTCCCTTCTGCACGTCTGTGTGTAGTTAAAATGATCCCTCTTTGAAATGTTGTCTGGATCCTTCTCTTTACCCACTTTGTTATATCTTGCCCTTTCCTCAATCACATTTAATTTCAACACCCAGGTACTAATAGTACCACTTAATTAGTTTTGTTAGATGGTGGGTGTTGGTGGATGGTGGGTTTTTATGATCACTTAATATTGACTTTGATGAAAGTTAATCTAACACCTGGGCTGCGGTCCAAATTTTTTTTTCAGCTTAGTTTTCACTTGTGTCTTTTTCTGTAAGCAGCAGAGCACCTGACAAAGAAAACCAATGGCCTGCATTTCCTGTTTGGTAATCACATGAAAATTAAATGGCGAGTAGAACAGAAGGAGATAAGCTACCTTTTGAGTGGTATTGGACTTCTGCCATGGTCCATCTTGGCACCGCCCTGTATGAATATCTCACAGCAACTAAAACTGCAGCAGTAATATACAGATTCACAAATGACCACATTCTAAGGAATGCACTCATTGTGCAATGTCATCGACATGAAATGTTACGGTTTCTTATATTAGCACTTAACAAGTTTCTACTCTCTGTCCCTCAGATTCACACCGTCTGTAGTTGAGAATTAATTACACGCTGATTGACATCTAATATCAACTAATTAGAAGGTGCAAGTTAGACGTATCCATTTGGGATGCAGAAGGTGCAAACAATTTACGCTGATAAATGTGACACAGGTTGTGTCATTTCATGGAAAAATTGGTGGAGTATTCCTTCAACTCCACCGGAGTTAAAAGTTGGTCAGATGTTCAGTAATAAATAGTTAATCACCGGACTTTTTATGTAGTGTAGGTTAGGCGCAGGTTTTAAAAGATATTCTTTTATATGACAAGGGTGTTTTTTCAGACATGTTGATCTTAATTTAGTCCAGACCACCAAGACCACTAGACCATTAATCTTTAGAATTGATGGCCTATCAAATGTTTAATGCTTCTGCAGACAGCGTTGGGTCTTTAAATCCAACCTGGGACCCGTCAGTCCCTGGATTATGAGACACACGCGTGTCATTTCAGCCATGATGTGAATAAATCAAAGGAGGAAAAGATGAGTCACTGCTTCACTGCATGCTAAGTAGCACTTGTTCTGCCGCGGCTATTTTGTTGGGTAAAAAAGGGAAACTCCCTAGACTTTCCTCGAGCTACGCCACCAGAATTAGGGTAATGTCTTTATTTTTCAGCTTTCACCACCCAGTTAAAATAACACGCTAGAGTAAGGTCTGTGGTACTGCGCATAATTACAGCAGGCCTCATCTCTTGCTCATCGATCACTGCCGCTGTGTAACTCAGACTCCCAAACCCTAGGCTTCCAGTACACACCGCTTTCCCTTCTTTTGACCCCTCGATTTAGCAGAGTTCATCAATTACTTCTTACGTAAGGGTTATCTAGTTGCGGTGCTTATTTTACACTACGTGATCAATTCTTCTCTCAGCTTCTATCTCTTAAGAATTATGATATTGTCAATACTTTTAACTAGAGCTGAAATGATTAATCAGTTAATCGAGAGAGAAAAAGACAAAAAAAATAGAATTTTTCGAATTAGCAAAGTCAAATATGCCAAACATGACCTAGTATCAGCTTCTCACTTGTGGGGGTTTGCTGTCTTTTTCAGTTTGGTATCATTGTAATTGAATATATTTGGGTATTGGACTGTTGGCCGGACAAAACAAGACATTTGGGCTCCAGGGAATAGTAATTTCCCCCGATTTTGTGCCATTGTAAGGTTCAGCTGAGGAAGTTATCGTCAGATTAATCCAACATCCTTATAAACCCCCAAAACGGAATACCTGTCCTGGTTTTCATTGTTAATGCTCATTGGGTGAGCAGGGGGGGTGTGGTGGCTGTCGATCCAGTCTGTGTCTTGAACCTAAAAGTCTTTAAGGCTAAAATAGACTTGCATTAAGATTAAATGTATTAATACCAGTCATTATCATACAGTACATACAATTTAGTTGGCCAACCAACAGATTTTTCATTGTCACATGGACAAGTGTACAAACACAAACAAAATCCGCTCCTTGATTTTAAAAAAGGGAGGAAAGCAATACCAACAGAGAGAAATCATACTAAAAATGTGATTCTTACATGAATAGCAAACCTTTTCCCTCTGTAACGTCTTAAGATGAGAGGCTGTCAGAAATGAGATTATTTATATTTAGCCAGTAATTAAAGTGCTTATAACTGTATTTTTAGCCATCTTTTTTAGATAAGAAAATCAGGCTGTTTGTGTTGATTGCTTCTTTCTGGGCCATGGCTGAATGCCGCTCCTTATACTATCCCTTTTGTCCCGTCCACAACAGCCAGCAGGGTATGCCTTGTGACACAGAAAGCCACTGGGACAAAGAGGTCACCCCTCCCCTACTCGCTGTATCTATGTATATATCCATATCTGTTTTTACTCCATCTCTCCAGCGTCCCCTCCACCCCACCCCTCTCTAGCATGCTTCTCCCGTGCATCCCTCTCTCCTCCTACCGTACTGTAACGGCCTGGCACTTCCTCTCTCTGATTGCAAACAGCCATTCAGAGGGAAATAGGTGAGAGCTCATCTGAACTGTATGTGTAGTGAGGTGTAATGGACACATAAGAAGCAGAGTAAAAACGTGCCTTCGACTGATTTCAGAATCCGATGTTGCCATGATAAATATACAAAGCTATCAAATCACTCATGTACAATGGTGCCACTGCTTTGAAGGAGAGAGAGAACACATTTAATAAACACCCCAGACAACGTAAGAGATTTTACCTAAACTAATGTGGCGGGACATAACGCTGAATTAGAAGTTGGTCAAGTGATTTGTCTCCTTCAACTGGTGTAAGCTTATTCCTACTCATACTAGTCACGTGGCTGAGATGAGCTAACTTAATTAACCCTCAGTAGCTCTCTGCGCCTCCCATGAATACGTGCAACTATAATTGTCCATGTTTTATTTTTCTTATCCCTTTTAACTATAGCCTTTTGACACAGATATGTCACAGTAAATAGCAACTCATAATGTGTCAGTCCCTGTCCCCTGAGATCCTAAAGCAATTATACAGTTCTATTTAATTTCCAACATTAAGGTTTTCCCGTGCTTTCTTCAAGTTGTGGAATACTTTCCTTTTGTTGTTATCATGTAGATATTTTTAAAACAAGAATTGAATTTCTTGTATTACATGCCACCTTCCTTTTTTAGTTAACTTACAAAAGCTTGTTTTTCTTGCTTTGGTTTACAAGTTGTACATGTAATTGAAAGAAGACCCATCCTAATGAATGCTTACATGTAAGATGTTGGTTAAAAAAGTTTGGTTTGAAGGAGAAAATGTGGGAAAAGTAAATGTGATGACCCAGAATAGTAAAACATCCATTCAAACGTGTCAAACCCCTTCTGCAACATAGTCTCACTGTCTCTCTGTATGCTCAGCGTGTTCTTAACATATTTCTGCCAAAAATATGCTGCTCCTTTTTGCAGGGAGCAACAAATCTGTTAACCACCTGAGAAGTTTTTAGATCCAACAGGTTGGAGTTCAACATTTGCTCAAAAAGTTGCTGGACTCCGGAAGTTGTTGAACTAATACAGTCAGTGGCAAGATATAAAAAAATTCTATCCAATTACAATGCACTATTAAAAAAACACATGGCAGTGATTCTCTAATTGGTAAAGTAGTCTAGTTACCAGAGACTGCAAAGATAAATCAATTAGTTGTCAACTAATAAATAAATCGCCACCTATTTTGATAATCGATTAATTGGTTTGAGTAATTTTTATGAAAAATATTCTATTGTTCCAGCTTCTTAAATGGGACCATTTTCTGGTTTAGTCACTCCTCTATGACAGTAAACTGAATGGGCCCTATTTTAACGATCTAAGTGCACGGCGTGAAGCGCATGGCTCAGGTGCGTTTAGGGCGTGTCCAAATCCACTTTTGCTAGTTTGACAGCGGGAAAAAGGGTCCGTGCGCATGGTTCAAAAGGGTTGTACTTAGTGTCTTCATTAATTCATAGCTGTGTTTTGGGTGTGGTGTTCAGAGTGTCCTCTCCCATTCCCTTTAAAAGCCAGGCATGTTTGTACCTTGGCACATTGCTATTATGATGGCGGATTTGCACTGTAATATTTTTATTTATTTATGTGTGTGTGTGTGTGTGTGTGTGTGTGTGTGTGTGTGTGTGTGTGTGTGTGTGTGTGTGTGTGTGTGTGTGTGTGTGTGTGTGTGTGTGTGTGTGTGTGTGTGTGTGTGTGTGTGTGTGTGTGTGTGTGTGTGTGTGTGTGTGTGTGTGTGTGTGTGTGTGTGTGTGTGTGTGTGTGTGTGTGTGTGTGTGTGTGTGTGTGTGTGTGTGTGTGTGAAAAACAAGCATAGTCTGTGCACAAGCCAAGGCACATTTAACTAATTTGCTGTTAAAATAACAATGAAATGCTGTGCTATTGACTTTAGACCAGGTTTTTTCTGGTCAATGGCGCGATCACTTCCCGCTGCCTCAAGATAGCAATACGCCAAAAATTCACCTGAACACACCTCCCTTTGAGACCAGCACACCCATGGGCACAAAGATGTGTGCAGGTGCATTTGCTATTTAAACAACGTGGGAGCTGGACGTAAAATTGACAACTGTGTCGGTCTTAAACTAGTAATGACACTTTGTGCACCGGGTGCAAGATAAGGCCCTATATCTTTGAGTTGTGGACAAAACGAGACATTTGAGAGCGACAGCTTGGGGTTTGGAAAACACTGATCGACATTTTTTTGCCATTTCTTACATTTTATAGACCAAACAACTGATCGCATAATCAAGAAAATAGTTGCAGCCCTACTTGTTACAGTGTACAAGCACACTAATTATACCTGGAGGTGAAAAATGCATACTTAATTTCCTGTAATGGATCAGGACTCAACCCTGTAAGCTTATCAGAAATCAGTGTTACTGTTTTATCCTTAGGCTTTATGCCAACATATGAGACATGAGTAATATCTCACATTATTACTGAAGTGACCGATTTGATTGATGCTGCCAAAGGAGAGACAATATGTAAACCAGCTAAGAGTGAAACATTCAGTAGAAGCCTAAAGCTCAAAACCTGTTCCCTGGCTTTGTACGCCCGGTCACAGGAATGAGTACAGATCTGGTCTAATAACCCCGTGCATTATTTAGCGCTCTCTCAATACTACTGTGCATTTAGTGTAATGGCCTGTCAGTGCTGAATGCAATCCCATAGGACTGACATCACTGACCAGTTGATGATATGGTAAGGTAAATGGGTGTTTTCCCTGTTGGTTCACAGTGAGTGATGAGTGTGAATGCCTGGTGGGATTAGTTTGCCTACATGCAGTAGAGCAGATTTTATGTTTTACAAAGGGCTGTGCCGTTTATACTGGTCAGTATTATGTAACATTACATTACATGATAGCAATAACGATTTTGTAGCTATGACCTGTTGGGGTCATACTGTAGATGTACTCTGTACTGTATGTTGATTTGTGTCACCTCACCAAATGTCAGCAGGACTCCAGAAGGTCTTGTTTAAAAAATGAACACCAGACTTTTCCCCCTGAAGACCTTTTTACTATGATTTCTGTGTTTGGTCTTACATAGAATTTGTGTTTTCCCATGAAATCGTTTTTTATTAAAAGGTATAATATGTAGGAGATAGCGCTTACTGTTTGTAAACACAGCATTCAAAGTTGGCTCCTCATCCCAAGAGCCGGAGACAAAAAGAGCACAGCAGTGGTCGAGCATGCTAGAGAGTGAATGAAGAGAGGGAGCGGCGTTAGTGAGGACAAAGCCGTTGTTCTGTTTTTATTTTTTTATTTTTTAAACAACACAAAAAACATACAACTCGCAACGTGAACACTTTTTTTTTTTTTTTTCCAAACACCACCACCCTAGCCAAAGCGGTTATTTTCTGATCGTTTCATGGCGGTTTCTTTAAACGCACCCAAACCTCCCGCGTGATAATGCCGCATTTTCGGATTATGAGTGAATGCATATCTTCATTCTTTCTGTGTGGGTCGGTAAAACGGACACACAGGCGAACAACAGCACAAAGCAGCACACTCTTGCAGCTGAGGAATACACAACCTAGATGGAGCCCAAATGCTCTCTGCCCATAAACGTCCCGTCCTCACAAAAATAAGAAGAAAATTCAGGGTTAGGGTTACACACTGGTCTAGTGGGTCATAAGTGATGATTAAGAGGGATTACATTTGTATTAGTCTATACATTGTAGTTTAGGAAAATCCTGCATATTATGCCTTTTTTTTTTTTTTTTTTTTTTTTTTATAAAAGAACTCCATTTTCAGTGCTTTTATACAAACTGGCTTGGCCAGCAGGGTTACTTACATTTTGTACGATACATGGAGTGTGAGTGCTTGAAATGTAACACCTGTGGCCATTCATATTACATCACCTTAATGGCAAGTGTTATTGTATAGTAAATAGCCGAGAGGGCTTATCTTGATTACTGCAGCCGTCATAGCCTGGTATGTCGTTCTGAGGGACCTTTGACTCATTTGTACCTTACCTCTGCACAGTTTATGTGTGAGACGGTTGGTGGGAGAAGGAAACAAGTTGTGCACTGAGACAATTGGGAAAAACAGGAGAGTTTAGGACACCCTTGCCTATTCTATCACTAGTAGACTAGTTGGTTACTGTAACAAAACATTATGCAGAGAGACGGTAAACTGAGAGCAAATAAAACGTTAACATTTGTCAGGCAGTGTAGATTTAATCTGTTTTTGTTCTGTACAATTTGTGAAATTACCTCTGCTTTCAGTTTTCTATAAATCAGCTGGCCAGAGCTCACTGTTTCAGGATCGTCTGAAGTGATTTCCCATCAACCTATGAGTTTCTCTCATCTACTGTAGAGAGGCTTGCGTCACTGCTGTCCATGATGCCTGCAGCAGTGAGGAATTGGAAAGATCCCCTTGTTTCCTTTATTCTTTGGATTTAATAAGGACTGCATGTCTGATTAATATAATTGGCCGTGAGCAGAATTTAGTTTAAAGTCCTACTGTTCATATTCACACTTTTACTAAATATAAAAAAACAAATAAGAATACAGTCGTTACATTTACAGGAGTATGTAAGACTTTTTAAGCAAACCAGTGGTTTTAATTAGACGTGTCAAAATATTTTAAATTATTTAGTTAGGCCCTTACCGTATTGGCTGTTGATTTGTGAGATTGTATCGTATTGTTTAGTTACCCCCACCCTCCGTTGGCCCTCCATCTCCTTCCTTCATTTGCTTCGCTTTCATTCTGCAGTCGAAGCAAGGAAGAGAATAAGAAAGGAGCTTTGTGAAAAGGACAGTGATTGTTTGTTTATGAGGATTCTAGCCTTGCGGTGACATGCCTTTTTTTTTTTTTTTTTTTTTTCCTTCCTCTCATGAGGCCGTTATAGATACTTGGAGCACTATGTAATAAAATGTAACCCAGAGCCAGCCTTTTGGAGTGGAACAAGCGTTTTTCCACTTAAATTGATATAGCTCCAGTTCCTCACCCATGGACAAAAACAGTTGAGTTTGAGTTCACCTCCAAAGGGGGGACTGGGGACTTAAATATGTCCTGAAGGAAGGGAAAATATTTGGTTGGCATGGAGACAGGTGAAAAAAGATGTCTCACCTGTTATAGAGTTGTTTTTACAGCAACTTTGTAAGAAAAAAACATGACGGTTAAAACATTATCTCATTAAAAATATAATGATAGGTTATTTTAAATGACTTATTTTGTTCTCACATATTTTCCATGAAGCGCAACACTGACTGAACAGATTATAATTTAAGAAAATATTCTTAAATTTACTTCAGATGTTGGAGGTTAATGTTTTTCCTTTTTTCTTATTGAGTTATTGAGCAAGTGAACAGTTTGTTTAACCAGGAGCTGATTTTATTTGTCTTTTTCTCTCTCTCTTATTTTTCTCCATTTGCCCTCTCTTTGTTTAGTGATGGAGTCAACAGTTGTGAGTACGTCCACTCTGGCCCCTGATGAGTTTGATAGAAACGTGCCGCGGATCTGCGGCGTGTGTGGTGACAAAGCCACCGGCTTCCACTTCAATGCCATGACCTGTGAGGGTTGCAAAGGTTTTTTCAGGTACACAAGTGCAAATGTTAGGTCACAGTTCCGTTGTAAAGCAGACACAAATTGACAATTTCAATGCACACACACACACACACACACACACACACACACACACACACACACACACACACACACACACACACACACACACACAAGTAGGCATTGTGTTGCAGCACAATTGCTCATATCACCCTGATGAAAACAAAGAGCTGGATATTGACTGACGAGTTATTGACACATGTACACAATGGCTTACAAACGTGAATCGTGACACACACACACACACACACACACACACACACACACACACACACACACACACATACATACACACACACTATAATTACCACCCACAGTTATATAAGAACACACACAAAACCACTGACAAGATCAGAGTAATGTCCAGCAGCAGGTAGAGAATACAAATGAGCTCCTTCCTATTCCTAATGACTTGGCTGATGCCTGCCCATTGATACACACGAGTTTCCAATTTAATTAAAGACAAAACTAGAGCAAGTCATGATTGCGTGTGCGTTTTGTGCAAGTTTGTGTGTGTGTGATGTATCCGCCCATTTACGCCTGTTCCTCTCGGCAGTGTTGATGTTTAAAGGGAGAGGATGAAAAAGAAGGATGTTTAATAATCTCATTCCTCGTCTCTCAGCTGGCCCTTGTTTGAACTCTTACCAAGCATGCTTATCTGTGCGTTTTTGCACACATCTGTGTATAAATGATCATATGTACTGTCCGTCACGGACTAAATCACTATGCTTTGCGTCACTGTTTGGCAAGACTCTTTTACCCCGGGTTTTCTTGGCACTCATTCATATTTATGCTGTCTTGAAGTCCAAAAATATTCATCCAGTGCTATTATGGCTTTTATTTGTGCACAGCACTGTCAAAGGTGCCACAGTGCTAGATTTATTAAATGCAATTGATTTGCCCTCATATCAACATTCAGATTCAAATTCTCTATAACTTCAGTGAGTTCTTTGAATTTTATGTGTGTGTGTGTGTGTGTTTATACACTGATAAATGTGTGTATTTTAATAGACTGTGAAATGTATACAATTTATTTAGGCGCAGTATGAAGCGCAAAGCCGCCTTCACATGTCCCTTTAACGGCAGTTGCACCATCACCAAGGACAACAGGCGCCACTGCCAGGCATGCCGACTCAAACGCTGTGTGGACATTGGCATGATGAAAGAGTGTAAGTATTGACAGGTGACCCATATGTTTTGAGGGAAATACTCTTTAACATTACACCTTGTGATTTACTGCATGTATTCAAATAGGGCGTAACCCTTTTGGGTTAAATGCATGGTACTTACAATAAATTAAAAAAAAATATTAGTTTAACGTTTTTGACAGTTTTGTGGTTGTCCAACACTGTTGAAAGTGGATCAAAACTCTTTGCTGGAGTCATCCAAGACAACCCTCCCACGTAAACAAATTAGACATTAATATTCAATACCGCATATAAATTACATTCAATGTTGTTGTTAATAGTTTTTGAATGGATAGTCAAATTGACACAACTTCTGTTTGCAGTTTTGGGGGCCTACTGTCCCTCTTGTATATTATGTAATATTTACTGGGGTCAAGTATCTTTGGGTCTTTGCCCCCATTAGAGTGTTGACATGCTCTATTTGAAATAGTGAGCCTCCCCACATTGTGTATAGAGTAAGTATACTCCATCTGAAGTTTAAACACCTGCTGTAATGTTCAATCTAACGAGGCCTCTTCTTTCCACACAGTCTTGTTTATTTTCATGATCTGTAACTAAGAGCAGGTACATTTTTTTTTATTTTTATTTTTTTTTATCTTGTTTTCGCCCGATATATATCCGGATATTGTCCCCAGGCCTCTCACTTCCAGCTGAATGTTCTTTCCCTGAGTGGTTGTGGGAGACACTGCGATTTACTGTACGTGGAGAGGAGCCAGTGGCATTGCTGTTGCAAAAACAGCAGCATGTTGTTGTGACCCCGCTCCCTCTCTTTCTCTCTCTCGCTAGTTCGCTCTCTCTGTCTCTGTGAACTAATTCAGTGGTTAGAACAACAAGGAGCAAACGGAACAAAGACAATGCATTCACTTGTTCATTGCAGCAGGGGTCTCCATATGGACCCGTCCCCTCCCATTCGCTTCCTCCAGAGAATAACAACTCCCCCCCCCTCCACCACCCAACACCACATTGGCATAGCGGTCATCACAATGTAAAACATACTGAAAATCTTTAAAAGTGGTGTACCTTCAAGCAATTTTGATGATTATACAGTACCTGTGTTCAGTTATATCTTAATTAATTAATTAATTAATTAATTAATTAATGTTTTCCAATGTTTAGTTTACCTTTTTTGTGCGTATATAGTTCCATGTCATATATGGTTATATCATATATAAATTCGTATATAAAAACACTTTCTCTTTCTTTTTTATACTTGCACCCTCAGTCATTCTGACAGATGAGGAAGTACAGAGGAAGAAGGACCTGATTCAAAGGAGGAAGGATGAGGAAGCACAGCGTGAAGCGGAGAAGGAGGCGCGGCGGCCCCGGCTCAGTGACGAACAGAGTCAGGTCATCGCCACGCTGGTGGAGGCGCACCACAAAACATATGACGACTCCTACTCTGACTTCTGCCGCTTCAGGGTTTGTGACTTTATACAGTTATCTTCATCATCATGTCAACATTTTGCAGTCAGATTTATATAAATTCACACATTTTGTGGGACTTAAAACAGAATAGAAATCTGTCTGACATTGGGCCCTATTTTAACGATCTAAGTGTACGCCGTGAAGTGCATGGCGCAGGTGCGTTTAGGGCGTGTACGAATCCACTTTTGCTAGTTTAACGACGGAAAAAAGGGTCAGTGCGCCGGCGCATGGTTCAAAAGGGTTGTACTTAGTGTCTTAATTAATCATAGTTGTGTTTTGGGCATAATATGCAATAAGCCAATCAGACTGTCCTCTCCCATTCCCATTTAAAAGCCAGGCGCGTTTGTACCTTGGCCCATTGCTATTATGATGGCGGATTTGCTAAGAAGGAAGGAGAGATTTTCAGGAGAAGAAACTGATCTGCTCATGCGTGAAGTGAAAGCGTGCAAGCAGATTATATCATAAAACTATTTCACATTGTAATATTTTTATTTTTTATCTTTTGCATATTTGTGTGCTGCTGCACGTCCCTGTGGTGTAACAAGCATAGTGTGTGCACAAGCCTAGTCGCATTTTACTAATTCATCCAGCCATCCATCTTCGTCCGCTTATCCGGGGTCGGGTTGCGGGGGCAGCAGCTCCAGCAGTGGACCCCAAACTTCCCTTTCCCGAGCCACATTAACCAGCTCCGACTGGGGCATCCCAAGGCGTTCCCAGGCCAGGTTGGAGATATAATCCCTCCATGTAGTCCTGGGTCTTCCCTGAGGCCTCCTACTCCTTTCCTGCATTAACCAGCATTTCAGTGTTGTTGATTCCGCACATCAGAATTTCCTTCTGCTTCAGCCTTGCTCTACCGCCTATCAACAAAAGTCAGGCTTTGTATTGTTTACACATAAATCTTAAACCCAGTGGTCCATTTCTCCTCCAAAACTCTGTCGAATCCCCCTTAAACACCTCTGTCCTTTCAGACATCTAACCTGTAATTCATCCTACACAAAATATACTTACAGTATATACTCAGGTCCAGTAATTTTAACCCTATTGTTGTCAGCAGATATTCAACAAAACTGCATATTCTGTATTTTTGAATGAGAGTCAGAATTATAATCACAAAATTGTTGGCCATATGTTAATGGAGATTGTGAAAGAAGACACATTTTTATTTTTGGTGACTAGACTTATTTAAAAATCCTCCGGTGTCTTTTTCCGCTGTCTAGCCTCCTGTGCGCGAGGGCCCAGTGACACGTAGCGCCAGTAGAGCAGCCTCTCTCCACTCTCTGTCTGATGCCTCCTCAGACTCCTTCAGTCACTCTCCAGGTAAGAGACACACACTATTAATCAAGTGAAAACACTGACAGTCTCGGCTTACAGTGATACTAGTTTGTCCTGCACACTTGCCCTTATGTAGGAATCATCTAGAAACACATTTGATATTGAAACAAGGTGGGATAAGGTGTGTTTTGTAGGCCTGTAATTAAATAATTGTCTAACTGCAATTCTTTTTTACATAATCAGGGTTATTTTGTATAACCGCAATTAAAGCATTAGCGCATTTATTTTAATAAGATATTTGGTCACACCATTGTTTGAATCCATCAAACGCGTTTGCAATACTGGCGAAGCATCACATAACAGTAACGTTAGCTAGCCTATGATGCTATGGATTCCTACCAGAGGACGCCCCAACCACAGTTACAAGTCCAGTCGGTGTTTGAATGTTAAAAATCCACTGAAGCACCTTTACACGTGTTTAAGTAATGTAGTTAGTCCGTTAGTTTAATCTTCTATGGTGCTTTGTTTAATTAGTAACGTTACCGTAAATGACGCTGTAGCGGTAATGGCCGTCATTCATTAAAGGTCCCATGGCATGAAAATTTCACTTTATGATGTTTTTTAACATTAGTATGAGTTCTCCTAGCCTGCCTATGGTCCCCCAGTGGCTAGAAATGGTGATAGATGTAAACCAAGCCCTGGGTATCCTGCTCTACCTTTGAGAAAATGAAAGCTCAGATGGGCCGATCTGGAATCTTCCCTTTTATGTCGTCATAAGGGGAAAGGTTACCTCCCCTTTCTCTGCTTTGCCCACAGCTGCCCAGAGAATTTGGCCCGCCCATGAGGAAATAGAGCTACAACCGTGGCCGCAAGTTGGTCAAGCCCACACCCCCACCCTCCACTTTGCCCCGCCTCTCTCTTCCTCAATAGCATTTAAAGCTACAGACACAGAAATGGCACATCCTAAGGAAAGCTCATTGTGGGACTGGCTCATAGTGGCTGTAATTCTGCACCAAGGCTGAATTTCGGGAAAGAGACTTCAGATACAGTATTAGGGGACCACTAAGGCCTATATAAAAGCATCCAAAAAGCAGCATGTCATAGGACCTTAACATTATACTAACGTGGTTCCACGGGGATTTGTGCTTTTATTTTTCGAATCTGGACAGAACAACTTGTTTGTTAACTTTTGCTAAGGTGACTGTTGACTGTTAGCTATGCTAGCAGCAGCTGTCACTTGTTGCCATAGCAACTCCAAACATCCTGGGCTGTAGTAGAAGAAATTTAACACGCTCTGTTTTCTGTTTATGATTAATGTTTTGTTTTTTTATTGCCGGGAATAAATGTTCTATTTTAAATTTTTTTGTTCATTTAAGCAAAAATGACAATGTTTTATGATAATAGAGAATTGTGGTTTACTTCGTATTTCTGAGACAATTAATCCAGCAGCAAAATTTGGAATTGTTACAGGCCTAGTGTTTTGTAAAAATATTATCAAAAGAGTTAATACTTGACGTAAGATGGCAATTTCTTCCAGTTCAGCTGTTTGCATGTTGGCGTAAATAATCTCTTACGCCCCTTTACTGAGAATCCAGTGGAAATTCTGTAAATGACCTGTCCCCCCTCCCCCCCCCCCAGACACCTGACTCCTACTAGTAAACATCAGTTCATTAATGCATCTGCCGCTAATGGAGCAAACACAGCGAGGAACACGGTGCCATGGCCCACCGCCAACACTCAGAGTCAAATTACTCAAAACAACCCAAGCAAGCTCTGCATGCTTCACATGTCATAGCTGTCATCTCACTCCTGCTGACCTGACGCTTGTGTATTTTCAGATGATCCTTTCCATCAACAAGGCCCTCTCTTTTCCATGATTTCTTTCGGTTCTCTCAGCACAGAGTGGTTCAGCAGACAGAGTGTGTCTATGCATGGAGGAATAGTGTAACATTGTCATGCTTTGTGTGACCACTTTTCTCTCCCTTCTCTCTCCTCTTGCCTCCTCTCTGCTTTGCTGTCTTCTTCTTGCTCACTGCAGAGTCTGTAGAGACAAAAATGAACTTCAACAACCTGCTGATGATGTACCATGAGCAGGGCAGCAGCCCTGTCTCCAGCGAGGAGGAGGGCTCTAGCTTATCCATGCTGCCCCACCTGGCTGACCTGGTCTCCTATAGCATCCAGAAAGTCATTGGCTTTGCCAAGATGATCCCTGGGTTCAGGTATGTGTGTGTGTCACTCACAGGTTGGTCATAAGAGGGCTTCAACCAATTGGGATAGGTTAACAACTGATGTTAAAAACACACAACAACTGATGAGAAAAAACATGCATCATCTTCTAGAAAATTTGACTCCTAAGCTGGCAAAAAATATTGTCTTTCCAAATTCACAATGGCCAATATAAGATGGCAAGAAATCATGTTAGCAGAAATAATTACTTGAGAATAATGACATGTTGCTAATTTAGTCTTGGGCTGTACTGTTTTGCATATTTACTGTGACATAAAGATAGAGTAGAGGGTCTTTGGACTTTCTGTTGATCTGATTTTCTTTGTTGATTTTCTGTTTGCATATACTGTAGAATAGACCGCTCAAGTAAACACATATTGTTGTCTGGCAAAGGTAATCTTTACCTGAACAAAGACGTATGGTAGGGCTGCACAATATATCGTTTTTATGTCGTCATCGTAATATCAACTTGCGCAATAAACACATTTTCAAAAACGCTCAGGGAACTTTTTAAGATAGTTGAGAGGCTCTGTAGAAAACTGCACTTTAAAATGTAACTTTCATTCTCTTTTTTTATTGGTGCCTTTTTTGTTCAGTTTAATATTCAATTTGTGAAATTAAAAAAGTGGGAAATAATTTCCTTTCAGTTTTTTTAACTCAACAAGCAATTTGTTGTATTTTAGCAGTATACTGAAAGCAGCAGAAAGGCAGAACTACTTTATATTTTATTGATAGTAAATTAAATTGCTGTGGTGCTATTCAACAATACAATTTTCAGACCTCATGTATTTTGTATTTACACGTCTCTGAGTGACTCTTTACCTAAATGTGCGTTGAAGACTTTGTACACCTACTTGTTTTTCTGCCTGATTAGTCGATATTGTGCCACAGTGATGGCTGTGGTCTAAAGGCCATAGATTACTGAGACTGTATATTACAGATAGCTAACACATTGTGGAAAATCCTTTAACGTTGGTGATCCTTCACTGAATGAGGTTATATATTTGCCACATCATGTTGGGGTGAAGTTCAGCCCTTTACGTGTGTTATTAGGTGATTGTCTTTTTAGAGCAAGAGTATTTTATCCAAATTCAAAGAGGTCTAGTTAGAGAAAATCTCCTCAAGCAAAGGTCCAGAACATCATATGTCTAACTTGCATTACGATTAAGTGCCATAAATATTAAAGTTGTATCAACGTGTGATGTAGTCAATAACTGACTGTCCAATTAGAAAAAAGAAAGCAAACAATTCAATAATATTTCAACAATATTTATTGTCAGTTTTTACATTGAACTGCAAGGATTATAAATGGAGATGAGATGACGGAACAGGAGCGGTTACAGGTCTTATAATACATCCATGAATGGGAGTGGATGGCTATCAGAAACAAGGCTTGAGCAGGAATGAATAGATAAAAGGGTCTTCTGAATAGCAGGTTGAGTTTTAAAGCCCTTCCAGATGGTTCTCTCCTTAAGACTAAAGTTATTTGCACGTACTGTCGATGTGAATTGAGTTCCCAGCGAAGTAGTGGAGTCTCAAATACCACTTGAGCATTTAAAAATGTTTTTAAAAATCCATTTTTAAAGTACATTTAGAACCGATAAAGAAATGTGTGATTAATCCCGATTCAACTAGGACATCATGCAATTAATCGCGATTCAAAATTGTAATCTATTGACAGCTCTAATCACACAACCACATCTTAACAATTGAACAGCTGTAAAATCTACTTTTCGCTTTCTTTCCCTCCTTATGTATCCCACTCCTCCACTTGTTCAGTGAGAGAAGTAGACTGTGAGTTCCCTGGGCTGCTAAACTAGTTCAGTAAAGGCTAGAAAAGCTGCGCTGGTTAGAAAAGAAACGCTCCGTCAAAAATGTGATGAATCTCAATTGATCGTTTATAGTTCCAGGTCCGAACCGGATGGCATCTGGGTCCGGCCCACAATCCACCTGTAAGTGGCCTTGGCTTTAGAGGAAGAAAGTTTGAATGGCACAAGGTCGATTCTTAAGAGATGCAAAAGGAGAATGCAATATCACCTTGAAAATAGAACTAGAAAATAGAACCTGTGGAAGACACAAGCCAGCACATTATTTTTAACTGTAAAGGCAAAATGGCAATAGCTGCCCAAGGCTTTTTCATTGTTTCTGTCCCACCTTCCTCACATTGCAATTGCGGCCTTTCAGCGCGTTTGTCTCTCAGTGTGTTGACAGGGACAAACACTCAGTGTCTCGGGGGTCACCCCAAAGTCAATGCTAAAACGAGTTGGGGCCTGTTTTTCCTGAAAGTTGTTGTTCACACTGGCGGTGAGTGATGGACGCGGTCGGATTACCTTTGGAATGTTTGTCCACTTATGATCTGCTCGCTAAGCCCTGAAAAACACCCAGGGCCTCCCCTGAAGATCTGCAGCTTTCAGCTCATGTCTCCTGCTAGTTCAGTAGTTTCATTTAATAAACATTTAAAGATCTTCCATAACATTACTACATTTACTGTGACAGTCACGGCGCTTAAAACGGCATCAGTATGATTTATGTTTATCAAATGAGTTATCCATACACAGGGACCCATCACAGCAGGAGGAAGCAAACCGAAAGCCATATTGTGGATGGTTTTGTCTTCCTGCACAGCATACTTCTGATAAATTTTGAAGAATGTGCCTGACGTTGAACCTGTAGTCAGTAAACCATTGATAAACAAAATCCTTTTACATGAATTATACAACTGATGAACTGACGTAAACACACCGAAGGGGAATGTACTTGGTTTGAATCTTTACCTGGTTACCTGTTGCTGTATCACTTTGCTTTCAAATTTAACATGAATGTGGTTCACTAGCTTAGTAAGTGATATCTTTCCCTGCAGGGAGCTGACTGCAGAGGACCAGATTGCCCTGCTTAAGTCTAGCGCCATTGAGGTGATTATGCTGCGCTCAAATCAGAGCTTCAACCTGGAAGACATGTCCTGGAGCTGTGGCGGGCCTGACTTTAAATACCAGATCAGTGATGTCACCAAAGGTCAGTGTCATCTCTGCCACATGTACTGTCTGACTGCCGTGAGAATTAGCTAGTGTGTATGCATGTGCATGCTCGTCAACCCATTTTGCTCAGATAGCTGAAGAAAAGACGCACATGTTACACATTAACACTTCTATTCAGAGCTCGAAGGAAGCAGTCTGAAGCTGGTGACAGGATCATTAGCGTGGGAGTACAGAAAAGGTTGCTGACGGTTTGCCTCTGTACATACCCCACAGGAAAATTATGCTAATACACATTTTTCTGCGAAACCAGTCTTACATATTCGCAGAGGCTCCTGGGGGCAAGGCTTTAATTTGCCTTTCACACAAGACCCCTCTCTCTGGGATTAAGCAAAGAATGTCACTCCTGACCTGCTCACCAAACAAAACAACCACTGTCTGGGCCAGGAGAAGCAGCTCTGTTGTGCTCTTCTTAAAATCTCACTAAATAGTTGACATGAACATGACTAGAATGCAGATGTTTTTTTCTTATGCTGTAATTAATAGTATACAAGTACACAAAAATACTACTATTTTGTACTACTAACATGGTACTTCAAATGCATTCTGCCTCTTGTTTCACAGTTGCAGTTCATTAGTAATTTTGTAATGTAACATAGTCATAGTTACTGCTGTGTATCATTACAAATGTCCAGTACAATACCTTTTTTCTATACCTATCAAAGTGATAGGTATAGAAAAACTTTAAAAAAAACAAACAAACAAATATTTAAAGGCAGCATGAGTAGGCTTTTCTTAAAAACAATGTATAGACACAGAAAAATTTCATTTCATTTTGGTGTGTTTTGCGACATTTCTGGGTGTCAGGCTTTTGGGAACTGGTGTATAACCGCCAGCCACAGTGCGCAGTGTGTGAAAGCTGGACTCCAAAAAAGGAATAAACATATCATAAGCACACATCCAATAGGAAGCTATTAAAATGGCAGACACACGCTTGAAAATACGCAAATATAGTGAGGTGAAACGCCAAGCGGAAAAAGCTCATACCAAAGCGAGATAGAATCTGGGGTTGGGGTTTTGAATTTTATTTTTTATTTTTTTTTAATTACAAAAAATGAAATCCTCTAAAAAACATATATGGCTCTCAAATATTCCATGCTACAGACACAATTTAGTCAATGCTCAGAAAGCATTAAGGTTTAATTCACAGCCCCTGGCATGAAATAAGGAAATTAAGGTACAGTCGTGATAATCAATGAAAAAATGTGATCAGTATTTGTATGGCTTCTTATTTATGCATCTACGTAAAGACATGGCATATACACCAATCCAAATTTGCTGATTAAAAGAAATTCTCAACTGGTAGTTCTTAGTGAAAACAAACTTGAGAATGCACAGCATGCAAGACATGCAACATTCCCTGGAGGGCCTTTCTTCTATGATATAGTATGGAGCTGATTCTACGTGCTGCACGGACAGTAATGATGTGTTGCATTCTCTGTAGCGGGCCACACTCTGGAGCTGTTGGAGCCACTAGTGAAGTTCCAAGTGGGTTTGAAGAAGCTCAACCTGCAGGAGGAGGAACATGTGCTGCTGATGGCCATCTGCTTGCTTTCTCCAGGTACCGTAGGTCTGACTGCGTGGAGGAAGGAACCTATAGAGGGTCATGATGAATTGTTTATGAGTGATCTTGTTTGCCTCTTTTTCTAATTGAGAATATATTCATTATAGCTTTTTATTTTAGCAAAAAAAAATCAAATTTAAATAATTTGAATCATTGCTTCCACCTGCCAGTCAACAAATCACATTGAGGTGCAGGTCTAATCTCTCTCTCTCTCTCGCTCTCGCTCTCTAGAGGTATGCATTTGCCGAAGATGCAGTGCATATATTATACATGTATATTTGTGCAAGAAAGCAAGTGTATATTTGCATTCCTGTGTGCCTGTATATAAGGCACCTCATTATTCATTAGATGTGCTGTCCCTGATCTACAATTAGCAAGCCACCTGACCCGAACAGTAGAAATGCAAACACAAAGAACACACAATTATATGTTTATTTACATTTGAACTTCTAAGATTGTTTTGTGGGATAAATACTATTCCACAATAAACAACAAACATTTTGATGCTCAGTTTTGCTCAATGATGTTTAAATTTTACAGTTAATTTTGGTTGCTTTTTAGCTTGTGTAACAACCATAAATATCTTAAGAGTCTCCTCTCCCCCTCCCGCAGACCGCCCAGGTGTGCAGGATCACGCACGGATCGAAGCCCTCCAAGACCGTCTGTCAGAGACCCTGCAGGCCTACATCCAGCTTCACCACCCAGGGGGACAGCTGCTTTATGCCAAGATGATCCAGAAGCTGGCCGACCTGCGCAGCCTCAACGAGGAGCACTCCAAACAGTACCGCTCGCTCTCCTTCCAACCGGAGCACAGCATGCAGCTCACTCCGCTCGTGTTGGAGGTGTTTGGCAGCGAGGTCTCCTAGAACCTCTGAGCCACCTCCAATGAGGAAGAATGGAGGGAGGGAGGGGTGTGTGTGTGTGTGTGTGTGTGTGTGTGTGTGTGTGTGTGTGTGTGTGTGTGTGTGTGTGTGTGTGTGTGTGTGTGTGTGTGTGTGTGTGTGTGTGTGTGTGTGTGTGTGTGTGTGTGTGTGTGTGTGTGTGTGTGTGTGTGTGTGTGTGTGTGTGTGTGATGGAGAGCAAGCATATGTTAAGAGACTAAACAAGGAAACTTCATATAATACAAATCAACTATACATAAAACTTCTGCTTATATACAGTGTTTTTGTCTCTATTTAAATCAACAAGCAGCTGCTTTAAATGCCTGGACATTTTGTGTGTGTACGTGATGTGCACACACCAACACAACAAGCATACTCAGTTATTCATTTAGCCATTCAGTTGAGCTACCTCTTTGTTTTACTGGGGTTGTTTTACATCACCTATGTAAAACAATAACCTTTACACAGAACAATTTAGATACAGTCTACTATACTATACTGACATTTCAGTATTTTTTTCAGTGCAAAAGCAGTGCCTGGGCATTACTTTGACTTTTTGATGTTTCAAAACTTCATTCTTTTTTTTCTTCTGCTTCTCTCCAAGGCAGCGTCTATATGACTGTGTATACCATTCTAAACACATACCTTTCACCAAAGGTATGGTCAACTACTTTCTCAAAAAGCTTGCAGTACCTAAAAATAGCCTTGCTGCTTGATGGCTTGTTTCACGCATGCAGCCACTCGACATGCTAGCAAGTTGTCTGACTAGTCTCACAGCCTATGAAGGAAACTGTCATTATTTAGGTTTATACTGCAGAGTACAGAACAGTCTGTAATTTAGTGAGGTTTTGATAGGACTTTGGGGTGCCTGGTTTTGAGATGAGAATTAGCCACTAAATGTGTTAGCTACTTTTACACTGCTAACTGTCAATCAAACCAAGCCAGCATTATGGCTTGTTACTCTCTTAAAAATGTTTTTCATTATTCTTCTCTTCTGTTTTTGTTTCCATGTAAATAGTTAATTACTACCACATGTATTCTACGCACTGTTTTACCACATTTTACTCAAACCTATGTATTGATATACAGTATCTATATTATCAGAGATTTTAAAGGGCTAAAATGCCAAATCTAACTGGATAGTAAATCGAGGCCAAAGCAAGGGGCCTGTCTTGTTAATATATAGCTGCATACCATACTTGGAATTGGCATATATACTGATGTAATTGCAAGGGATGTTTTTTTGTTTTTTTTTGTACGTCTTTTCACCTTTAAAAACAATTCCATGAATTGTTCCTCCTTAGTAAACAGTGGCTCGGTGGGCAGAGAGCTTAGGAAGCTGCTTCAGACCTCCCCAGATATCACACCCCTTTCGTTTCTGACAGGGAAGTGGATTTTCTAGAATGTCGGAGGGCTTGCGCTGTGCTGATGGGGCGCACCTCTACACTCAGGCCCTCCTGTTTGATGATGTATGCTGCGCAGCCCTCTAGTGGCTGCATTGTGTAAATACCAGGTATATAAATATATAAAAGATGTCTGCCGCTGTACATAGGGCTACATAAATAATTCTCAAGGCTAATTCTTTCAGAAATATATATATGCAAATACAATATTGATGCTTTTTTTTTTTTTTTTTTTTTTTATTCATTATCACAACCATCTGATACACTATGCTCATTTGTTTTGACTTTGATCAAGTTGTTTTGTTGTAAGAATGAGTTAGAAATGGCTTAAACAGGGATTGCTTGTGTATTTGACTCAGTCAAATATTTTTTTTAGTGGTGGGTTGATGTATTTGCCTAATTTCCAAGGTTCATTTTCAGAAAGAGGAGAGGCTCTCTAATATAAGCCATATAGATCACTAAGCTAGTTATACACCTGATACATCATATATTGAAATTATGACTCCAGAGCCTTGGAT